>JAJHZJ010000042.1:0-427500 GCA_023548195.1 Bettongia penicillata ogilbyi
TAGATGAGGTAACAGCTGAGTTCTCCTTTCCAAATAATGCAAAGAAAAAGAAGGAATTGATAACCTTAATCAGAGGTTCTTAATCTGGTCCGATGTGGGCATGTGTATAAAATTTCTTTAATATTATTATTTTACTCTGAAATCCTATTTTATTTAATACATTTTAATACATCTTTCTGAACAGGGGTCCATTGGGTTCAATGGATTGCTGAAAGGGATCCATGACAGAGAAAAAAAAAAGATTTAGTATCCTTGCGCTAAATGATTATCATGGATAATGTGTCAAATTTCTCCAGCCTTCTGCCATCCATATATCCCTTAGAAAACAGTTTTCTGGATGTCTTCATTCCTTTTGGCCATCGCTGAGCTTTCACTGAAAACTATGACCATTTCTAAAGGCATTACAGAGGTAGCCAGCCAAGCGCCCATCTTTTCTTGTGAATAAAAATCCCCTAATTAAAATGGAATCTCTCATCCAGAAACATGGAACTTCATCTTTAGCTTGAGCTCAGGGACCTTGCCGCCTCGAGTGCTTTGCAGAAGAGTCTTTGTACATAACTTAGAGAAAGATGATAATTATCCTTCAGGGGTGAGATGCCCAGTTAGTTTCCTGCGTTCCCATATTTCTCCAAGCCAGTGACAGGCTAGTTTGCAGTCTGGCCAGACCTGGATCCAATGTGATTTCAGTGTTATTAATTGACCTCTTGGGTGAAGATACCGTGGGGTGCCAGGTGTTCTATGTTGAAGCCTTGAAGTTAATAGGGGTTAAGGCTGTGGCTTTGGAACTGATTTGCCTGGACAGCTCCTATTCATTACCACAGAATATCAATGTTCCCATTAAGGAAAGTTTCTTACTACCAGCTTCAACCTTAGTGGCATAATTATGCTGCCAAAATGGTGGGGGCAGGGGGTAAGAGGGAGCTGATGGCAACAACTTGTTAGTGCTGGAACACATTATTGAACTGGAACCAAGGGTCAGAAATGCCTTACAATGCAGAGCTCTAAACATGTCAAGGATGTTTGATATATCCAATTCTACTCTAAGCTAAGAAAAGTATGATCCTACTCTGATTTGCAAAGACATCCTACTTTTTAGAGTAAGCTTTATGACAGCATTTGTTGTGTGATTGTTTTATGAATACTTAGAGACAGGATGGAGTTGACAGGTAATTCTTTGTGTTTCTCCTTAGCCTGTCAATTCACATCTTTTATTATTTTTTTCTTAAAGATATGAAATCATTTAAGTCTTGGTTTAATTTTAATTTATTTTCAAAATGTCAGCTTTGTTTGGGAAATGGTAGAACTCTAGCACATTTATTGTTTTTGATCTCTCTGCTACTTGTTTATCTATGTGGCTTGGGGACAAATCAGTGAAACACTGGAGTCTCAGTTTCCTCAGTATGTAAAGTGAAAGGGTTGGTCCTGGATGAGTCCTAAAATCATCTCTTAATCTGAGATTTAAAATGCAGAGCCCTTTCCTCATGCACCAATCTAGGGTCAGTCAACTCTAGTCTACTATGGATGCACCTGAGGAATTCCAAGGAAGCTAGATTGAGGGCATGAGGGGGCAGTAGATACACTTATACATTACTCCATCCCTCTTAGGGCTATTTCTCTCTAAACTCCAATAAAAGATTAGAGTGAGGTGATAATATGATTGTTATTATAACTGATATTTATATAGGTTATTTCACTTTGAAAGCACCTTTTGTGTATTTTCTCCTTTGATCCTCATTACAACCCTGTGTAGGAGGCATCATGAGTGCTATTATCTCCATTTAACTAGTAAGAAAACTGAGTCTTAGAAAGCATAAGTGATTTGTCCATTGTCATTATTCAGTGTCAGGAGGAGGGATTTGAATCTAGGACTCTATCAGCTAGGCCAGCTTGCCTTTCTTTTGTGCTGGAGTGCTTTGCCTTTGTGAAGGTCACCCTAGATGGAGTTCTCATTGATGTATGGCTTCGTGTAACCCCATCTCTTGGTTAAGGAAGCCTGTGGCAACATGATGCTTTAGAAACACAGAATGTCAGATTTCCTCCTCGGAATCTGAGCACTTGAATTCATGTCCTGGCTCTGCCTGTGTGGCCTTGGAGAAGTGATTTAGCCTCTATGGACCTCTGAAAAACTAGGGGATATCTGAGGTCCCGTCCCAGTCCTATGATCTTTCAACTGAGCAAAACCACTTGGTATTTGCTGCTTTGGTGGGAATGTGGCTCACTGACCTGAGGATTTCTCTAGGTTACTTTGAAGGCTTTTTTTAGGTGTCAAATGTGATCTGGAGGAAGTCATTTGATTTAAGGTTAGTTTTTAAGCCACCCTGTACTTCTGGAAATGAACCATATCTGAGGAGAGAGAAGAAAGGTTTTCTGTGCATGCTTCTAAAGATTGGTGCAATATAGCTGGACAAACATCACCCTTAGGAAACAGGGGTGTCATTTTCCAATGCTCCTGGTTCAAACCTCTTTACAGGAGATTGCTCTATCCAGGAAGTTCTCCTTGCTCCCTAAGTAGGTTTGCAACAAATCATAGTGGGCTCACTGCTTAAAGGATGAATCTAAGTTTTAATTTTAAAGTCAAGAGATAAGACGTACATGGCTTCTCTAGGTAATATTACTGAGATAAACACAAATTGAGCTGGAGAATACATACATTGTAATATAAAGATACACATAGCTACCCCATGCAGAGAAAACACTGTGAGCTCAGTGAGAGCAAAAAATAGAAAATTTGCACATCGCCGTTGCAATTCCAGCTTGACCATTGATGCGTGTTTTAGGAGAGTGTGGGCCCTACATCTGCTTTCTCTTCTGATGTTAAATGAGTTTCTCTTGTCATGGTGAGTGGAGAAGAGAATGGGCAAAGGGATGTCTTTATGGATATATATATATTATATTACTATATATATTATATATATGAATATTAGAGCCCTATGGAGAAACTAATATTCATACCCGTTCTTATTTAATATTGTCCTTTTTATTTAATTTTTAACAAGATTTTTTTAAGTAGGTGGTTGGTTTATTATAAAGCGCACTGGACCATATGAAAACAGGAAAGGAAGGCTACTACCTCTGCCTTGCTGTGAGACAATCAATCTCTTCATCTCTCCGGTTTTCACTTTCCTCATTTGCAAAATGAAGCAAATGGAATGCTTATATGTTACCTAAAATCCCTTCCAGCTCTGAGTCTGTGCTCTGAATACTGTAATTCTACTACCACTACTAAATGGTCATATGTTCTTTAAAATTCTTTACTGAAAGATACAATGTAATTAAAAAATAATCTTATTGATATCTTTTGTTTTTATATTGTCTAAATTTCCCATTGTATCCATCTTTTTCCATCTTAGAGAAGCATTCCTTATAACAATTTAAAAAAAAAAGAAAAAGAGAACGGAGAGTGAGGTAGGAAATTCAGCAAAACCCATCAATACATCCAAAAAAAGTCTGACATTCTATGCAAGGATCCCCACCCAGACCCCCTCCACCATCACCATTTCTGCAAAGGATACTTTCTTTGGGACCAAGTTTGTCTATGTAATTTTTCAAAATTCATTTTCTTTTTTTCTTTTTCTTTTTTTTGGTAAGGAAAGTGGGATTAAGTGCCTTGCCCAGGGTTAAATAGGTAAGACGTATCAAGTGTCTGAGACCAGATTTGAAGCAACATTCGTTTTCAATTATTTTGTGAGGGCTCTTTCCATCTACGTTGTTGTAATAATTGCATATGGTTTTTTTGGTTTGATTTTGTTTGGTTGCTTTCTTATTTTTGTTTTCATTTTTAATGCAGTTCATATCGCATAAAACAATTCCAACTTTTGGTCAGGTGATACTTCTTTTAAGGCATTTACAGTATAGACTGCAGATGAATTTTTTTTTTTAACATTAATCAACTGAGACACAAATAATAACTATGTATGCTAATTTCATAAGCCCTTGACCTAATTGTCTCCACACTATTACTAAGAATTAAAGGACCCTAACTTACTGTTGTTGGTCTAAAGTCCAAAGCCTAGTAGCTTAATTTTAAACTTAACCGTGGATGTTCCCCTGCCAACACTCTGTAATTTAATAGATCAGGTATTAAGCTTACAAACCTTTTGACCATAGGAAATTGCCACTAAGAATAGGGACATTGCAGGGAAACAATATCTCCCCAACTTCATGTCAATTCCAGGCAGGAGTAGACTGTCAACTTGTATTCATTCAGGCTTAAAGTCTGCCAGGAGTCAGTGGGGAAACTGAGTCAGGAGAATCCTACCTCAGCCCAAGCTGAACAGCCTTTCTCTCCCATCCTTCCCATGAGATGACCTTTTGCAGTTTATAACAGCATCTCACAGGCTTACTGGCGCAATGGATTGGAGGCTCACACTGCCTTTCTTGCTATCCGTACCTGGAGTTAGACTCAGAAGAACAGTCAGTTAATAGTCCCATAGCATCTTAAAATAGCAAGTTCCAATAATCAGTTTTCAGATATGACTGTAATTTCACATTGGCTAAAGAACATCGTTTGAGGCAAATCTGAAGTGTCTTACATGCCTTTCTCTACATGTTCTAGTTCTTGCTTAAATAACAACCATAAAATCAAATTTACCATTAAAGCCTTAACTTTAACATCAATGCCAAATTTTATCTGAGGTTACTTGCCTCTAGGAAACCTAGACTGAAATTCTTTTCCCCAAACTAAAGAGGTCTCTGATTTAGTCTCAGTAATTAATTCAGTCAATTGTTTTAATACTAATTGCTTTTACATCACTTTGTAACATGTCCAATTTTTCTCCCCATCTCTCCCTTCCCCCCACCCCCTAATACCTTGCATTCTATTTACCCCTTCCCTCAATGTACCCTCCTTTCTATCACATCCCATCCCTCCCTTATCCCCATCTTCTCTCTTTTCTTGTAGGGCAAGATAAATTTCTATACCCCATTACCTGTATTTCTTATTTCCTGGTTATATGCAATAATAATTTTCAACATTCATTTCTAATACTTCTAATTCCAACTTCTCTCCCTCCCTTCCTCCCTACCCATCCCCACTGAGAAGGCAAGCAATTCAATGTAAACTAAATATGTGTCATTTTGCAAAAGACTTCCATAATAATCATGTTATGTAATACTAACTATATTGCCCTCTATCCTACTCTATCCCCTTTTGTTTTTTATTTCCTCTATTGACCTTGTCCCTTCTCAAAAGTGTTTATTTCTAGTTACTCCCTTCTCTCATTTATCCTCCCTTCTATCATTCCCCTCCCTCCACTTATCATCTCCTCCCCTACTTTCCTATAGTGTAAGATAGATTTTCAAACCAAATTTAGTGAGCTTGTTGTTCCCTCCTTAAACCATATGTGGAGAGAGTAGCTTCACTTTTCCCCTCTCCCCTTCTCCCTTTTCTCCTCCATTGAACAAGATTTTTCTTACCTCTTTTATGAGTTATAGCCTGCCCCATTACATTTCTCCCTTTCTCCTCCCAGTATTTTCCTCCCTCACCCCTTAATTTTTACTTTATTTTTTTGTGGCTATCATCTCTTCTGATTCAACACAACCTGTACTCTGTGTGTGTATGTATGTGTATGCACAATCCTTCCACTTACCAAAATACTGAGAAAAGTCTCAAGAGTTACAAGTATTTTCTTTCCATGTAGGAATGTAAACAGTTCAGCTTTAGAGAGTCTTTTATGTTTAGAGAGTCTTTTATGATTTCTCTTTCCTGTTTACCTTTTCATGCTTCTCTTCATTCTTGTGTTTGAAAGTCAAATTTTCTCTTCAGTTTTGGTCTTTTCATCATGAATACTTGAAAGTCCTCTATATCATTGAATGACCATTTGTTCCATTGTTCACTTTTGCTGGGTAGGTGATTCTTGGGTTTAATCCCAGTTCCTTTGACTTCTGGAATATCCTCTTCCAAGCCCTTTGATCCCTTAATGCATAACCTGTCAGATCCTGTGTTATCCTGATTGTTTTTCCACATTACTCAAATTGTTTCTTTCTAGCTGCTTGCAATATTTTCTCCTTGATCTGGGGACTCTGAAATTTGGCCACACCATTCCTAGGAGTTTCTCTCTTCGAGTCTCTTTCAGGAGGTGATTGGTGGATTCTTTCAATATTTATTTTGCCCTCTGGTTCTAGAATATCAGGACAGTTTTCCTTGATAATTTCATGGAAGATAATGTCTAGGCTCTTTTTTTGATCATGGCTTTCAGGTAGTACCATAATTTTTAAATTGTCTTTCCTGGATCTATTTTCCAGGTCAGTTGTTTTCCAATGAGATGTTTCAAATTATCTTCTATTTTTTCAAACTTTTGGTTTTGTTTTTTAACTGCTTGGTTTATCTCATAATCATTCATTTTTCTGAACTCAATTCTCCCTTTCAAAGAACTATTTTGTTCAGTGAGTTTTTGAACCACCTTCTCCATTTGGCTAATTCTGCTTTTTAAAGCCTCCTTCTCCTCATTGGCTTTTTGGACCTCTTTTTCCAATTGAGTTAGCCTCTTTTTAAAGATATTATTTTCCTCAGCATTTTTTTAGTTCTCCTTTAACAAGCTGCTAACTCACTTTTCAAGCTCTTCTATTGCCTGAGTCCTCTTTAAGTTCCCTTTGGAGGCCCCTGGAGGCAGGGGCCTTGACTTCCTCTGACAGTATGCCTTGTTCTTCCTCATCTGAAAGGATGGGAGGAGATGTCTGTTCACCAAGAAAGTAACCTTTTTTTCCCCTTTTTGGGCATTTTCCCAACCAGTTACTTGATTTCTGAATCCTTTGTCAAGAGGATGGTCCTATTGCCCCTTCTCTCCTCAGTATCATGTTCAAGGCTGAGATTCAACTCAGCTACTCAATTCTCCAGGGCTTAGGGTGGGGGCAGGGCCATTACTCAGGGCTGAGTAATCTGCTCCAGAGGCTTTAAGCTGAGCTGCCTGGACCCAGGTTGTTTCCTGGCCACCATAGTGGCCTAAAGTCTGCTGCTGAAGCCTCTGCCATCACCTGGGGCTATTGCTGGAGGAATTCCCCTCTCACCCAGCTGGGAAAGCCCTCCCACACTGACCTTTGGAACTTTCTTTGTTGCTTGTGGGTGAGGTATGTAGGACCCTTCCTGCTGGGAACTCTGCCCTGGAGGTCTGTTCAGGTCCTAGTCCTCCCAGTGCCATGTGGCCAGGGCTGTGCTGTGTTCTGCTGTGCTCAGCGACCTGTGAGATAGACCTTTCCTGTCAGCCTTCAGCGTTACCTTTGACTGGTAACTTCTTTTGCTCTGTTGATCTGTGGCTTCTGCTGCTCTAGAATTTGTTGAGAGTCATTTTTAACAGGTATTTTGTGGGCTGTGGAGGAAGCGCTAGAGAATGTGCATCTTTCTACTCTGCCATTTTGGTTCTGCCCCCAGTTGTTTTTGTTTGTTTTGTCTTTGTTTACTCTGGTTACTTCATGTTACAGCAGTTCACAGAGGTTTTCCCATGATCATATTCATGATTTCTTATAACATTCTATTATAATATTCTATTACATTCATGCACCACAATTTGTTTGGCCATCCCCAAGCAATGACCCATTATCTTATTTGCAGTTCTTTGCTGTCACAGAAATGTTACTTTTGGTACTAGAGAAGAATTGTGCTATAAAGATACAATATACTTACTAACTGCCCCATTTCAAAAGGTGCCAGAGAATATGGTTAAAGACTCATTTTGAACTGATTGAAAACTTTTCACAGTCTATCCCCAGATTACATTTCCAGTTTGGTTCCTATCACTCTCCCTCATGGACTCTCTTTTCCAGTGCAACTGGTGTATATTTGTGATGCTGCATTCTTGAGTTTTCATTTTCTGACTTCATTCCTTTGTATAAGATGTTCATTGACTGGATGCTCTCCTCTTGGAATCCATCCTTTTTTTCAAAACTTAGCTCAAGCTTCTCTTACTCATGAGGCCTTTTTCAAATTCCTCCTCCTTCCCCAAGTGGTTACTACTTTTCTTCCACACCCCAAAATTACTTTGTATTTTCTTTAGGAGTAGGAAAAAAAGAGCTTTTTGAGGATCTTAGTTTTGGTTATCTAATCACAGAGTTTAGAGTGTTTTAATTTCTGTCTCTCTCTCTCTCTCTCTCTCTCTCTCTCTCTCTCTCTCTCTCTCTCTCTCTCTCTCTCTCTCTCTCTCTCCTCTTTATCTTCTTTCAGTTTGTGACTCTGTCCCTCTCCCCATCTTTTATCAATGTGGAGGCCTGTTGTCTATCTGCTACATTTCTTTTTACTTAATATTGATGCCAATACTGAATACATTTCCAAAATAGCTATTTTCACATCCTTGAAGATAGAGGAAACTTAGTTATACTATCAATCTAATGGTCTATTCCAGACAAAAATAAAACTTGAATATCCCAAGAAGTTTCTTCTTCAATGCACTCATTAATGGTGAATCACAAGTGATCTTGGTTATTTCATAGAATTCATTTACTTCCAAATACATCTGTAATTCAGTAATCATCTGTGTGTGTGTGTGTGTGTGTGTGTGTGTTGGAGATGATAAAAAGAGAAAAATGAAAGCCCCTGTATCTTCTTTGAAGAGTTTACATTTGACTAGATAAGTGTGTGTGTGTGTGTGTGTGTGTGTGTGTGTGTGAGAGAGAGAGAGAGAGAGAGAGAGGAGAGAGAGAGAGAGAGAGAGAGGAGACTGTGTATGTGGTAGTGGTGGGGTGGGTGGAGAGGCAGTGTTTGAAGTATAAAATATATTTAAAGTCATTTCAGGAGGGGAGAAAGATGACTTGTGAAATGGTGGCAGGTGGAGAAGGGGAGAAAGGAACTCAGCGAATGTCTTCTCTAAATTGAAAAAAATAATAATCTCCAGGTCAGTCATTTCAGTATTATTGATGCCCCCTCTGATGGAGGTTACCATTCAGTGCTGTGATTATCTAAGGGAGATGGGGAACAGAAAGTGCTTCTTGGTATTTCAAGGTAGCAGTGTCTGTGAACCATCTCTTACTTGTTTCAGATTGTAATTTTCCACTTACGTCATGTTTCTACTCTTGAGCAAATCAGATGGTTTTACAAATGAATTGCATCACACAGTCCCTGATCTCAAGAAGCTTATGATTTAGAATGAGAGAATCCAGAGTCCTGGTGTTGGGAGGTTCCCCACAGGTCTTACCTGTACCTATGGGAAAATCCCCTCTTCAGTATCTTAAGCCAAAAATGTCAAGCTCACTTTCTTCCAAGGGATCTAATTCTCCTTGTCAAGATATCTAATTTTTAGGGAGTTTTTCCTTAAATTTCACCTCCTCTAAAAGCCTTCCCCATCTTCCCAGTGACCTCATAAAGCAATTTTTAAAAATTCTATAATGAACTAAAGATGCAATTTTATGTATTACAGTTAGTGGTGTTGATGCCATAAGCCCCATGAAGTCATAAGCTGTCTTACCTGAATTCTATGGGGGCAACACCCATCACAGTGCTTTGCAACATTGTTAGATCAAACCTAAATCTGCCTCCCTGTAGATACCATTCATTGTTTCTTTCTCTGTCCTCTGACATCCAGGGAAAATAAAACAAGTAGTCTTCTACTTGACAAGTGTCAAACATTTCTAGAAAGGCATCATTTATTCCTGCCCTAAGGGGTCTCTTCCAAGCTCAACTTCCTGAAATTCTTTCATCTCATCTTTCCTGTGTTGGCAGAAAGAGCTGTATTTGAATCCTTCCTTAGACTCTTATTTTCTATTTGTCCCTGAAGAAGTCATTTAACTTCTCTGAGCCTTAGTTTCCTCATTTGTACTATAGGCATGATAGCAGTACCTACTTCACAGAGTTGTTGTGAAGGTCATATGAAATAACACATGTAAAGCCCTTTGCAAATGATAGGCTCAGTATCAACGTGAGATGGTGGTGGTTGTCCTTGTTTTCAATTTCATTTCCCTATTAATCATTTTTTGTTCTGATCTTTCCAAGATCACTTTCTTTGGTAGACTTTTTCTCCTTCCTTTCTCTGTCATCATCATCCAGTACACCCCAAGTATCCACTATGTGACCTTGTATGCTCATGCAGTGACCTGCAATCAATACATGATAAATTCAGGCAGTTAGATGGCACGGTGTTTGGAGCTCTGGACTAAGAGTCGGGAAGACCTGAGTTCAGATCCTGCCTAAGCATTTACTAGCTGTTTGACCACAATCAGGTCACTTCAACCACTCTGAGTCTTAGTTTTTGTAACTATGAAATTGGGATATTAATAGCATCTACTTCACGGAGTTACTGTGAGGATCAAATGAGAGCCATTACATACTGCTTTGCAAAACCTCATTTTTTTAAAAAGAAACTTGTTATTATTGATAGTAAAGATATTTATTACTCTCTTCCCATGGGAATTACTTGGTGTTCCCACTTGTATTCTTATTCCTCTGTCCCGCTACTATTACCCGACTTTAAAGTTGTGTGGGGAGGAAATATTTCCCCTGCCCCCTTTTACTTTTAATCCAAATGTCTCTTGATTAGATCTGTAAGTCTCCAAGCAGAGATACTCTTCCTGACCCTCATTAGATATACTACATCCCAGCTAAGAGACTGTAATTTCTTAAGCCTTGTTCTAGAAATCCAAATCCCAGTCTCTGCATCCCATCTCACCACCTTCTTGGCCAGCTGTTCACTTCCCAAGCTGGTATTTTCTGGGTCAAAATAGTCTCCAATCAGCATGACTTCAATGTATTTGAAGAAGAAAGCATTAAGAAACAGGGGAATTAGAAAAGGTTTCCTGCAGAAGGGGGCACCAAGGGAGAGACTTGAAGAAAGTCATATGTTTTATATTTATCTGTATCCATGTTGTTCCCCTGTCAGGATAAGGATGGAAAGCATTGTAGTCATATTAGACAGAAGCCACCAATGGGATATCTCCTTTGTGATGGAACTGCCATCTTTATGACAAAAAGCATACCTCGGTATTTGAAAGGGTCCATTATTCCTTTGGTGTGGGTACTCCCTCAACCAGTGATGACTTCAACCCAGCCACACATTTTCAGCCTGTAAGAATCATACCTACCACGTAGAAAATAAACCCTGGGTGGCCCACTTGAGTTAGATGTAAAAACACCCTCAAGCTAGTCAACCCTCAAATTTATATCATAATGTTGTTATGCCATACAAAACTGATAGAGCTTAAATCAGGTTTAATCTCCAAACTTTCTTCAAAGGCCTTACAAGTGCTATTTGTTGAGACAGAGCTGGGGACAGTTAATTGCTAGTTAAATAGAGGAGAATAGGTATTGCTTGTACTGTATGTTTACATATGAATATAGATAGAAATTTGTCTTCTTGTTACTCTGTGACATCTACTCACTTCATAGATAAATTGATGGTGTCTGTCCAGAAGAATCCTTTGGGGAAAAAAACACCCTATTTTTTTTAACCTCTAAAATCAGTCTGACTGCATCTTAGTCTCCGAGGTGATTGCTAGCTCAAGATATGGCATTGTATATAAACAAGAATAGGTTTCTGGGATGTTTGGTTAGAGGTAGAAGGGGTTTTATCTTTTCTGAGAAACTTTGGGCCCTGAAATCCACCAGCATTCTACATTCTGACTGCAGAAAAACCATTCTTCACACTCTAGCCCCCATTCATCTTTCCATTCTGGTTTCAGGAAGAATATGTTTAATGTCCCTTCCAGAGGGAATGACATCTCTGACCCTATTCTCATCTCTTTTCTCTCTATGTCAGTAAATTGTCTTGGTTACTATTACCTGAACAAGAAATACGTTTTCCATCTCCACATCTTTGCACACATGGTCATTTAGGTCTAGCATGAACTCCCATTCTTTGACTTGTAAAGTCTCTAGCTTCCTTCAAAACATGACTCAAGCCCCATCTCCTGTGGAAAGCCTGTGTTATCCCCCTGCTCCCATGTAGTCAGTCTCTTGTAGTTATTTTGTGTGTTTTAATTATTTGCATGCCTCCCGTATTCCCTGGTAAAAGGTTAAGGACAGACACTTTTGGATTTTCTCTTTTTTGTCCCATGCATTCCTGCTTCCTAGCACAGTACCTGCTTCATAATAAATGCATCCGTGAGCCCTTGCCATGAAAGTTATAAGGCTGATCTGTATTTTTCACAAGCCTTACACAAACCTTACGATGGTGGTTCTCAGGTTGTTTGCATCTGAAAGAGAAGTTTTGGAATGCTTGTGCAAGTCACAACTTAGAGCCACTCCTGGTCAGATTATTAGACGGATGTAAATTCCAGTTTCCCCAAGCCAGTCCACAGGCAAAATAATTCAGGGGCTCAGTGTGAGACAAAAGGGGGATTTACTCAAAGGAAGCCCATTTTCATATATATTACTGGGGGTGGACAAAAGAATGGTGACATCATTCCGAAGTTCTCATTCCGTTGATTCCAGTAGCATTTACCCTCAGTATTGAGAAGGGCTGAGAAAATCCAGCACAATGGGAAATGAGCTGAGTGAGTCTTCTAGATTAGAATCTGAGAGTAGTTTGCATTTTCTTTCTTTTTTTCCTTTTCTTTTTTTTGGCCAATTCAAAGCACAAGATATTTCTCTATCCACCCTAAAAAAAAAAGACAAACTTCTAGGGATTTGGATTTAAGCTACCATTTCTTAGATTAACATTTTTAGAGAGTTCTCAATCTCTTTCACATTTTCCTTTATTCTGTATTCATTCCCTGACCCCTCTCAATGCAGTTCAAGGCTATGAGGCTGAAAATGGGGGTGTCAGTGGGAAGGCAGGAAAGTGGAGTAAATGCTGCTGCCATCTATGTTGGTTACCTGTACTCACTTAACACCACTCTGCTTTCCCTGGGAAAAGCTGCATCATAGATCCTAATGATAAGGTTTCTGGCTTCTAACAATCCCTTCTGGGGGACTGCACAGCAGGAAAACTGAAGTACTGTAATCAGTTTCCAGGATGGAGTGAAACTTACCTGTGCACTAACAAAGACTTTTCATCCTCCTTCATTCCCCTTACAGTTTGCAGCTCAGGCATTTCTCCCACTTTACCCATAAATCTGATAGGAGTTAGATCTGTTTCCTCCCTGTGGTGACATCACTGGAGTTGGCTTTGAGGAAATTTTGCTGCCTTCAAATTTGCCATTCAAATTTACTCTGTGATCCCATGGTTTCAAATCTGCTCCCCCTCTCCCCCAATCAAAGTAATCTGCTTTTAACTCTTACTTTGGATAGTGTATTTTCCAGACATGATGAGGGTTCTTCTTGGAACTCTAAAGCTGTTTGCTTTCTCTCTTATCTATGCTCTTGTCTTTTCCTATAGCTTAAAAAAGCAAATTTTTTTTTTCAATCCTAAATTATAGTATTTCAAATAAATCAAGGTTGGCTTCTCGTTGGCAGGTTAGCCATCGTTATGTGGCAGGAGCCACATCAGAGGCCATTTCCATTTAGTTAATTATTTTCCATTAATGCCTGTGCTATCCCCAGCCATGGTAAACTTGAAATTGGAAGTAAAATTGAAAAAAATTTCTTAGAAAACAAAACTAGCCTGATTATAAGGTTTCTTTCTTTTTCTTTCTTTCTTTTTTTTTAAATTTGTGGTTGGGATCAGTAAGTGCTGGGTTTAGAGGTGACAGGGATCACAGAGGTCACCAAAGTCATCACCCTCATTTTACATATGAAGAAACTGAGACCTGGAAAGGTCAAGTGATTGCTCATGGCCAGTAAGTGTTAGTGGTAGGATTTGAATCCAGGTTCTCCCCTTTCCAAACCCCCTGCATTATCACATGAGCCATGTGACCTGTCATAGAATTGCATTTATTATTAGCTTCATTTTACAGATGAAGAAGTCTAAGCCTACAGAAAATAAGAGACTTGTTCATGGTCACATACTTATTCCCAGTATAACTGTCCAATGCTCCATACTACTTCATTAAGAAAAAGTTCTGGGACTGTATCCACCAGATATCTCCTGGTCCCCCTTGTCCTGAAATGTGGCCCACTCATCCAGTACTCAGCCCAATCTTTTCCAGTTAAAGTATCTCCTGTGCAACTAGAAGTGACCAGGTGGCATACTGGATAGAGGCTGGACTTGGAATCAGGAAGTCCCAGGTTGAAATCCAGCTTCGGACAGTTCCTGGCTGTGTGACCCAGGGCAAGTTACTGAGCTCTGTCTTCCTCAGTTTCCTCATGTCTAAAATGGGAGATAATAATGGTACCTACTTCCCAGGATTGTTGGGAAGTCCAAATAATATATCGTTTGTGCAGAGCTTAATATAGTGCCTGGCACATACTAGGCACTTTAAAATTCCTTCTTACCTTCCTGCTATGTATGAGACCTTTTCCAGTTATTAGGGTCTCATCAGACCCACCTTTGTCCTCATGATCTTATCTCACCCTTTGACTCTGGAGAGGCCTTCAGGGACCCAGGGGGCAGCTGATTTCTATGTGGCTGTCTTCCCTTCCCACCCCTTATCCCCCCAAGACTGTTGGCTGTCAGCATCACGTGGGCCTCACAGTGGGTGGTGTGAAAGCCTTGTTTATCCGAAGGCCACATGGAGATGGGCGGATGCACACTAGGGGGAGAGAGGAACAGGGGAGGCTGGCTCTTCCCCTAAGAACTGGCAGCAGACGTTGACTAAGCTGTCTAACTGGGCAGGAGGACTCGTTTGCTGTGCCTTCGGGCTTGATGAAAGAAGCAGCTGCTCGTAGGGGCTTGTTCAGATGCCTGGAGATGGAGCTGTGGCTCATCAGCCAGGGGAGCTGAGCTGATTACCTCCTCCCTCCTCCTCCATCTGCTTCCTTGGGGCTGGGCAAGTTGCACTGGGCCAGGTAAGGGTGGGAGTTCTTGCCTTTCTGTCCTGGGTTGTGGGAATGACAGAGAGGGGTACAGAGAGAGGAAGGAGGGAAGGAGGACGGAGGATGGATGAATGAATGAGCAGACAAACAAACGGAGCTAGGGTTTGGGAGGGATGGCAGTTCTGGCTGCTTTTTGCCATTGGAAGCACATTAACTTGATTCTCCCCAGCCTGAAAAGCTCAATGCTGTGATGCTATGCAGTTGGTAACAGCAGCACATGGGGAAATATTCCTGGGAACTGAAGATGCCAGAGCCGCGGCTGCTTGTTTGAATCTAATGATGTACCAGCCAGCCATGTTTTCTGTGCAATTATATCTCCACACAGGGCTAGCTCGTGCTGAGATGCTGGGCTGTTCGCTGTTCCTTCTAATCTAAGGGAGCCTTGGCAGATCTCCCCCCTCCCCCTTCTTCTTGTAAAAGGGAAACAGATAAAGAAAATAAGCAACTATTTCCTTATGTTCATTTTGCTTTGGAGAGGTGGGTTTGGAAGGCTTTACCTTGGGTGGAGTATGATGAGAGCAGGGGTCCCCTTCCCCTCCTCCACCTGCCCTCCTAGCCCACATGCCCTTCACTCCCAACTTCATTTGATGATTTCTAGTTAATTAGCTGGTGGATTCCTCTCCCCTCACCCCTACCACTCTATGGCTTGTATTTTTTTTTTCTTTTAAGTGGTGTTTGAATGAAGCTGTAGCTCAGCTGGAGAAAATGGAGAAATAGAAAGGATGAAAAGGATGGCCTTTTGTGTTGGGTTCTATTGTACAGCTCGTCATTCCCCAGCAGAGCTGTGGCAGTGAGCCCCTGCTCTCCATACTCAGATGCCCGTTTGCCTGCAGAAGCAGATCCACAGAATGAGGCGCTAGCCTTCTGTGGCTGCTGACAGGGTGAGAAAGAAGCTGAATGGGATTCAGACTCTGCCGGCCAGAGAATGCTATCCAACTGAGCTGAATGTGGATTACCTGCCGGGATTAACCCTATTTGCTGGCCAGCCACCTCCTTTGGTTTCTGCTTGCTGGCAATAGGGCTGGGTTGAAAAAGCACGAATTCCTTTAATGAATGATGACATTGGCTCGCTTGTTCAGACTAAGGCCAGTGTAGCTCGATAAACTGAGGGGAATTAGACTAGAAGTGCTTACATCTAAATTGGGACTTCATCAGAGCTGCCAACAGATGATTGCATGCAAGTGGTGGCTAGTGTACCTGGTGATCACTCCAGCCCATCTGTGGAACTTGTGCTCCTGACTCCCTAGTATGGTACCATGTAGTGTGTGAATCCCAAAGGCAGTACTGAGAAAAATGAAGAATTTACTATTATCTGGGAAAGATTGTGATCACTTTGTGATGGTGTGTCTGTGAACAAGGGCCAAAGGTAATTGGGATTTGGGGCTCTTAGGTTGACTATGAATAATATATGACCCCCAATCCCTTGCAGCAGCAGAAGATAGTGATCTTTTTGGTAAAATGCTTGTCTGAGCTGATATGCCAATTTGCTGGATGTATAACACAGTGAAGTAAGCTGGCCTCAGTCAAGAGAACTGAGTTCAAGACCTGCTTCTGACATGCTCTGTGTAGTGCTGGTCAAGTCACTCAGTGCCCAAGAGGGAGAATGGTACAGAGGAAAGAATAGGGTCTGGAGTTCAAGGATCTTGGTAGGAATCTTACTTCTCTTGCTCGTCAGCTGTTCGACTTTGGACAAGTCCCTTAACCTCTCAATACCCAGCTCATTCTCTAAGACAGACACCTTTTTTTCTATGGTGTGATATGTTCCACCCATACAACAGCTGCCTTACTCCTTGTGAGGATTCTGACTCAATGACTGGTGGTGATTCCTCCTAGCCCTGAACCACAATATTATCAGAAGTCCCAGAAATCCTTTACGTCCCAACTCCCTCTGCTGTCTGAACCTCCTTCAGACCTTCATGCCAATTACCTTCCTCAGTCCCCTTTAAGCGTTGTCTGCTGTCACTAGAATATAAGCCCCTTGAGAGTAGGAACTGCTTGTTTTTATATCCCTCGAGCCAGAAACCTAGCACTGAATGGCTTGTGTTTAATAAACACTGCCTATCCATCTCTCTGCCCATCCATTCATCCATCCAGTTATCTATCTATCTTTTTGGCAGTTAGGTGAAGCTTATAAACCCCTTCTCAAGAGTCATGTTTTTAAATGCATAAGATAAAATACAAAAAGATTACAAAGGAAAGCCCTTATTTAAATAAAGATACATAGACAGACACATAACACTCTCACACACACATATGTGTGTGTATATATTTTTTTCCCAGCCAAGTTCTCAGACTCTCCAAAATCCATCCATAGACCCCAGGAGTGCAGACCCCAGATGAAGAACATATGCTTATGTTTTTAACATTATTATGCTTATCCCTGCAGTGTAGCAGAGTCTTGGGTCTCAAGTCAGAGGCCTGTAGTTCAAATCCTTCCTTTTACACTTATTACCTGGATGTCCTTGGGCTAGCAACTTCAGTTTCCACATCTGAGAGGGTAAAATAAGAGGGTTGGTCTCCATGACTTCTGAGGGGCCTTCTAGGTTGATATCAGAGAACTGGACTGAATTATACAGAAGATTTTGAGAACCTTTGAGAGATGATTTTTTTTTTTAAACTAGGAACTTTCTGCCTAGCTCTCTATATAAATGAAATCACAAGTCTGTTTTAAAAAAAATCTCAATTAGTACTCAGGCATGATTTAGTGGTAATTGTTAAGGCAGTCAGTACTGTTCTGGTGAATGCTTTTTATAGTTATTTCTTGATTAACTCAATGAGGATGAAAGTTTTCTTAGTCTTTAATAGGTAGTCTATATTGAAAAATCTCTTAGTATTTAAAGTCCTTTCCCCCTCCTCCTTGGAGGCTTTATTAATTAAATAATTCATTTTTGTGCTTGCCCACCCACCCTAGTTCAAGTGGTATTACCTTTGGAAATAAGATTGCTATGGTTAGAGGGATTTCAAATTTAATTTTAAAGCTTTTCTAAGAGCCAGCTGGAGAAATTAGAGCCACACCCCCCAGTTGGATGCCAGAGAGAAAATTGTAGCAGTGCAGATGACATTTGCTTTCTTTCTTGTCTCTTTCAAAAGTGTAATATACTAAGTGAAACTGTTACAAATAGAGAAATGGAGACTTCACTTAGTTAAACTCTTCTTGGATGAGGTTCTCCATTGAAACGTGTCTATTCTAGTTATGTGTAAGTGAATGTGAATCATGGAAGGTAACGTTTCCTAAACATAGGTTGACTCACATTTGAAATAGATGTTCTTGGTCTGGCCAGACTGTTTTCTTCCCCCATGCCAATAGAGCATCAGAAAGCTACAGCATGTTTAAGGAGAAGCATGTTCAAGGACTTCCACTTTCTGTTAAAGGCTGGACACTGCCCATCCACCTACTGTGAAGAGTCACATGTTTGTTTCACTTTCTCAGCTAAAGGAATGGAGGAAGGGTCCATTAGGGATTAGGGATAGGATAGAAGGGCGTTGGCCAAAAGGCTTCCCTTCCCTAGATCTTAGGGCTTAGCACTGGGTGATACCTTGGAAGACTCTTTTGCCTTCAAGGAGATCATGTGGGTGAGTATGAATTCTGCTGCCCATGTAGTGGATTCACTTAAATATATGGAAAGGAAAGTATATGTTCTGTATTCTGTAAAGATTAGACCTAGAGAAATAGTAGAAGACAGAAGGGTCCTGCATGCAGTCCATGGGGTCACAAAGAATTGAACATGGCTGAACAATATCTGAATGCGTTTGGGGAGAAGAGGCCTGTGCTTTTACTTTTCCTCCCTCTACTAATACAGGGCAGCACTTTCTCCAAAACTGCAGTTTTAGTGACCACTGAGAGGACAAGTGAGTTGCCCATATGTATCAGAGGGAGAATTTGAAAGCAGGTTTTTCTGACTAGGAGTCCAGCTCTCCATTGTACCTGGATCATAACTGGGCCTCTCTAAGAGAGTATCATTTGTATTCTCTGGTTGGTGTTGTTCCAAACCTGTGATTTCATGAGTGTGGTGAGTTCCCAATGATGAATCTCCACTTCCCACAACTTATAGCCTTGGAAGTTGTCTATGGACAGGAGAATTTAAATCCTTTGTTTGTATGGTAGTTTGTGTATTTTAAAGCATTTTAATAGCTATAAATATTGGCTATTAATAGATGATAGCTCCTTGTGTATTATATATTACATATTATATATATGTGTAAAATATAGTATAATATGATATAATAAATATAATAGAACATAACATAATATAAAATAAAATAAAAGTTTGACTTTTATTTTCATCTCTCCCATGCCCAACACAATGCATGGCACACCAGGGCCACTTAATAAAGGCTGTTGATTTATATGACTGTCAGTAGTTACAAGCATCATCATGTTTTCTTCACAAACCCTGGGATGTAGGAACTACTATTATTCCCACTTCCCAAGTAAGGAAATTGAATCTAGGAGAGGTTAAGTGATCTCCTCCTAATTCCATTTCTAAGCCCAGGGCCACATAAGTAGTAAGTGTCGGAAACAGATTTTGAACTTAGGGCTTCCTCATCCCATGCTCAGCACACTATCCCCTTTGCTGTCCCCTTTGCTTCCTATGAATGGGTAACAAAGATAAATTGGAAAAAAATTACCTTATTTCTGTAATTTGTGGGAGAAATCTATGTCTTTTTCTTCTTTGGTTGCCATAACCCAAGTATAGGCCAATCCCTTCCATTCCAAAAGAAAAAGGAAAAAAGAAAGAAAAAATGGAGGAAGCATTGTAATTAATCACAGTGGCTTTTAACGTTCAGGTGAGAGGCCACTGGATCACCTGGAATTAGAGATTTAGCTAGGATTCCATAGTTTCTTTGTACATATTACCAATAGTGAGAAAGCCAGGCTGCTCACAGATGAATGAGACATATCTAACCCAGGAAATACAGCCTTTTCTGCCTTAAAGTGGGAGTAAATCTCTGGGGCTGTTTTGGTCAAGAGGCCAAGCTGAGAAACATTCTGCTCTTTTTTCTTCACTAGTGTTGCATCTCTAATGGTAACTTGTGCTGTTTTGGGGAGTGTAGTCATATCTCTACTACTTAGACAGTTCCGTTGAGAAAGATAAACAGGCTTTGCCGGCTACTATGGCCGGCCCATCTTTTTAAGAATGAAATCTTTGTAAGAAATAAGGAAGATTCAGGGGATGTTGAACTATCCAGGAATTGTTAATCACCGTAATAATAGCTAGCATTTATGTAGCACTTTGCGGAGCACTTTCCACTTATTTGGTCCTCACAATAACCTTGTCGGGTGGTTACTATTACTATCCCCATATTACAGATGAGGGAATTGAGGCAGATAGAGGTTAAGTGACTTGCTCAGAGTTACACAGCTAGTAAGTATCTCAGTCCAGATTAGAACTCAGTCTTCCTCACCCCCAAGTCCAGTGCTCTATCCATAGTACCATAGAATTATACTCCATACCTGTGCAGATTGCAAGCATGAAGTTCAGATGGATTCTGCTCACCTGAGCCTTCTCTCACATGTTACAAGGCCATCTTCCTACCCAAAAAATATGTTTTGAGAACAAAAATGTTGATAATCTGCGATCAGTAAAGGCAACTAACTGGCCCTGAGTGAACAGAGTATTTAAAGCCCTTTTATAGATAAAATAAGTAATTTGGGATCCACGGGAGGACTCTGAATACTGCCATTCATTTGCATTAGAGCACATTTCAGGGAGTATTTGTTTACTTTTTAATACTAATTATTGGACACAACTTTCCTTCCCTTGATGGATACTTCCATAGTAAGCAAAACTAGCACAGGTCTTTGAGTGAGGAAGGAGGACCATGGCTCCATGGAAATGAAACCATTCTTGACCCAGTCATTCCATGAAATCACTTTAATGTAAATTAACCCTTCCTTCCAGACAGCAGACCGGTGAACATCTGGCTTATCTGCCTTTGTTATTCAACCATTCAAGAACAAGATCTCCATTTTCTTCTGTCCAACTGTTTTCTTCCATGACAGCATTCAGAAAGATAGGATCTGTGACATGCCTAGATTCTGTCAGGGGTTTTCATAGAAAGATTTATGTTTCAATATGCATTGAGTCGTGAGAAATGCCATTCCTTTTCAGTTTGTTACTGTCAAACTTTAAAAACAAGTGACAGACATAATCTCATCGATGCCATACTGGACTTAGATTTAGGTGCTCTGGGTTCAAGTACTGGCTTAGCTCTTTATTGCCTGTGTGACCTTGGGAAACTCCCTTAATGACTCCTGGGGCCTCACATTTCTTCATCTGCAAAGTGTCTGGTTTGGGCTAAATGATCTCTCTGTTTCCATCAAGCACTAAATCTGTAATCCTGCATATCCACCCCTATAGAAACTGAAGTTTCCCCCTGGAAACTTCAGTGAATCCGTGATCTTGCATCTTCAATGGAGGTCACAACCCATCACTTCCTTTCCATCCTAAGGGATTCTTTGCCATATTCTCTTATAAACCCCTCACAGAGGAGCTGCTCAAACTTACATCCTCTAGGTCTTTGAAGTTATCATAGATACTAATACAATACTCCATGTACAGCTCCTTTTTAAAAATAGTGACATCTTTTGTTTCCACCCCTGCGTTCATTTGCAGATTGAGTTCTCCTTTGTAACAAAGAATATTTAAGCAAAATTGACCAAAAAAAAACTAGATATGACAATCTGCGCCCACATTCCATTTGTGGTTCCCACTCCTCTGCTACCAAGAGCAGTGAGATGTGTTTTATCATCTCTTCTCTGGGACCAAGATTGGTCACTGCACTTCAGGTGAGATGAGCTGCCTTTTAGCTTTGGCTTTGCTTTCATTATTATTATTTGGATGCAATTCTCCAGATCCATCTTGTATCACTCTATCCATTTACTTATTCATTGATTCTTACAATACAACTGTTTTCCATTATATTCACAGTTAATCCTCAGTCTGTCGATGCCCACTTTTTCTAGTGTTTTGGAGCTGTTTGATTCTCTAAGAAATGCTGCCAATAATGTTTTAGGGTATGTTGGGCATCTGCCATGTCTGGCCCCTAACCAAGTATGCTCATGCTTTCCGAGTTGGAAAGACTTTAAAAGTCATCAATTCCAACTTCCTCCTTTTACATATAGAAGAACAGAGATTCAAAGCAATGACGATATCCAGATCACAAAGGTCGCATGACCAGTCCTCCTCTTTTTCTGATTGATCACACATTTCTTTGATGATATATACTTAAAAAATCTGAATCACATTTTTATCTTGGGGTATATATAAGCATCGAATAATCTTGTGTGTGCATTACAATACATTTAAAAAATGGAAGCACATTTTATCTTTTAGACTTGAAGTCATTTTGGTTTAAAAAAAATTTCACTTTCTTAAGATGACTATCCAGAATATTCAACATTTTATGCTCTGATCTGTCAGGAACTGAGCCCTGTGCTATCCTATCTTGGAATATATTTGCTATTCAGACTGTGAAATATTATTAATATTTTTTTCTTGAAAACCAATAACAGCAAAAATATAAGGTACAGAACATTAAAGTCAGCAAAATTTCTGACTCAAAAATGCTAAATAATCTATCATACCTATCAACCAATGAATCAGCAAGTATTTATTAAGTGTTTGCCATGTGCTCAGCACCATGTGAGGTGCTAAGAATACAAAAACATAAGTGAGACATTCTGAAGTATTATTGGAAAATATGAATTTTTTTTACTTTTTCACAGTACTGTTTTTTAAGAACAAAGCTGATTCTTCTGTTATTGGGTTGCAAATGTGAATACTACCAGCATAATAATAGATACATTTGTTGCACTTCCTGCCCTCAAATTACTTTTATATAATTTTGTATTTACTTAGCTGTATACATCCTCTATGTCCCAATAGAATTTAAGTTCCCAGAGAGCAGAAGATGTTTGTCTTTGTAGCTTGAAAGCCTAGAACTGCGTGTGGCACAAAGTGAGAACTTTTCAAAATGTAAATCAAATTGAATTGAGTCAAATAAAACAGTAATTGCTATTTATGTAATGTGTTAAAGTTTGCAAAGAACTTTGCCCCACTTCTATTGTGGCATTGATTGGTATGAGATTGGCATTCTTAGTTTTCAAACCATAATCATACTTGGTAGTTACCAGAACTTAAACTTTGCTTTTTATTATATCTTATATTGTATTTATAGATTATTTTTTAGGAGACCACTATGAAGAAATTTACAGGAATCTAGCCTCAGTAGAAGTAATTGCGCTTGTTACATAGCACATGTGAAATGACAGGAGCCTTGGCCCAAGGTTCCAGACCACTTTTCCAAGAACATTGAAGTGAGTTTCTTCACTTAACCAAATGGGAACGTTGCCTTGTTTGTCCCAACACTGATAAATTAGAAAATTACCCAGTTCGTTACATGACTAGAGTCATTCCACCTTGTTCCTTGAAGACATGATGTGTTAATATGTTTAACATCATCCCCTTGGTCATGCCGAAATTCATGTCCATGTTTTTTAAACAACATGATTAAAGATTGGCAAGAAGTCTCTCTTGCATTTGTGACGCCTTCAGTCCGCTAAGTATAGCAGGAAGCCGTCATAAGCAAAGTCAAGAGCTGTTTAAGCTGCACCTATTTTGAATTACTTTTCAGTGTTTAGTTTTTGGAGCATCCGAAGAATGTCAATGAAGAATAACTTCACTTGTAAGGCATTCTTCAGCATGGCGCAAGAGGACACGGACATAGCAAACCAACCAAAGGTACCCTCCAAGACTGGGCGTGTCCCCGAAGAATGCTCTAAATCCAGCAGAGGTTCAGGTATTTGGGTAGCTATAAATAGTGCACATTCCTCATTTAGCCTATAAATTAGAGGTTGCAATTCACATCTTGTTGCTACATAGGAAAGCCAATGAGAATACATCAACAAATCATTGTTACCTTGTAATTAATAAGGATAATCATATTAGCTATTATTCATATCACACTTTATGGTTTACAAAGCATTTCACATATATTTTCATTGGATCCATTACAACAATAACTCATAGGTTACCTGTTTTGTTTTCTCATTGGCTTTCCCTCAGTCTCCATAGGATGAAGATACATACTATCTCTGTGACCACAATCATTTAATCTCTCTGTGTTCTCTTGAGGCAATTTTCAGAGACTAAGTTACTGAGAATGCCACTGCCTGCAATGGTGGATGAAGTTCAGTCATCCAGTAGTGCTAATTCAATTGTGATTGTGTAATTCACAATAATAATAACTAGCTTTGATATGATGCTTCATAGACTTGCAAAGCACTTGGCATGAATTTTTCTTTTGATTCTCACAACAGCCCTGTGAGACTTTTTACAAATGAGGAAACTGAGGAAGATAAATGTTAAGGGACTCACCCAGGGTCATATAGTCAGCAAATGTCCAAGCCCACATTAGAAGTGAGCTTGTCCTGCCTCCAGGTCCTCCTTGCACTCATTTCACTGTATCATGTAGCTCATCTCTGTACTCTCTTGTATTCCATACATGGCATCCACGAACCTCAGATCTCCTTTCTCCTTATTCTAAAGGTTACTCAACTTAGTACCTGTATTTTTCTTGAAGAATGTTGGGGCTACTTCTTCATTATTATTTTTCATGTTAATTCAGATCCATCTAATGACCTAATTGCTTTGTATTCTGGTTGACATATGCATGAATAGAAAAGATTTGCAAAATGTGTATTAGAAATTTTGAGTCTGGTGAAATTGTTTGGAAAGCTGCTATGTGAGAAGCTGGGTGGCATTCTAGATTACGTTTGAATCAGAGAGAATGTGTTAAAATCAAAATTCTATTTTTTACCCTGGATAAGCCAGTACTCTTCTGGAGCTCATTGAGTTGACTTGCACGGTCCCTACAATCTTGGGCTACTCCAAGTCTTCTGACCTAAAAGGATTTGGACAGTGAGCTTAAGACATTCTGAACAAGTACTTTGCATTTCTGTTTCATAATTTCCAGGGCAATTTGAATTTATTGGTATCAGGAGGAATTTTATTTGCTTTAGCAAACTGAAACCCAAATATCAGTAGATGGGCAAAGAAATACTTCAGTGGAGAGGGTGATATTGACTTTTTGAGTGAGGCAAAGTTCTCATTGATTTCATTTTTCTTTTAAGGTAATACTGAAAGGGGATATAGACATTTAACTCTTTGAAATTTGGTTTATATAGGAAGCTAATTTTGTTTATTCTACAAACAGTGCCTGCTATGTTCAGAGCAGTATCCTAGGTCTTTCTCAAGGTGTGAATCATCTTAGCAGGCATCTCAGTGTAATGGGAAGAGGTCTAGATGGCACGGCAGGGGATGTCTGTTCAGATCTCAGCTGTTCCATGTGATTTCACACAAGACATTGAATCTCCCTCCTTTTTGAAGAAAGTGGTTGGATTCAACTAGATGACCTCAAAATTCCCTTCTAATTCTGAGACTATGTATGATTCTGATCAGGCATATTCATGACATAGAGGCTCCATTTATATAATGCTTATGCCCATCTCTGGTGAACTTTTTGATAACCCTGTCAGGCAAAAAACATGATGCTTGAATTAGTCAGCTAGCATTTATTAGCATACCATGTGCCAGGAAGTGTGCTAAGTGCTGGGTTACAAAGAAAGACAAAAAACAATCCCTGTTCACAGGGACTAATGTAGAAGTCTAAAGCAGAAGATAACGTGCCGACAATTATGTACAAGCAAGACAAGATAGGTGGGGAATCAACTCATAAGAAAGATTCTAAGACTGAAGAGGATTGGAAAAGACTTCTGGCCCAACATAGGACTGGAAATGAGTCTTTAAGGAAGCCAGGATGTACAGATGAGGAGCGTGGGGAAGTAGAAGGTAAGAAATAATTTGCCCCTGGCCCCATAATTTGAAGATGGATAAGCTGAAACTTGAACCTATTTTCATTCTCAGTTGGGTGTTCCATCCACTAGACCACATTACCTAGAATGTGCTTAGCAAATCAGTTAACCAGACCACTAGTTTAATTGATGTGAGTGAAGAAAGACATAGGAGTTCAAAGGAAGTTTAAGAGAGTGTCTCATTAAATTAAATTGACTTAATGAGTTAAAAAGCTGGTAAACAACTATAGCTAGGCAGAATAGTTGGATAATTTTTTTTGGAGGAAACATTTTAGGACTTAGGAGTGGGGAACCTGTGGCCCTCTAGGTTCTCACATATGGCTCTTTGACTGAATCCAAACTTCACAGAACCAATTGTTTGGATTCGGTCAGCGGGCCACACTTGAGAGGACCTCAAGGGCCACATGTGGCCTTTAGGTCACAGGTTCCTCACTTAGGTATATCTGATCTGTACATATGAATGAAAGAATAAATGTTGCCTTAGATTGAAGAAAAGGTGAATATTCTGAGAACTGAGTTTCAAGTCCCTGAGTCATGTCAATATACACTAACACTTGAAATTTTTATTTAAGGAAAAACTGGCCTCATTTTATCTCATGACAAATAAACAAGCAAAAAGATTTGGCACATGTGGTTGACTTTCTGATGTCCTTACAAAAGATCAGCCTTCTATCCTCTTCCATGCAGGAGCCTTGCTTCAATACAATCCTTCCAAGACAGATACGGTGGGGGCAACAATTCCTGAGCATCCCCAAGCAATTATCTTTGAATCTCAGTAATAGAGGTTTCAGGATCATTGCCTATGGCATGAACTATATGCCATTCAGTATTTTTTTTAATATAAAAATAGCTTGGCACAACTTTGGCTCATTCGTATCCTTTAGGCATTCTCCAGGCAATCTAGAGCTATATTTCCTTGAGTATTCAGGTCATCAGCATCCATTTCATATTTGGCAATTCCATGCTAGGGCTTTCCTATAAGACAGCTGGAGAGCTCTATGACTGATGTCTGGCAATATTAAGAGTGTCTTTCAGCCATACAGCAAACCCTTGGTGCTGTTTCTTCTTAAATTGGGGGCTAATGGGAAAGAATGAGTGACTGCCCTGGAAGCTGATTGGTCCTTTAAAATAGGTCCTATAGAGAGGACCAAGGAACCTAATGTAAAAAAGAACTGAAAGGTTTTCGAAGTGTTTTCTTTCTAATAACTTTGTGAAGTAGGTAATACAATTATCCTACCCATTGTGAAGATGAAGAAACATTTTTACAATGGGTAAGATAATGGTACACCATGTCCAGGTCATATGATGATCCACTGAGGGAAAGACAGATGTATAACTTGAATGGTGAAGAGAAGGAGCTAACATTGGGGGTGAGAGTGATCTTCAAGTCCATACCCAATTGTTGTCATTTGTGAAAGGGGGCTTTAACTCACTCTGTTTAATCCTAAAAGGAAGATCAGTTTGCAAAGAGGCAAACTGAAATTTGATAAGAGATAAAAACATCCTGAGAAAGCCTTTTCAGAGTCTCAGGAGATATTATAGATTTTCCCTAATGGATATCTTGAAATAAAGGCTGAACTTGTCAGGGAGTACATTTTAGTGGGGATCTCTCCTCTCCTCCCCTTACCTCCCCTCCCATCTTCTCTCCTCTCTCTCTTCTCCTGTCCCCACTTCTTTCTTTAGAAAAGATATCCAAGGAAGTCCCTTCCAACTCTAAAATACTATAATTCTTTGAAATGCAAGAACTACCAGTACAAGATTTGTGGTAAGGAAGAAAGGTGAGTTAGTTTACCATTCATGTCTTGTTGAAATTTATGTAACTCTTTGGCAGCCTTTGATCTCTAGAAGTCCGTGGCTGGGTTTTCTGTGAGTTGCCTCTAGGTATCCCTTATGTTGCTTTTCTGTCGTATATAGGTGTGCATGTTGTCTCCCTCATTAGACCACAGGCTCCTTGACCACTGCCTTTGTCTTGTGTTGTGTTTCCAAGTCTTAGTACAGTGCCCATTCATATCCCTTGATCATTTATCAACTAAGGAATGAATGGCTCTTATTTTTATAAATTTGACTCACTTCCTTGTATATTTGAGAAATGACATTTATCAGAGATATTTGCTGCAAAGATTCCCCCTCCACCTTTTTCTGTTTCTTCTAATTTTAGTCACATTAGTTTTGTTTGTGTAAAACTTTTTAAATTTTATGTAATCAAAGTTATCCATTTTAGCTCCTGTGACCTCTCTGTCTCTTACTTGGTCTTGAACTTATCTCTTACCCATATCCAGGTAATTTCTTCCATACTCCACTTGCTCTTGATATCACCCTTCATATCTAAATCAGGTACCCATTTTGAGCTCATCTTATTATGTAATGTGTGAGTTATTGGTCTATGTGTAGTTTCTGCCAGGCTGCATTCCATTTTTCCCAGCAGTTTATGGCAGATAGTGAATTCTTGCCCCAGAAGCTGGGTTCTTTGGGTTTGTCAAATACTAGGTTACTATGTTCATTTGCTTCTATTTATTGTGTACTTAATCTTTTCCACTGATCAACCACTCTATTATCCAGTAGCAGATTGTTTTGATGACTACAGTTTTGTAGTATAGTTTGAAATCTGGTACTGCTAGGTCCGCTTCCTATTAAAAAAATTCCCTTAATATTCTGGACCTTTTGTTCCTCCAAATGAGTTTTGTTATTATGTTTTCTAGCTCTCTAAAGTAATTTTTTGCTGGTTTGATTGGTAGGACACATAGGAATTTAGGTAGTGTTATCATTTTTATTACATTGACTCAGCCTACCTATGAGCAATTAATATTTTTCCAATTATTTAGACCTGTCTTTATTTGTGTGCAGTGTTTGTAATTGTGTTCCAATAATTCCTGAGTGTGTCATGGCAGGTAGACTCCCAAGTATTTTATACTTCTGCAGTTATTTTAAATAGAATTTATCTCTCTGTTTCTTCCTCCTGGGTTTTGTTAGTAATACATAAAAATGCTGATCATTTGGGTTTGTTTTATATTCTGCAACTTTGCTAAAGCTGTTCATTATCTCAACTAGTTTTTTATTTGATTCTCTAGGGTTCTCCACTACCATCGTATCATCTGCAAAAAGGGATAGTTTTGCTTCTTCTTTGCCTTCTTCTTGTCTCATTGCTATAGCTAGCATTTCTAATACAATATTGAATAATAGTAGTGATAATGGGCATCCTTGCTTCACCCCTCACCTTCTTGGGATGGCCTCTAGGTTATCCCCATCACTGATAATCCATGCTCTCTGTTTGAGATGTGTGACTTACCATTTTAAGAAAAGCTCCATTTATTCCTATGTTTTTAATAGTAATGAGTGTTGTTTTTTGTCAGAAATTTTTGTTTGTTTCTTGAATTTCTTGAAAAGTCACAGGAGGTTATAGAATAGGGGATTACTTGCACTTTAGAGGGGCACTTATTGAATTGAAATGAAAGGGCTTAAAGTACCTTCCTCTTTTTTTGCCCGTTAAGTTACCATTTATTTTGCACAACCCTTCAGCCTGTGACATCACCTTTTGGTGATAACACATTGAGTATACTTGCATCGAGAAAGAAAAAATATCAAATAAGAATGAGTACCACTCCCTCCTTTTCCACCACTCTCTGGTTCTGTTGGCTTCGGAAATTAATCATGTTATGTCTAGTTAGGTGTAGAGTTGACCTTAAAAGAGAATGACTTTGGGGAGAGCTAATACTCTGTTTGCAAGGTTCTAACAGTACTAAGAATATTTTCTTTAGATCTAACAAAATCTGGTATAAAACTACCTTTTGGGAATTTCTGATTGTGGATATGCATTCAATGGAATATAACCTCCTTGAAGTCTGTCTTTGTATCTCCGGCATCTTGTAGAGGGCCTGGCCCCAAATGGGCCCCTGATATGATAAGTGGTTGGGCTATTGGATTGAATAGATTTCAGAAAACTCTGTCATTTACTAGAGGCATATTTTTAGAAAACAGAGAGAGCAATCTTGTTTCATTGCATGGAAACAGTACAAATCCTTGCCTCTTCCCCCTGCCAATCAATTTCCCTTTTAGCTTATCCTTGTCAAAGCATTTATTCTTGGCTGTTGATGATGGTTGTAATTTGTGGGTATTTGGGTCATCTTGCCCTGCCTCCCATGGTTCAGAGTTGCCCTGCTGGGCATTTCATTTATATTCCTCTCCCTGCAGTTTAGGAAAATTGGCTGGAGAAGCTGGAATATTACTCTTCTTGTTTTTGAAAGATCATTAGTTTCATGACTAGTTCTCTTGGACTGAACATTTTCATGGTTTGAGGGTGGGCTTGGATTCCTAGAACCCTTGATCTGCCCACCCAGAGGCTAAGCTTGTGGTTCTCAGATGTCCTTTGCTGAAGGGTCACTCATAATTCTGGGGAGAAGGGATGGAAAATGAGTTGGTTGGTCTAGCCCTGTGTCCTTTAGTGTAAAAATACTCTGTTTTGTTTCTTGGGGAAGGAGAATGGGACTCCACTTTACATTGAGAACTAGCTAGGATTTACCTAGATATAGATGAAGTCGCAGTGGATTTGGAGACAGACCCTGGGCATGATTTTATTTCTCTGGGCCTCCTTTACTGCATTTGTACCAACAAAAAGAACCCCAAAGCCAGCATTAGTGCAGCACTTTTAATTATTTTACAAATTTATTGAGCCTTGCTTTATCAGTGATGAGGATGATGATGATGATTCTTTTAAAGCTAGTAGGTGGAACTCAGGTCTTCCTAAATCTGAGTCTAGCTTTCCATCTACTAAGCCTCCTAGCTATTTTCTTGCATAAAATAATAATTTAGCTCTCTCTCCTTCCATTCATCATCCACCTCAACCAAATCTAAGATTCTTTGAACTGCTAACCAGAGAGTCTTAATCATGAATCTCTGAACTTTTAAAAACATATTTTAATAACTGTATTTCAGTATAATTAGTTTACTTTTTATTTTATGCATTAAAAAATATTATTCTCAGAAGCATCCATAGGCTTCAGCAGACTTGCCAAAGGGTCCATGATACCCAAAGATGGTTAAGAACCCTATTTAAACCCTTGATATGTACAATATAGCCTCCACTGCCCTTTCCTTTAAGGTGATACTGTTATCATAAAAGTGTTGATGCAGTGACGCTGACTTCTTCTCTTTTCAAACAAGCTCCTCCATCTCTTGACACCTGACATTCTCTCTGGGTGTCCTCCCATGCCTGACAGCCTCCTTCAGCTTCATTTTCTGGCTTCTTCGGCTCCCTTGAAGTGTCAGATAAAATCTCACCTTCTACAGGAAGCCTTTCCTTATCTTCTTTATTTCTGCTGCCTTTCTCATAAATCCTGTATGTATATTATTTGCATGTAGTTGTTTCTTGAGATCAGGGACTAGCTTTACCTTTCTTTTTATCCCTAATGTTAAATACAACATGGTGCCTCCAACATGGTAGACCCTTCAGGTGCTAATGACTAATTAACTGGAAGCAACTGAGATCTTGCTAGATCATTGCTTGTTCCAGAAGATCCCAGAATAGGCTTTTCATACCTTTCCTTGAGCCTTCAGGAAGCAGATCTTGTTGGAATTTTTGCCCCACTTGTGTTTATTCCATCTCATATTACCAACTCATCTTTCAATTTACTGATTTTTAATTTAGTCTCCAAATAAAATCTTGGCTGATTTTCTGTACTTGGTATCCCAGTCAATTAAATAAATGGTTTTCATCTGAATGAATGGTTTCATTTGTAGGCCATGGAGGGTTTCATTCCCTGAAAACAGATAAAAATGAACACTTCTACCACTTTCAGGATTTAAAAAGATTGTCAGGTATACTTCTTTGCTTTGTGAAAAGAGACTAAATCTAAATACATGTGTGAAAAAGTTCATCAGAAACATAACAGATACTTAAAGATGCTCTTTCTATGTGTCAGTGCTCTTTCCATTTAATACAACTTTTCTGACAAGCAATCAGTAGGCTGGGACATTTTTCCCGCTTTTTCCTTCTCTCCCCCATTTATATAAGTTCTAGCTGAAGGGTAAGATCATAGAATGTTCCAGCGGAAAGGTTCTGTTAGCTCCCTCATTCCAGCCCTGTAATTTTACAGACAAGGAAACCAAAGTCGTTAAGACTTACTCAAAAGAACTAGTGATGATCCACTTCTAAACGCAATCTCCTATTTGAGTTCTGTTTGTGCTGTGCTGAGCAAAAGAAAAGTTGTTTTAACGAGTTGGCATTAGGCACATCTGTGATGGTCAAACTTTTCTTTTCATCTCGATTCTTGTTGTAGGACCTATTCGAATTCTTAGGGAACAAAGTCGATAAATTCTTGGACACCTCTACTAAAGAAAATGTTACAAAGAAAACTGCTGATCCAGGCCGACTTTTGTTGGGAACCATATTGGAGTTTTCCCTGGTTATTTCTGCCCTTGGCAGTTTTCTTCCTCTCTAATTGCAGGGCACTGTGGTGCCTCTTCCCCTGCCTGCAGAGTTGGCACTTGGATCTTTTGTGTAAATGCTATCATAATCTACTGCACAAATAACCTGCCAGAGGGAGTGGGGTGGAACAAAACCCTAACCCCCAGGGCTGCCCCAGATGCTGGGACAGATTTCTCCATGCCTGAGAACCAGAACCTGGATTCCAAAGCTCTTGCCTGTAGATCCTTTAGATAAGCTAATTACTGGTCAGGAAACTTATTAGGCAAGTATGTAAACATCTCCTAAATGTTCTCCTTCCTATATGATCCACAGAGCATTGATTAGACACTACAAACTGGGGATACAGAGATGAAAAGATAAAACTTCCCCTCAGGAGGCTCATATTCTATTGGATAAACATGTAAACAGATAAATATATATGTACATAGAGAAATAGATGCGTATATATATGTGCACCATGTGTGTGTATGTATGGGGGAGAGAAAGAGAGAGAGAGAGAGAGATTTTCTGCGGTTGCTTAAGCAGGACTCCTTTACCTGGGTGATAAGAACTTTTAAAAACACATGTATTTTGATGATTGTTTCAGCGTAATTGTTTTTATTTGTAATCCTATGTATTTTATTTTATGCATTCAAAACCATTATGTGAAAGGGAGTTCATAGGCTCCGCCAGACTGGCAGAGGAGTCCAGTGTCTTCTTTAAGAGGTTAAAAAGCCTTTTCTTAGAGAGTTGCAGGAGGCACTAAGCCTTTGAATGACTTTGTCCCGAGTCCCACAGCCAGCTTGGGTCAGAGACAAGAAATAAACCCAACTCTTCTTGACCTCAGGCCAAGTTTCTTTCCATGACATCATCCCTCCTTTCAATGATAACTTATCATTTATTATGTATTAACTTATAATTAATTAATAGCTGCATTAATTATTGTTGCTACCAAGACTATATAATACTTACATCTATTCAAAGGTCATTAAGTACTGTAGAAGAAGATATGTGACACTATTAGGAATATCTAAATTTTATCTTTATTTTCTTTTAAATAAAAAAATCATTCTAGCAATGTTTTCCCAATTATTGTCAATAGAATGCTGAGTTCTCAGTACGCAGAACCATTGTGTCTCTGCCAGTTTTCCAGTATGTTGTAGCCTCTGTATTCAAAAGTGTTACTATATGTAGAAGTGCAAAAATCTCCACAAAAGTAGAGTCTGAATTCTTTTTAAAATACATTTCACATTTTGTTGATGTGCCTTGTCCTGGGAAAAAAGATACAGTGGATAATGGAATTGTCCTGGGCTTCAGAAAGAGCTGTTTTCAAATCTTGCCCCTCCCCCCTCATGCCCCAGGCCTCTCTTGAAGATTCTGTGTGGCCCTTGAGTGGCTGATCTGCACAGTGGAGAAGAATTCCTTGCCAGAAGTTCCCTTTATGTATGGAACCAAAGGTCTAGACAACTTGCCCATTGCCCATCCTAAGGAGTACTGGGTACTTCTGAATTTGGGTAATGAATATTTTTGGAAAGGGAAGTTGACAGGATGAAAGATTGTCTGCAGCAGAGTGGCAAGGATTGTAGCTTTCTTCACAATCCCCTAAAAATTGGATCTGAAATTAACATTTAGATATTTAGTAAGCAGCTGTGAAAAGAGGAGTGGCTATAATGAATGGTGTTCAGTCATTTCAGTAGTGTCCGACTCTTCATGACCCCATTTGGGATTCTCTTGGCAAAGATACTGTTGTAGATTACCATTTCCTTCTCCAGCTACTTAGTGGAGGAAACTGAGGCAAATGGGCTGGAAATTACTTGCCCAGGATCTTGACTCCAGGTCCAGCACTCTATCCACTGTGTTAATTAACTGACCCTAAACATTCAAATACTGTTTTAAATTTAGACAAATCACTTAATTTCTCCGGGACTTGGTTTCTTCGTGTGTAAAATAAGGGTTTTAGGATACATGACCTCTAAACTCCCATCTACCTCAAAGTCCATGATTTTTTTTTAATACCATAATCAGACAGTTGTTTTCTTTATAAAGTTTCAAATACCCAAAGTGGGCTTTGCTGAAAATGTCTGGAGGCTCAAGGTTCTCTTGGATCCATGGTGGAAATAAAAGACTAGGGGAAAAATGGAATGGGAAACTAGGCTACCTGTAGTTAACTGTAAAAATCCACATCCCAGGGAATAGGTTGTTTCTCCTACAGAGATTCTCAAGGGCAGTGTTGTGCAGTTTCATGGGAAAATCGTGTGAAGAAAGTCAGAAATTTATGTTATACTCAGAGCATTCTTGGTCCCCAGATATCGGGTGACACACTGGAAAGTGACAGCAAACCTGCAATGCTCTGAAGACAAATTTAAAAATAAGTGTGTAAAAAAATGACTTCTGTGTATTATCTTTCCTGGAATATGAAGACCATGTAAAACAATCAATAAGTATTTATTGAAAACCATCTGTATGTGAGGAACTATGCATACCTAAGGAATAGAGAGTGATGGATGCTTTAAGAAGAAGAAATTATAGAAATGGGAGGAAAAAACAGATCAGTTCCAGTGTTTGAAAACAGATGGAAAAGGGGAAATGTCAAGGAAGACTGAGGCCAGGAAGACACATGTAGTAGAGAATCATGGATGGAGAAAATGTCTGATTGTGTTTGTATTTGGGGGAAAGGGGGGAGTAGGGGTTATGTGTTTGTGGTGCCTGAGAGTTTAATGTTTAACCCTTTCTTTCCTTAGAGATTGGCAAAAAAATTCCATCTTTTTTTCTTCTTTCATTTAACCTCTCTGAGCCTCAGTTTCTTTTCTGTAAAATGGCAATAATAATGGCATCACATGTTGTCAGGATCAAACGACATGATACATGTAAGGTCCATTGACAACTAATCTTTAAAACACTATGGGATAAATATTTTTTTCTCCAAGTGTGGAAAATTTCAGATTCTGGTTAGTAATTGAGTGAGGTATGCAAAATATTTTGGGTTTTCAGGCATGGGCTTTGATAAACAATGAGTTACACATTTGAAAAAAAAGAGATTTAGCCCAGGGTAGGAGCCTATTAATCAAAGCCTGAAAACATCATCCACTGGGTTAAGACCTTCAATTTTTGCCATCTAGCAGGTTGGTTTTTTGACAACAGGAAATAGAAAAGTAAAGTGAAAATTGCATAGTTTGATAGCCTTCCTTAATTTGCTGGATAATTGTGGAAGGAAATGTCATCTGATTTCTAAATTAACTCCTTAGAAATGTTGATTCTGGTTTTCAAAAATGTATTTTCAGGATAGATTGTCAAAATAGTTCTTTTCACTGAAAGTGTGCAAGAAAGCTTTACCTTAAAAAAAGTTGTCCGTTGCTGTGAACGATCTTTTAAAGTGTATAATTACATTTGAAACCAGTATTGCAAGAATCCAGGGCCCCAAATCAGACGTGTTTCCTAACAATTCCAAGATCTAAAAAATTCTCAAGAAAACAAAGAATTAGCCTGCAGACAGTCCAGGTGTGGATATGAAGTGTGGTTGCCAACTTGGGAAAGGCAGGATTTCTTCTCCCTTTATATTGTAATGCACAACACCACTCTCAAAAGCCTGATGTATGGTCCCAGAGCCATATCCTTGACAAGATGACTAAGAAAGCTTGAAAATAAAGAGAGGATGAAAGGGGTTATATGTGAATATTAGTCTTTTTAGAAGTGTAGTGTTGGGGATCAAGGACTCAGAAGACCTTTTGTGTTGTTTTAGTTTTCTGTTGTATTATTCTGGTTATACACAATGTTTTTTGGACCTGAGATTAGTGGTGATTTTGTGTGTGTGTGTGTGTGTGTGTGTGTGTATGTGTGTGTGTGTGTCCTCTCACTCCTTCCCACTCTTTCTCGGAGATGCTTTTGGTAGGTAAGTGGAACAAGGGATAGAGCGCTAGACCTTGGAGTCCAGGAGACTGAAGTTCAGTTCGGTCCTCAGATACTTCCCAGATGTGTCCCTGGGCAAGTCACTTATCCTTGCCTCAGTTTCCTTGCCTGTAAAATGGGGGTAACAGTAGCACTCACATCCCAAGGCTGTTGTGAGGGTTGACTGAGATAACCTTTGTAAAGTGCTTTGCATACCTTAAAGCTTCCTGTTATTGTTAGCTGGCAGTAGCTGATGACTGATGTCAAGGCTTGGAGCAAACACCTGCTGGCTTGATGTTGGAATTTCATCTCCTCACCTTTCCAGTAGAGTGGGAATATTTCCTCTGTTTCCTCACTGAGTCATGCACTATGTCCTTTGGTCCAAGTGACCACTGAGTCAATGAAGAGCGGATGTTCAGAGACTCACCTCCTGGCTGTTAGAGTATTTATTTAAGGAGAAAAGAAGACAGGCAAATTGTAGGGTTTTGGCAAATGGAGGGATGTGAATTTGGCTCCTGTGTTTGGGAGCAATTGTATGTATGTGTAGTGTGTTATTAAAGTAATTGTACCAGGTTTCCATAAAGAGGACGGCTTCATTATAAAATTCGTGTTTTAATACTGTCATTAGAGCAGCTGTATAACATATGATCTCATTTGCATGCAGATAAGGAAGGCCTGACAGATTGGAAGCATAATTACTGCATAACATACGTTAGGAGCAGGAGCTTGATGCCTTTAGAGAGGTGTGCTCGTGGGACCCATCTCCCAGACTTTGGTGAATGTAAAATGATACACAAGGAAGCAAGCGCAGACGTCGTAGGGACTTCTTATTTATTGTATGTGCAATGACCTTCCTTCACTTACCTTAACTGCTCCAGCCATGCTCACAGACAGGAGGATGGGAAGGCATGAGTCCCATCTCCACACTCAAGGGCACTTAATTAATAACAAAAAGGAGCAATTCTAAATGAGTCTTTGTCTAAATTAGAAACCATAGGTTGCATAGAAATTAAAAACTTAAATTATGTGTATATATCTAAACCTATTACTATTATCTATCTGCCTCTGTTTGTCTATCTACCTATCTACCTTTATCTATCTGTGCATCCATCCATCTCTATCTACTACATCTATCACTCTACCTACCTACCTATCTGTATCTATCTGTATGTCTATCTAGCTACCTATCTACCCACCTGTATCTGTACATCTATCTGTCTATCTTATATATATCTATGTATCTATTGAGCTATCGCTGTACACTATCTATATCTATCTGTATCGGTCTGCCTATAGCTATACATCTGTCTACATCTATATCTATCTATCTACCTAAGTCATAGGCTTTGTGTTATAGTGTATAGACTACTGGATCTAACTGAGGAAGACTCCGGTTCAGTTCCCATCTCGGATACTTATTAGCTCTGTGACCCTGGACAAGCCCCTTAGTCTCTCTCTGCCTCCATTTCTTCATCTGTAATCATGAAGAGTTTGGATTTAATGGCCAACTCTAAATCTGTGATCCTTAAACAACAACCCTCAAAATGGAAAGACTGAATTATTCTTCCCCTGAATGATAAAATTGGGATCTGCAAATTGGGATGGAAATTAATAATTGTCTGGTTTTTTTTAAAGTAGGGGGTAAATGTAGCATGGCATGGGGGCTAGAGAGTTTCACCTGGTGTCAGGAGGACTTGGGTTTAAATCTTGTCTCATAATTACAATATTTGTCTTTGTGGACAAGTCATTTAGATTTTCTGAGCCTGTTTGCTTATCTGTAAAATGGGAATATTTCTGGTAACTATACATCACATGATTGTTTTGAGATTTGAATGAGACAACATATGTAGATTGTCATATAAATATTAGTTTATAAAAAGGCAGCATAGCATAATGTCTGGACCAACTGGCCTTAATTTCAGAAAGACCTGGGTTAGATTTCTGCCTCTGACCCAGAATGAATGAATGAATGAATTTTTTAAATTGTCTTGCTTGGATAGTCAAAGATAAGAAATCTTTTTTCTTAATATAGTGAATTGAGCCTGGAATCAGGACTAATTTATGAGCTGTGTGACCCTGGGCAAGTCACTTAAGCTCTGTTTGCCCCAGTTTCCTCAGCTGACTACCTCCCAAGGTTTCATCCCACACTCAGATCTATGTAGTTTGAATTTTCTTTTTTCTTGAAATTGAAGACTGGGATTTCTGAGACAAAGATTAGACCTTGTCAATATGCAATATTTAATCTTGGGACTGTAGAGTTTGCCATTTCATGGATACAAATGGATACTACTGCCTATCAATTAAATGCCATTCTAATGTTTGCAAAGCACTTTGCAAAAGTTATTATATTTGGTTATATGAGAATGTGAGAATTCTGAGAGTCAGGAATTCTGAGAGTCAAGAATTCCTTTCTTTTCTATTTGTATCCCCAAGCACAGTACTTGGTATATAATACATATTTAATAAATTCTTGCTCATCCATTCACTTAAAGAGTGTTGGTAATGTTCCCAAGATTGAGCAGATTCAACCCTCAGTAATCTGGGCGATGTTCTATATAACTTGGTACGCAGATTGTTCTCTCTTCCAAGTGGTCACAGAGAGCCATACCTTAATAGGGAAGATGGATGTATAAGTACAGGAGGAAACATAAAGTGATAGACCAAATTATACCCGTTAGAGGGGAGTAGGGTGCAAAGGATGATGGGTTCCACTAGTCAGTGAGAGTTAGTCTGAAAGGAACGTTTTTTCTCTTTTTGCCCAATGGATGAAATTCTCCAAGGAAGATTATATATGTATAAGGAACCACCTTTTAACCTAGAGTATTTCTGCTAGAAAGGATTGAGAAAACTCTGGTGGAACTCCATGATGGATTGTGGAAAGCTGGAACTCCGACACAGGCTCATTATCACAAGGTCATGGGATAAAAATTTGAGGCTTGGGCTCAGTGACATGGAGGTCTGTTTGTAGAATGAAATTGTGGAGGAAGGAGAAGGCAGGACAGAAGAGGGAAATTTAATTATGCCTATAACTCTCTAGGATGTTGGAAATCTGAAGTCCTAAGTTTATTTCCAAAAGACACATTAGGAGCAGAGCTTTAATCAGTATGGTTTTAAAGGTTTGGTGTGAATAGCATCGCCTTCCCAGTATTGGTGGCTGGAGAGGTGTGTGGTTTGGGGTTTGTGTGTGTGTGTGTGTATGTGTGTGTGCGTGCAGCCTCGTGCACATGCGTGCTCATGCACGCAAGTGTGCGTGCATGTAATGCCTACATCAACGTTCCTCTTATGCTTCCTGGCAAACAGCCAAGAGCTTTGTGGATTGTGACCTACATAGAGCACCATTGGTAGCGATCACTGAAATGGAAGTAATGAGAGGGAATACAGCACAAACTTATTTACCCAGCTGGGAGATTGAAGGGTTATCTAGCCCAACCTCTGTTCAAGTTTGCAAAGAATGACCCCAAATACAAAGGCTGTCTGAGGTGCAAGGGACCTTTGAGATTACTATTTAGCGTTCTTATTGTATGAATGAGGAAACTGAGAGCCAGTCCTCCTCTCTCGGTTGATCTTTTCCACCTCCCTGTTGGACATCTCCAGCTAGATGTCCCAGAGGCATCTCAAACTCAGCATGTCCAAAACAGGACTCAGTCATCTTTTCTCCTACAGTGGCCCCTCCTGACTTCCCTGTTTCTGGTGAGAGTACCCCCATGCACCTGCATCTTCTCATCCTTGACTCTCCACTCTCACTCACTGCCCAGATGATCTCAGTAGCATCTTACTTGGTCTCCTTACATCCAGCCCCACTCTCTCTCTCCACTCCTTTTCTCGCAGCTGCCTATAGGATATACCTCAAGTACCAGAATGATTGTGTTATTCCCCTGTTCAAAGAACTCCTGTGGCTCCCTATAGTGTCTGGAATAATTGAAGATTTTACTTTGGCGTTTAAAGAAAACTTTTGACAATCTTGGTGGTGCAATGGATAGAGCTCTGACCTTGGAATTAGGAAGATTCATCTCCTTGAATTCAAATCTGGCCTCAGATACTTACTGGCTACGTGACCCTATTTGCCTCCATTTCCTTATCTGTAAAATGTGCTGTAGGAAGAAAATGACAAACCACATCACTATCTCTGGCAAGAAAACCCCACATGAGGTCATGAAGTGTTGGACAGCATTGAATATGCCTGACAATTTGGCTAAGCTTGTCTTTGCAGACTGACTGCTCATTCTTCATCCTTAAACATTCAGTCTTGCAGCCAAATTAGACTATTTGGTGGCCCGTTTATGTAATGTTTTATCTCAAAGAATCCACACCTTTTCACATGCTGACCCTATGCCAAGCTGCTGTCCTATTTTAATAACAGTAGCCAGTTTTTTTAAAATGATTTGCAGTTTCTAAAACATTTTTTCTTATAACAGTTCTATGAGATAGGCCATATATGGATTACCATGCCCACTTGACAGAAGAGGAAACTGAGAACTAGGTTAGGACTCAGGTTCCATGACCCTCTGCAGATGCTACTATATGATAGCTCCTGAGACACTCCTTAGTGACAGCAAGCTCACCTGAGTCCATCATGGTATACTGACTCACTGGATCAGGCAAGGAAGATAATTAAGCGTTCTTAAGTGACTGATTCATACTGGACACTATGCTAGGGGCTAAAGACAAAAAAGAAACAGTCCCTACCCTCCAAGAGCTTTATTTTACTGCAGAATACTATAACTGAAGAGCAGGTGCCCAAAATATCTCAATGGACCTGCTGGATTTTTGCATTCTCAGCAGATTCCAGGCCCTAATAGACTGAAAAAATATTCCACTGACGAGAATAGGTTCCTTGAAGCTTCTCGGTCTAGATTGACCACCTGTTGAATGCCAATAAATCAAATTTGAATGTGCCTGTTTGGAAGTTAGCACTCATGTCTTCCTTGCCCATGGCTAATGGTCTCCTTTTGCAGAATGAAATGAAGACAACCTTGTGACAAGGTAGAATCCTCAGAGGCTCTCTGAGGGTTTCAAGTGAGACTGTGTTTTCCATTGGCTAGAATTCTTTTATGCCATTTCACTAATGCCACTCACAACCTCGTCTTCAAAAGAATATTTGTGTGACCTGAATGCTAACACACATGGGGAGTGGATGTGGTGAAATTAACTTGAGCCCTCCAGCCATAAATGCTTGCTGGGACCATTAACATTATACCAAAGAACTCCACAGGAACACCTCTGTCTTTATGTGAAGTATAAATTGGCCTTCTCTTTGAGGTAGTCAGTCAATAAGCATTTATTAAGCACCTACTATGTGCTGAGCACTGTCTTTAATACCGTGGATTCATAAGAAAGCAAAAGACAGACCTTCTCTCAGAGAACTCAGAATTTAAAGGCGAGACAACATGTAATCAAGAATAACACACAAGCTATCAACAGGATAAATTGTGAGTAGCAGTCTCAGAGGGAAGACGCTAACATGAAGGGAGACCAGGAAGGGCTTCTTTTAGAAGATGGGAATTGAAGGGGACAGCCAGGAGTAAGAGATAAGGATGGGGAAATGTTCCAGGCTTGGGAGACAGGTATCGATAATGCCTGGAGCCTAGAGATGGAGGATCTGGGTTGAGGAACAGCAGGAAGGTCAGTGTCGCTGCATTGAAGAGTGTGTGGGAGAAAGAAGATGTCAGAGGCAGCCAGGTGGTAAGGGCTTTGGTGCCAAAGGGTTTTAGACTTGGCTCTAGGGCTGATGGATTGCCAGGAAGTTTATGAAGGGGTTGGGGGCAGGATGATAAACTCAGAATTGCGCTTTAAAGAGTGATTTGATGGCCGAGTGGGGAGACGTTTGAAGCAGAGAGATCAACTAATAGTCTGTTGCAACAGTCCATGTGTGAGATGATGAGCAGTAGTGCCAGAGCAGAGAAGGCATCATGAAGACCTTGGCAACAGGTTGAAAATAGGAGGTGAGAGAGAGTTAGCACCTAGATTTTAAGCCCAGGGGACTGTGAGGATTGTGTCTCCTATAGACTTTTCTATAATTTTATAGCTGAGTGGTTTTTCAGTCTTGTCTGACTCTTTGTGACTCCATTTGGGGTTTTCTTGGTAAAGATACTGGAATGGCTTGTCATTTCCTTCTCCAGCTCATTTGACAGATGAGGAAACTGAGGCAAACAAGGTGAAGTGACTTACTCAGGGCCACAGGTAAGTGTCTGAGGCCAGATTTGAACTCAGGAGGATAAGGCTTCCTGACTCAAGGCCCAGCACTCTATGCACTGAGCCACCTACCTGTCCACTGCGTCACCTCAGCATACTAGTTCTGATTTATTCTCCTGACTCTTCTTGTCTCTCTTGGATCAGGGATGTCTCTTGCTATAGCCTGAGGTAGTATAGACCACAGGAGGTACTTGGGATAGGGGGAAAAGTACTGGGTTTGGGATTATAGAACCTAGACTCTAAAACTAACTCTGCTAATTCTCACTTATTACCTGTGCCACCTTGAGAAAGGCCCTTCTTTTGTCCTTTATTTCCTCATTAATGAAATGACAGCGTTGCATTAGATGATTTAGAAAGGCCCTTCCAAGCTCTCAGTCCGTGATCTTCCATGATGGCATATTTCAGGATGTTCACTAGTTTCCCAGGATTATGTTTTGCTAGAGGATATCATTTAGTACTTCAAATGTTCTCTGGTGTTGTTGAATTGGATGTTGACAAGTCTTCATCCCTTACCACATTAATTGGTGATCTTAATGAGATGCTTTGACCAAAAATATTTATCACCTGGTAGCTAGTCTTCTGCTAAGGAACCTCCTTAAGCTTGTTGAGTATTATCTTTGGTTGCCAGGTGCTGTGGCCCATCTCCCATCTGGTACTCAAAGCCTTGCTAAGAGCTCCCATGTCACTAACATTGCCTTCAGGAATCCAGGCTCATCCCCATAACACAATGAGGCATTAGAATGGGGCATTCATCAAGGGTTTTAGGTCCTTGCATTATAAATGTTGTCATTATATTGAAAACTTTTTTTAACCTTCATGATTGGTTTCTATCAGAACGTCTTTTATTCTATTTATTCTACAGTCTATATTCTATATTCTTTTTATTCTATATTCTATTTTATATCCAGTCTAAAGAGACAGGCTTTCCCCATGCCTGGAATGCCCATGCTCTAGATTTTGACTTCTTGGAGTCTTTCCTGCAAGGCTCTACTTAAATTCTGCTTCCTATGGGAGGCCTATCTTGATTCCTCCCCGGTTATTGGTAATTTTCTCATCTTTCTCATTTTTGTCATCATCATCATTCTCATTTTATTTAAGCTTTACTTATAAGAGTTTATATTATTTCTCTCAAACAGAATAGAAGCTCCTTGAGAGGAGGACATTGTGTGTGTGTGCATGTGTGTGTCTTCGTGTCTTCATATCCCTAGCACCTGGCATTTCATATTGTAGGAATTAAATAAATGTTGAATGAACAGATTATAATCCTCAATTCCTAGATCTTGAAAACATTGAAAGAAAAATCATTCCTTGAGTGGAATTCCTGTCCACTCTTGTTTGTTTGTTTTGTTTTCATGACATATTCATTCTGTCCCTCTTGCTCCTTCAACTGTGCTGAATCTCTTATTTGTCAACAACTTTACCTCTTCTGTTGCAGTAAAGTAACTGCGCCATTTGTTATTTCTAGCACGTTTGGCAAATAAAAATAGATTCTAATCTCAGCTCAGTTGTTGCAGTCATCTTTCACTTGTGTCTTCATGATCCCATTTGGAGTTTTCTTGGAAAAGATACTGGACTGGTTTCCATTCCTTCTCTAGCTCATTTTATAGATGAAGGAACTGAGGCAAACAGGGTAAAGTGACTTGGCCAGGGTCACACAGCCGGGAAGGGTCTGTGACCAGATTTGAATTCAGAAAGATGAGTCTTTCTGACTCCAGGATCAACGCTATCCACTGCTTCCCCTTGTTATCCAATCTTGGCTTAGTGGTAACCAGACTATTAAATTAAAGCATGTGCCTGAGACCAAGTAGTTATACAAACCTTCCAGAAGACCTGGGAAATTCTCTTCTCTTTGCAGTTTCCACCAGTGATCAATAGCTCTCCCTCTTGCGTGGGGTCAACATGGGTTATTCTGTGGGAGTGAGTGGACCAGCCACTCTTTTGTGTTTCTTTTGAGATTTCTGGGAGTGGTCTACATGTTTGGATTGGGCTATTTCTTCACCTCTGCCTCAGTGTATTTACAGTTTCCCTGAAAGCAGGCGACCACTCCCCCTTCCCACCGTTATGAATATTCCTTTTTTCTTACAATGACCTGCATATTACGTAGTCTATACTTTGTGTTCACTTCTCCATGTAAGTGCTGTCTCTCCAAATGGAATCTGTGCTGCTTTAGAAGGTGGGTTTCCTTTTTGTCATTGAATCCCCAGCACCTGGCACATGTTGGGAACCTAATTGTTTGTTTAATATAATGAAATTAGGTTAGATATTCATCTTCTTTCTCTCTTCCTCTGGTACTTCTGTGGAGCCTGGGAATCATATTACTAAGTTAAATGGTAATGGGAAAGGACAAATAATGGAAGGAAAGAAAAAAATACTGCCCAAATAAATGAAGTCCTCTATAAATGAGAAGGAAGAATGGTTATTACCAAGAATAATAATGAAAAAAAAGGTAAACGGGGCTTGTTCCATATCAGGTACCACTTTCCAAAATGGAGAAATTTCAGCCCATTAGCTGGTAACAGTCTGTAATATATTTCAGTATTTTAGAGTTAAGATGAAAACTTCGGTCTTCCTCAAACCCACAGGGCACTGGTGCACTCATTAACATCTGGCAGGGAGTGGGGAGATTTAGTATGTGTGCATTTCATAGCAGAACAACCACCAAATGGGAAGGTAACACACACAGGATGCACACTTATTTTCAAGTACAAATTTCTACCCCCTTGAATGTTTAGTCCAATGTTTATTTACTCTAAAAGCAAGTCTATAATACTTCCATGTCATTATTTTCTGAAGTACATCATTTACAAGCTAGTGAATTCAGTGGGCTGCATGAACACTTCAGTGCCTGTTAAAATAGGAGAGAGGCAGAATGACTGGAGAGCTAGCTTTAAAGTCAGGAAGACTTGTATGTACCCATGATTAACACTAACTCTATGACCCTGAACAAGTCACTTTTGAGTACCCAAACAACTTTTTAAAACAAGTTGCAGAATAGTGACCAATTAGTATAAGTAGAAGGAATTTCCCCACAGGGAGTTCCCTACTTCAGTAAAATGATTGGTTCAGACCAAAAAAAAAAAAAAAAAAAAAAGGTAAAGATAGTATTTTGTTGTGGAAAGAATGCTGGATTTGCAAGTAGACAGTCTGGGTCCAAAGTGCAGCATCAGTTACTTACCTACACATGTGACCTGGGACTAGTTATTTCATCTTTGGGATCTCAGTTTCCCCATCTGTTAAAAAAAAGTATTTGGACTAGGTTGTATCATGGACTCTTATGGTAGTTTGGTGAACCCTGTGTACCCTTTCTCAGAATGATATTTTAAATAGGTGAAGGAAATGCTTATTTTCAGTTAGAAATTAGTCAAAGGCAGATGCAGTCTTTTTTTTTTTTTTTTTTTACTATCAAGTCTGCAGACCTCCTGGAAAATCTATTCATGGAACTCTTGAGTGGAGCTGCATTGACCCCAGCTTAAGAATTCCTGAAATTGAAGATCTAAAGTGGCATTTCCAAGTCAAAATCTGTGATCCTGTGATTTCTGTGACCCCATTATCTTATGACTGAGCTCTTGACTTGGAATTAGGAAGACTTGGGTTTGATTCTTGCCTCAGACACTTACTGGCTGTGTGACCATAGGTGAGACCTATTTTCTGTCCCCCAGTCTTGATTGTCTAATCTGTAAAATGGGGGAAATAGCAGCATCACCCCCACAAGTTTACTCAAAGGAGATGATGTATGCTTGGTTGGTTGGTTCTTGTTCTCCATTGTCTAAGAGACCAAAATGACATCACTGTGTTGGGGTCAAGCTATAGTGTGTCCAGCTGTTGCTGATCAGATCAGTATGAGCTCAGAAGGCTCTACGGCAGGTCAGACACAAGTAGTCCAAATGAACATTTGGAGTTAAGATGCCTCTAAGGATGTTGGCTAAACACTTTGTAAATGTTAACATACTTGATAAACGTGAACTCTTTCTGTCTTATGTGATCCTAGATCATGAATTATTAATATTTTAAAGGAGTTTCTTTTTGATTTATCTTCTGTTTTCATTTATCCTCCTTGCCACCTGTTCTCACCATATCTCTTCTGTCCCTCAGAGCCTCCTCTTCACATCTCATGCTCTAAACCACATCATTGTAAGCCCCTACTCAATTCAAAGTCTATGAAGTACAAGCCCTAGAAAAAAATTACATCTGAAACTTAGTGCTTCTTTTGCCTTTTATGCTATAACCATTGTGTAGGTTACTGCTTATTTTGGTTTCATCACACCTTTTTTAATAATAAAATACAAGAGCTTTGTTCTGGGATGTAGGCTTTTGGAGGACAGGGGCTATTTTTCATTATGCCTTTGCATCCTCTGACCTAGAACAGTGTCTTGCACTCAGAATATATGTATGTGTGTGTGTGTGTGTGTGTGTGTGTGTGTGTGTGTGTTCGTCCTTCGTTGCCGAAGAAGACCATGCCATCAGAGAAATGATGACATGACTTGCACTTGACTTTGTTTTGAGTGAGGGAAGACTATGTAGGTCACCAGCCTCACTTCTCCTCCAGAGCCATCTGAATCCAGTGACCAGATATTCATCAGGATGACTGGAGATGACTCAGGATGAGGCAGTTGGAATTAAGTGACTTGCTCAATGTCACACAGCTAATGTCAAGTGTCTGAGGTGAGATTTGAACTCAGGTCCTCCTGACTCTTGCACTGGTGCTGTATCCACTGCACCACCCAGCTGCCCCCTGTACTGAGAGTGAAAATTTGATGAATGTTGACTTGAATTGAGGGATTCAGGGAAGTTAACTCTTCTCTTCCTCTTTTCTGGCAACATGCCTTGGAGTCCGGCTTGGAGACCCAAGGTCATTTCTGTCTCTGTTTTGTTTCTGCTGTCAGGTTAGTATCATGATGCTGTAAGCCAAATCTTTTGGAAGATGTTTGTCATCAGAGTCGGTCATCTGTCTAGAAATACCTATTCAATACTTTGCAGATGAGATGCAAATATAACTAATTACTGGTCTTATTATCAGGCTTCTGTGAATGAAATGGTTACATGATCCTTCTATTTGAAGTTGGACACTCAGATGTATGGCAGAGATTACTTCTCACCTCGGGTGTTCATAATGGTGTTTGCCCTAATTATAATCAGCGAGATGCTGGATGAGATGCTACAATCATAGTCTCTCCGACTGTTCCTTCCTTTGTGTATTTACACAGCCTAATAAATTAATGCAGTAATAGTTTGTTGAGCTCTGCTGAGGTGAATAAAACATTTGGCAGAGTAGCAGTGATGGTCCTTCACTTTTGGAAAGTCTTGGCTAGGGTTTGGCGACTGTTTAGTTGGCTGTTTGTAAGCCATGTGATGAGGTTTCATCAGTCTGAAGATTCTCCGTGAGATATAATTTGGCAGATATTCACATGAGATCTTAATAAATATTACCGATGCCTGGATGAAGGCAGTGTGTCAGTGGCACTCAATTCTCCATGACTAACTCTTCATGCAACCAGGCTTTTGGTGTAATTGAAATGAGCAGGCCATGTAACGCAGCCTTTCATTCAGATAATCCATACTTATATCGTGGAGGGGAATATTATAGGAGACTCTCTCCCTTTCCCTTTCCTCCTTGGGTTGTTGTGTTACTATTTTCTCCTTATTTTCTTCCTAACTACCTGTATGGTTACTCTTCAGTCTCACGTTTTGTTGGGGTGTACCACTGGGCAGTGCCACAGACCCTGTGTTCTTTACTTTCTCTCATTCTTTCAGGGTGACATCTTCTACTGCCATTGATTTAATTATCATCTCCATACAGATGACTCAACTATCTGCATCTCTAGGTTTCACATGTCTTTCCTGACCTTGGATTAGAAATCTCAAAACTATACAGGTCCAAAATGGAACTAATTATCAGCCCCCACAACTTTTTAACAACTTCCTTCTTTCTGCCAAAGTTACCATCATCCTGAAAGTTATTCAGGTTCTTTGCCTTATAGTCATCTTGCTTATTCCTTTTCTCTCCTCCCACCACAGATGCATGGGGTGGATAAAGGAATACTTGGGAAATGAAGGAAAGATTGTTTCTGACACTGTTTCCCAAAGGGTTCTGTGTTGAGGAGATGAAAGTAATGTCTTCTCCTTACAGTGAACACTTGTGTATTCTTCAGAGCCTTCGATTTACCACCATGCTTTCTTATTCAATATTTACACAACTCTATAACATTCATGAGAATTAGCTTCATGTTCTTGCAAGAAGCAGCATCTTTTTTCCCCCCATACATCTTTTTGAACATGCCTGTTGAAAGCTGATCATGCTGGTTGACAAGCAGCTGTTAATAACAAATGCATGACCAAGCCCTTAGTGGAGAATTCCAAGAGTTTCACAAGCTTTAATCAGTGTACATGCATTAATATTAATCCTCTGTCTCTTCCCTCCTCCATATGGTCACGTAGGCCTATTATTACCAGAGCGTGTTAGCCCTGAAATCTAAGACTAAGCAAGACCCACTTCCTCTGTGTCATCTTTAAAAAAAATTCATGTCACTCCTTCCTTCCTCCACCTTGTCCATTCACTCCTTCCTTCCTTCCTTCTTCTTTTCCCTTCTCTCCTTTCTCCTCCCTTCCCTTTTCTTCCTTCCTTCCCTTTCATTCCTTCCTTCCCTTCCCATCACAGTTATTCTCAAAATACATCATATACTCCATCCCTAACACCCTCCTTCACAACAATGAAAACAGATAGTCACCCAGCATGGTGACCAGCCATATCTAAATGGGTTTATAACATCCCATACTCATTTTCCTTTTTGTTGTTCTGTGGTTTTTAAGTCATGTCTGCCTCTTCATGGCCCCATTTGGGATTTTCTTGGTAAAGATACTTGGCAGAGGGGCAGGGTGAGGGGGGAAAAGGGGGAGGAGATGGAGTTGCCACTTTCTTCTCCAGCTCATTTTGCAGATAAGGAAGCTTTGGCAAACAGGATGAAGTGATTTGCCTAGGATCCTACAGTGAGTAAGTGTTTGAAGCCAGATTTCATCTCACATCTTCCTGATTCCAGGTCTGGTATTCTGTCCACTGGGCTACCTTGCTGGAGTCCACTTTCTTCTGCTGCTCTAAAAAAAGAGGAAGGAGTTTTACTGGCTGTCCCTTAGAACCAGTATTGGTCACTGTAGTTCATCTGAGTTCACTTAATGCCTTTTATTTATATATTGCTTTCTGGATATATTCTCTCATGCTCCCCAGTGAGCCTTCCTTATAACCTTTTGATAATGACTAGTACCCATGTCTGGCCTGCACTACTGTCCTTCACTGCCTCAAGGAAAGAATCTAACACAAAATCTTTTCTGACTCTGTTAGCCCATTGGACTTTCCTTTTCCTCTGAACACTTTTAACTTGTTCCTAAATGAGCTTATTTTCAACTCAGTTTTGCAGGGTCATAGATTCTATTATCTGAAGGACCTCAGAGTTCCATACCATCACTTTGTACATAGAGAGCTGAGGCTTAGAGATGTTGGGTAATTTGTGTAACATCACACAGCTAGAATCACCTCGTCCAGAGTGGGATTTGAATCTAGGTATTTCTGAATATAGGTATTTCTAACTCTGCATTCTCTGCTCTAGCCAAAATTCAGTACACCAAATTCAACCCTGCCAATCTCCTGAGTGCCAGTGAGACCAGGTTAAAATGTAGCTGGAAAATGTTTGACAAAATAAAGAAAAATGCAGCATTAGAGAGATAATGTTCCTTTATGGTTTTCTAAGTCAATATGTGGCCCTCAGATTTCTATTTGAGTTTGACATCACCACTTCAGGCATGGTACCAAGGGTTAGGAACTTAGAGACAAGTTAAACTTCCAAAGTGGGAATATAGATTTGATATATTTTCCAAAGAAACCACAGTATGTTTTGGTTCCTAGGCTAGCTCACTAAAGTATTTTGCAGTCCCGGTGCGGTTGACCGACCTCCACTGACATCCTATTCCCATGTCTCTTGGCAGCCTAGAGTTGATCCTTGAGTCTTGAAGGATATGCCCAGAAGACAGAAAGTCTAAGTCTCAGCAAAGAATAAAAGAGTAGGAGCTCAGGGATAAATATGATGTTGATTTGGGGAGAATTCAGTTTAACTTAACAAAGGTTTGGTCATTAATTTTCTATGTGCATGAGAAGCAACATGGCAGAATGGGTAGAGAGGTGGCCTAGAAGCGAGTAGGACCTGAATTCATATCTCACCTGTAATACATACAGGCTCTTTGCACCTGGACACTGTTGCAGGTAACCTTCTTCAAGCATTCTCTTCTGGAGGAAGATTCTTGTAGAGGAATTTTTCATGCTGATGAAACTATCTTTCCAAGTCCTATTCCAGAAGCAACTAGGTGACCTAGTGTATAGAGATTGGCCCTGGAGTCAAGAGAACATGAATTCAAATCCAGCCTCAGATACTTCCTATCTGTGCGACCCTAGGCAAATCACGTAACCTCTGCTGGCCTCAGTTTCCCCATCTGTAAACTGGGGATAATAACAATACCTTGTGAGGCTCCTGTGAGATAATACTTGTAAAGTTCTTAGCACAATTCCCTCACATAGTAGGCACCACAGAAATGTTATTATTCCTACTTAATAAAAGGAATTATTAGACTCCAGAGACTCAAAGAAGGACCAGTTCCTGTCCCCAGGGAGCTTATTTTCTCCTGGGGATAAGTCACTTAAACAAATTAATAAACCAAATATAATTTGAGGAAGGAGAATCAACATGGTAAAACTGAGTCCCCCATTAGTCATATGGCAATCTTTTTCTTTCCCCCCATCCTAGAAACTTTGAAAGATTAGCCACCAAGCCAGAAGGATTTCTTCATCAGACTAAATGATTATTCTTCAGGAAGTCCTATAAGTCAAAACACTGTATAACTGCAACAGAAAAGGATTGGAAAACAGAGCTTTTTACTCTATAGTAGTTTTTAAAAAAAAATATAATTTTATATAATTTTATAATTATAAAATTATACAATATATAACATATAAATTATATATAAATATAAATATATAGGTATATATATTATAAAATCATATAAGATTTTTTTCTTCTGTGTTTAGAATTTTGACAGTTCAGGAAAAGTTTTACTTTAGGAAGACAAATGGACACTTTTGTGGAAATTCTCCCCAGTATATCTGCAAAGTTTTTGAGATGGATGGGCCCGGCTTCCTATTAGAACCAATTCTATTTCAAGATGTATAGCTTTCCATTTCCTTGATACAAGTATATCACTACTACAATTCTTAAACTAATCACCCATGATTTGTGTCATTTGGTGCCTCATAAATGGAAGCTAAAAAGTGTAAGAGAGAGTGATAGAAGGAGTGAGAATTGAAGAGATTGGATAGATGGATTCAGGGTCCTTTTCAGCTCAAAAATTCAATAGCTCAGTGAGATTTTCATGAGATAACTCGGTAAGAATTACAGAGTAGAAAGAATGAACATGAAGGGGAAAGATATTGCTGGGTGTTAGCCGCAGCTCTGGAGTTCGGGTCCAGTTCAGCAGCTCATTGTCCTCACTGCTTAATAAAGTGAGTGGCTGGGAACAGATGATCTGTGAGGACTCTTCGAGCTGGAGATCTAAGGTCCTCTGAAAGAAATCCTTAGCATCCATTTAGCGCTCAGAGGCTTGAAGAGTGCTTTACATTTATGATTTCAGTTCTACCTTCTTGTGTAGTAAATGTTACTGCCATCATCTCCATTTTACAGATGAGGAAACTGAGGCAGAGAGAGATTAAGTACTTTGCCCAGAGCCACATAGTCAATAAGTGTCTGAGGTGGGATTTAAATCCAGGTTTTCCTGATTTGATTCCACAGTCAGGAGCCACTTTACTACAGTGTCTCCCATGTATAGCTTATGCTGTACATTTATGACAAGCATCAGCTTTCTCATCGAGGATAATTATATGCACTCTGTGGAGCTGCAGATTCTCAAGTACAGTTCAGATTTACTCTTTCTTTGTGTCTGTGTTTTTCTCTGTCTCTACTTCTCTCTTTCTCTCTGTCTGTCTCTATTTCTCTCTTTCTCTCTGTGTCTCTCTCTGTCTTTGTCTGTCTTTCTCTGTCCCCCTTCTCTTACTCTCTCCCCATATCTTTATTCCCCTGTCTTTTCTACCCACCATTTTGTATACAAGCTCACTGAAGCCTGTTCACCACAGAACTCCTTCCATGGTTACTTCTACAGTTGGAAGAATGTTAGATTTGGTGTCAGAGGATGTGAATTCAAATCCCAACAATGCCACTTTTTGCCTATTTGAACAGCTTTGAACCTTCTTTAACCAGTCAGACCCAATGGTTCTTTCTAGTCCTAAATCTGTGACCTCATGCATAAGCATTCTCCATCAGAGTCCTGCTTCGGCTCCCTCCCAGCAGCACCCAAACTCCTTCCAAAGACAGCTCTAGTGCAGGCAAGCATTCTGTGCCAACAGATGGCATGTGAATGCTCTTTTTTAGAAGTTCTGTCATCCTGGAGGTCCAACAAGAACCGCCCCTTCAAGGGGGACCTGCTTTGTTTATGTCCTCTCCCTCTGAACATTTAGATGACTTCATTTTTTCCCCAGCAAATAGCCTGCCAACCATAACCCTTTCTCTCTGTCTCTGTTTCTCTCTCTCCCTCTGTCCCTCTCCCTCCCTCCCCCCTGCTCTCTCTGTCTTCCCCCGAGCCCTTGTGTGTTTCATCTGTCAAACAACATGCATTCTCTGGGAAATTTCTAACTCAGAGCAATCACATTATAATATTGAAAATATAAATTGGGACTATAATTTCTGATCTTACCTGAAAAGTTCAGGCACCCACTGCACCAGGTCAGAGACTGATCAGTCCTAGGTTTAGATGTGTAGAAAGCCTTAGCAATCATTTTACAAATGGGAAAACTAAGGCCAAAGATGTTAATTGACTTGCCCAAGGTCACACTGTTAGTCAAGTCAGGATGCTTCTGATTCTTTTATAAACCTCTCTCTAAGTGCTATATTTGCTGCTGCTGCTACTACTACTACTTCTACTACTACTACTACTACTACTACTACTACTACTACTACTACTACTACTACTACCACCACCACCACTACCTACTCTCAATGTTATTCTTATTATAATCCAGTTGATTCAACCTTGCCCAAGAGGATGAACTGGCACAAACAGGTTTAAGTCTTCATTACTGGAGAGAATACCCAAGGTGGTGAAATCAAAGTTCATTTTTTTTTAGTTTTTAACTTTCATACTCTCCTCTGGTCCAAAAATGCAGATTTCAAAGAAGAAAATTCTGGTGACTCCTAATAATAACTCTAAGATAATAAATAATTTTTTGTGCGGTCCATCCATTAGAGATGTCTCTGAGTCTCTCTTGGGTCAGCGGTCATTTCCTTGTTCATAAACACTGATGACATTAATGGAAATTGTTGCCAAGTGTCAAAATAAAAAAAACAAAATGAAAAGATTGTCCTTTGATTTGTCCTTGCTCAATAAAGGCCTTCTGAGAGTCGGTCAAGAAAAAAGATGTACCTGAAGAGGGAAAAGTGAAGGCCAATGCGAGTTGAAGGCAATCTCATTAACACTAGGAGAATCTTTCAATGTGCCTACTGTTGATGCTGCTTCCTATCTTTAAAGGCCAATAATTATAAAAATTGCAGTGACAGCTGCAACAATGCCAACCCTCTAAAGCTTTTCCAAGTCTTTTCTCATTTCAGCCTCACTCTAGCCCTGTGAGGTAGATACAGTATGTTTACAGTCCATTTTACAGATGGAGAGCCTGAGGCATTGAGAGCTGAAGCAGCTTTCCAGACCAGTAAAGATAAGAGGTGATGTTTGAGACCAGCTGCTCCCAACCCTCTCTACCATGATATGCTTCTGTCCATTCTTTGAACTGCTGTTTCTTACTGATGCTATTTAACTAGCTAGCGTTTAGTAGAGAACTCATTGCAAGTCTAGTTTATGGGGATGAAAAAAGTCCAGACTTCATGGGTTAGAAGAACATTAAGCTGACATTCATGGTCTGAGGCAAGTCCTCTTAACCTAATGAAGTGATGTGATGGATGTCCTTGAAATAAACAGCATTAAAGGTGAATTTTCTGGTAGTGAGAAGGATGGATATGCAGTGTTTTTGGAATCTGAAGGAACCTCAGAGATCATCACATCCTCCTCACTTATTTTACCGATAAGGAAACTGAGGCCCAGAAGGTCACAAAGTTAGTAGGTGTCAGAGGTAGGATTTGCACCCAACTCCTGTGATTCCAGAGCCAAAATAAGCTGTATAGAGATGCACTTTCTGATAATAGTTTGTATCACACAATGCGTTTGGCATGATTTTCATTTTAAAATCACGTTCTTATTATAACTTAATCCCACTGGTTTTCTGAGTAATCTGTCTCTCACATAGCCTGAAGCAGGAAGTAAAACAGTGGATGGACCCACACTCAAACTGGGCCTTACTTTGTGACCCTGGACAAGTCACAACTTTCTGAGTATTAGGCCACAGATGTCTTTAAAGTTCAAAGATTTAGAGCTGCAGGAGATCTCAGGCATCATCTGGGCCAGCCACTTTGTCATTACAGGTAAGAGTGATGTTTCCAAGTCATACACAGGTAGTAAGCATGTGAGGTTGGAATGGAAACCTCTCCCCCTTTTTCCCCCTAGCTTTAGTGCCAGTGGTCTTAGAAGTTTACTGGGATTCCTTCTATGTGGTTGATCCTCAATGGGGATAGAGTTGATGACATTGTTGATCCAGACCCTAAAACAAACCAGCAAACAGTCTCAAGCTTGGATTGAAAAATAATACAGAGATTTTTCTAGCCCCATGTTGTTGAGATATAGGATACAGGCAATCCTTGAGTAATAGGAGGATGTGGAAGCCAGTATTTTTGTTTGAATGTATCAGGAAATTTTTCTTTCTCTATTGACATATTGACATATGTATATATATATATATATATATATGGAAGGGTATCTAGATGGTGCAGTGGATAGAGTGTTGGGTCTGGAATCTGGAAGACTTATCTTTGTGAGTTCAAATCCAGCCTCAGACACTTTCTAGCTGGGTGACCCTGGGCGAGACACTTAATGTTGTTTGTCTCAGTTTCCTCATCTGTAAAATGAGTTGGAGAAGGAAATGGTAAACCACTCCAGTATCTCTGCAAAGCAAACCTCATAAGGGGGTCAGAAAGAGTCAGACTCAACTGAAGCAACTCACATGCATGTATAACTCATATATGTATAGAAATTTATATGTGTGATATATACATATGTGTATGTGTGTATATATACATATATACACACATGTTGGGAGAGATCTATATCTGTCTACCTGTCTTTGCCAAGCAAACGTTTGGAAGCGTTAATAATTGTGTTTTCCTCCTCACCTCTAAAAGCTGCCTAATTTGGCTTAACAGTTAGAGTGAAAAATAATAGTTAATGTGACTCATCCATCTCGAAACTGTAATGCATAACATAGAATGAGCCATCACGGTGGCGGGAGGAATGTACTTGATCACATTGAAAATGATTTCTCAAAGAGTGAAATGCTCAGGACACAATTGGCGCCAGTTAATCAGCTGGACTGAGAGCATTTCCCACTCATTCGCCATCCGTATATTTTTTTTTTATTATGACTTATCAGTTTCAGTGATAATTGGCGAGCCTTAGAGAAGATAATAATCATCCCTGAGCGCCTACCAGGCTGGAATTCTGCTCTCGGCCGTGCTGTGGATGTCATTGAGTGTGGGAGAAGTGACTTATGAACGTTCAGCAAGCCTGCAGGGCTCTATCTGAATATTGCTGCATATTAAAAAATAGACTTTCTTGCTGAGGATATGGCTAAATCCATAGAAATCACTCTTGCCCATCCATGGCTCCCTGTTGCCAGTAGGATAATATATGAAATCCTCAGCCTTTCACCATCAGGCTTTTCTGTGCCTCTACAGTGTTACTAGCCAAGGTCTAGGGTCTCTGACATCTCATTTCCCATGTTTATGCCTTCAGAACAAGCTGAAATTGAAGTGAAATGATGTGATTCATGAAGATGGTACCTTTTTGTGAACTCACTGCTTCACCTATATAAAGGGACATGGAAAACCACACTTTTCTGGACAAAACAAACATCCAAAGGTTTCATCCTGATTGTGTAGAATGAAGAAAAGATAGGAAAACATTGACAGAAAGCCAAGACAATGAGTGCTTGTGGGTTGATTGTGGCTTCATCCTAGGAGAAGGAAAGGGATTTTCTCTTCCTGATTCACTTACTATATTAGGACAGAGTTCATGGAATGAAAGGATTATTGGGAGTGGTTGGTTGAGAACAGAAATGAAAGCTACAAAATCATAAAACTAGCTAAGTTTCATTATGTGCCTGAATGTTAACTATGATTTTCAGAAATTTGGTATTTTTAAAAAGTCATGAGACAATGTTTTAATGATGTATACTTTTATGAAGCATGCTTTTGAAATTATCTGGTAGAAACCAGTGGAATAAGTTCATTTGTTGTGCTAGAGACAATGGTAGGAATTTGATTTTTTTTCTTGCTCTGAACCTGTGATTATGTCTGCATATGGAACACAGGGTAAGGAAGGTCTTTTCACAGATGCAGCTTAGCAACTCTTCTGCGACTTACAGTTTTAAAGAAGTAGGTTAGGGCCCTGAGGAGGGAAGTGATAGGTCTATGACCACATAACTAGTTCATGGACATATTCCAGGCCTTGCCAGCAGTGTGCTGGAGACAGTACCAAATGGCACCATTGCTTAATTTTCAATATGAACATTTACACCTCAGATATCAGCAAACACCACAAATCAGGGCTTGAGTCATTGTCCGGACTTATGGTGAAAATGTTCCTAAACCTATATCTATATCTATATTTATCTATCTATATACACACACACAATACACATATGCACATGCATACATACACATGCACACATACTTTTTTTTCTAGAGAGGCAGTTGTTAAATAATTACCAGCATGCTATTGTGCTCAATAAATCCTTCTTGACTTGTCCTGAGTATGATCTGAACACAAGCCTTTCTGATCTCTTTGTCCCTGAGGCCATACTTCTAATGAATAAATATATAAAGAGAAGATGTCCTTTTAGGAGTAATAGCTCCTATTTATTTAGCACTTGAAAGTTCCCACGAGGCCTTGAGCAAAATAATTGTCAGAGGAGTTGAGGTAGACACAGAAAAAGGAATTGAGTTTCAGACAAATAAAATAATTTCTATAACTGATGGAAAGAGATACTACCAGATTTTAAGGATTAAACCTAAACTGTCATGATTCCCAGGCTCCTGGTCTTTGCATTATATTCATTTTACCTTTATAATGTAGAGTATACCTTTATTAAAATTGTTTTAAAGTATGTGACATTCCTATCTTCTCTACCGATTCCCCTTTGAAAGTAGTAGGATAATCTTTAAAAGCATTTCTGATGAAGCAATTATCTAGTGTTAGAATTTTATTGCCCAACTGGCCTTGTCTTCCTGGAGTGCCATTGTAATTCTATTTGAAGGGAAGTTTTAATTGTAGTTCAAGAAGACTCAGTTTTCTATCTTCAGTGGCCATGTGGTTTCTATGACATATGTGGGGAAAGGAAGGAAACCTCAGAAACATCCATTAGTAAGCTTCTTAAGTTACCAACCTGGGAACTGGGCTCTCTGTATTGAGAGGTGACCCAGGTATGCTTGGTTGGCTCGTTTGGTGACCTCAAGACCTAGTCTTCAAGAAGTAGACTCCATAAATTTAGAGCCCAGGGAATCCAGAGAGGTCATGTGATGATGGAACACAGATTGAACACCAGAAAGTATCCCAGAAATGATCTAATCCAGCCTCCTTGTTTTATAGTTGAGGATGCTACACCCTCAGGAAGGTGATTGTCTTAACAAGTTGAAACAGGGATTGTCAGAACCCTGTGGTCACCTTCCTGGCTCATTCATTTTAAATGTCTAACTTGATTTTTTTCAGTTAAGGAAACTGAGACCTAGAGTGATAAAAATGACTTTTCAAGGTCACAGGAAGCGAGCATCAACATTGCAGATGAGTGCTCTTTTCCACTGTACCTTGGGTCCAGGAAGGGGGACAATTCCCCTGTGCCAGAAAGGTGTAAGGAAGGAAATGCTCTATTTGGCTCCAGTACTGATTCTATGTGACCTTGGGCAATTATTCCCTCTTGCTACTCTGGACCTCAGTTTTCTCCTCTGTAAAAATAAGAAAGTGTAAAGGATGACCTCTAAGGTACCTTTCAGTTCTAGGTTTCTGATCCGGTCATTTTGGGTTCGATGCTCCTCATCCTGAATCCCAACAGTCTGAAGAAAGGATTTTTATATGATAACCTATTCTCATTTGAAAGCCCATCTATACAAATATTTTTATGTGCGTGTACAAAGTAGAGTTTATGGAAATATGCTATTTAGAAAGCTCCGAGGTTACTCTTAAATGAGAACAAAGAAACTAGTCTTCATCTTCTAATATTAAATTTTTTTTCAAAGCATTCCTTTTCCCAAAATGTGCTTCAGAATCGAGGCACTAATGACCTTCAGGCTAGGATTCCTAACCCAGGGTACTTCGTACTGTGTGTGTGTGTTTTAAATAGGTTGCTAAGTATATTTCAATATAATTGGTTCCGTTTCTGATGCTATATGTTTTATGCATTCAAAAACATTATTTTGAGATAGGGTTCCTGGATTTCCCCCGACTGACTACCAGAGGGGTCCAGAATACAAAAAAGGTACAAGAGCCCTGCCTTAGTGCCAGTGCTGGAACTTGGCTTGCTGTCCATATTGATTTCCATTCTAGAATCTACACCTTAAAAGACCACTTTTGTTTCACATTTTTCTTTGTATCCCCAGCATTTGCACGGTGCCTGGAACACAGTCGTCACTTAATAGATGTTTTTCGATTGAGAAATAAATGAAGCCTGCCTTTTCAGTTGCTATGAGTTTGATTGCTTTTCTAAGTCTCAGGCATCAAATATAGCTGAACTCAGAGCTGCAAAGTTGACTGATCGAAAGGTCCCATGCCCTTAAAGCTTCTTGGAGTCCAAAGTAAATATCGATATAAAATCTTTCATCCCAACTATATGCAAATTATATTAGGAATGGTGCAATTCAGGTCTTTTCAACAATTACTCAACACCTATTTTGTACAAGGTGCTGATAGCTGACAAACACAGATAGAAAGATGATGGATGAGAAGTCTCTGCCCAAAACCTTTATTTGGACTTGGGGATGGGCAGAGGCAGGGGGCCAACAGATTGGAGGCATCTAGCTGGTCACAATGCTGACCATCCAAGAGTTAACTCATGTTGGCCTGGGTAGTCCCATTTTGTGTCTGTTCTTATACTTACTTCTAAGCTCTATCATTGAATAAAAGATCTATTATTTATGAAGCAAAGTAATTTCCAAAGCCCCATGTGGTAGAGGCCTAAACTTCTTCCCCCCATCCCTGTCTGATTAGCAGAACATTAAGTAACAACCTAGCAATCCTAGAACTATCCAGCCTTATCCAGCTGCCCATGACTTGAATGAAAATTTGTACATAGTAATATCACATGTGACCCTTCCAAATTTATAATAGTCTGGATTTTATACATGCCCAACCAGATTGGGAAAACATACCAGTGCTGCTGCTTTCATGGCTGAGATCATGTTGTATATTATGTAGAGAAAGGGCCTAGACTTTTTACATGCACACCCAGGCTTATAAATTGCTATGAATCAATCAGTAATAATTTATTAAGCGTAGATCATATGCCAACACAGTGTTAGGCACTGGAGATGTTAACACAAAAATGAAATAGTCCTTGAGAATCTTGCATTCTATAAGGGAAGCAATATAATCACATATAAAGGTATACAAAATGCATAAATGTTTTGGGGTGGGGACACTCTAAGTGCTGTGAAGACCAGGCATATCACTGATGAAAACCTGGCAAAAATGATTAAGTACAAAAAGTGATTCCTTAATAGAAAGTTCACCAAAGAATGAGGAACACACAATTTTGTAGAAGAATTGCAATGTAGAAATGACCATATGAAAACACACTCCGCTAATAAAGACGTTTAAATTAAAAGGATCCTCAAGTTCCCTTTGACACCTTTATGTTCAAAACTGGCAACAGCAATTGACACAGGTGGTGGCACCATGAATTTTTGCAACTATTTTGTATATATCAGTTTGGGATTCTGCAAGAAAAGTTACTAAGTTGTCCCTACACCTTGACTTGGTGATCTCACTGCTGTGCAGTCTTCCAGTAAGTAAGGATATAAGCACCATGAGGGCTGGGATTGTTTCTTTGGTATATCTCACACCCAGTAAAGTGCTTGTCATGTAGAGAGCCCTTAATAAATGTGTACTGAATGATTTAATTGGACATGAACTCAAAGACAAACCTGAACTCAGAGACAAAGAAACATCTCATAAATAGAAAAGTATTCTCTGTAATAATGCTTTTAGGTAGCAACTATTACATCTAGATTTTTTTTTAACAAAAAAATACACTTTCTTCATCATGCCTTTTTGAAGTTTATTTTCATTTTCATTCAAATGTAAGGCTTCATTTTTATCTCCATTAAATTTTATATTAATTTTCTCCCTCTCCCCCACCCCCAATTCTTGACTGTTGACATAGTTTTCTATCCTGATTTTGTCATTCATTAGGTTTTGTATGTCTCCCCCCATCTCTTTGTGTCATGCATAGGATCACAGATTTAAGAGTAAAAGGAACCTTACATCTTATTGGTCCAAACTCCTTATTTTGCTTATGAGAAAAATGAGACCTCAGGAAGTAAAGTTACTTGCCCCAAATCTCACTTTTGCTTCCTATAAGTAAGAGAAAGCTTGGAATTTCAAGAGAGTGAAAGTAAGTGGGTAACAGCTTGGGCCAAGGTGCTAAGATAGAGAAGATCAGTTATGGAAAACAGCAAGTTAGCCAATCTGGCATGAAGAGAAAGGTGAAATAAATCTGAAAAATACATATCCTCTGATGTGTCGCTTAGAGGATTTGATATACCTAAAAGATGTTTGGAGAGCTAGCAGATCGATGAACAACTCTAAGAAGAATCAACATTTTTTTATTGAGTGGTTAAATCCAGTAAATAATTCCAGAAAATTGGATGTCCCAAGATCTTGATGACCTGTTTGGTGAGGGGGTGAGGGTGGAGAGGAGAAAAAGGCTGCTACAGTCTCAGTAAGAGTATTTTTGATGGTGTTTTGGGCTTTAGAACTTTAGCTTGAGGCCAGGTGAGCTGAATATGAGTACATAACATTCAAGGAGACAGTGACATTTTCAGTAATTTGAGGGACCTGATTAAAGGGGTCTGTGGGTTGTGATTTAACATAATTCGGTTGGAGAGCAGGCATCTTGGCCAGTGGGAAGATGGTTGCACTTGGAAGCCGGAAGGTCTGGTTTTGAACCCTACTTTGGCCCTTACCATCTGCCAGAAGGCAAGTGACAGCCTCTCCGAGTTCCAGCGTCCGCATTGGTAAAATGTGTTTAATCATGCCCATAGTACCAATATCAAAGCATTTTTGTGAAGCTTAAAATAATGTATGTAATGTCCTTTGAAAATTTAATGCACTATAGAACATCTGTTATTTTAGACAGAGAAAAGTACCAGTCATGGTGAAAATGTTTCATCAGTTGTAGGAATGGATCTTGATGATATATCATTATATGCAGAGAGATTGCCTGGCATATCGAATAGAGGCCCAACCTTGGAATCAGGACAATCTGAGTTCAAATTTTGCCTATATGTTGGCTCTATGACCCTGAGAATATAATTTATCCTCCCAGGGCCTCAGATCTCTAAGATTTCAATCTGTATCAGGGACACGGGGAGTTTTTATTTAAACATATTGCCCAGGCCAAAATAATTAATTAAAAAAAAGTATACATTCTGCACAAAAGGACATGATACCAAAAAGGACCTAACTCATTCCGGTGGAGTTTCTCTGTTTAAGATACAGCAGTTCTTTGCGTGCCAGATAAATCACAAGGTAAAATGACCAGTCAGGTAATCAGCTTTTATCGAGGGCTCCTTTTGTCTGTTATGACTGAGAAATTGACTGAACAGCTTCTCCAACAGTTGTTTTGCAAGAAGAGGGATGGTTTCTTTTGACACCAAGGTAAGTGACATGACTCTGACTTCTCGAAGTTCCATTTGCAATAGTGTTAGATCGCAATAAGCAAGAATCTGATTAATTTGACAGCAGGCTGTTGATGACTACTGCCCTTTTAATCTGAGGTCCTACTAGAATGCTAAGGTGATAAAGAGCCTTGGAATCACCTATATGCAATCTGGCCATAAGGTCCTTTAGACTTTCACTTAGGGCTTACTCAGCATAGATGACTTGTGGATAATCAAGCAGTAATAAGATTGTTTTCAGCCTGGATGCTAAATGGGTTGCTTTTTTCAATCCACCAGGAAGCTTTCTCTTGTATCCATATGTGACCTGACTTAGGATAATGTCTGTAATGCAAGGAAGGAGCAGATAAGTACTGGGGATTGCCTGGTAGGTAGAGTCATTGTTGGTGAGATTTGAGAGCAAGCACAGTCAGTTTTCCCTTCACGTGGGTCACTTCTAACCAATGAATTCAGAGTTTATGAACCATAAAGTGTACACAGAGAGCAAGTAACCACTCAGCCCTGGCCCTTTTGACCTCCTGTGACATTATTAATTCAGACCCAGCTGTATAGGAGGGCGGAACTCAAGTTATTTAGTTGAATTACTGTCCAATGAAAGCAAGATTGCGTATCTATCCAATCCTTCAGAAGGTTTCTATTTTCATTGGGCTCTCCCCACACTAGCCCCTTTCACAACTCACCCATGCAGTTGTTGTCATCATCACCAACATCGTCATGGTTGTTGCCATCGTCATCATCATGACATTTGATGGCCTCTGTAGTGTGTTAAGGCTTACAAAATGTTTGATGTACAGTGTCACATTTGAGCTTCACATCCTGTAAATAGAAAGCTGATCTTTGGAGACAACAAGACCTAGGTTCAAGTATTGCCTTTGAAAAATTGATACAGTGAAAAAGAGCACTGAATTTCAGGTCCAAGGCCTTGAGTTCAAATCCTAATTCTGCCTCGTCTTTTATTGCATTGGACTTTAATGGGAGGAGTGCTTTCCCGTTTGGTGGAAACTTTTCTTCATGGCCTTCAAGAACGCAGGATCACTTTCATGGCCCAGTTTGACTTTAGGAAAGTTAGTTAGAAAGTTAGTTCAGGTAGTTCCAGTGCTCTCTAAACTCAGCTAGTTCAGCCTTCTTCTTCTAAAGTTGAGGAAACTGATTCTCAGACAGATTTTGAGGGACTTGTCTGTGGTCCTACTGCCTCTTGAGAGGCAGATTTGATACCTGGAGATTTATTTCAGTGCAGCCATGGCATCAAAATCAATGGACTCTTCTGAAGTTGAGCATTTTATTTTAAAGAATCCAGTGTAAAAATAACCATAGTCTTTCTTCCTCTCTTGCCCCCCCAGCCAACTGTGGCCTTCTTTCTTGGGCTGGGCTCTTCCATAGCTCCTAAAGGTAGCCAGAGGAGTAGGTAGTTAAACTTTCCCATGAGTTTCTTGACTTAATCATTACTTTTAGCAGGTATTCATTTTTAAAATCTCATTTGGGCTAACCATTCTATACTTTGGGCACAAAGAGTTGGTTAATATTCAAGGCCACATGTTCAGTAAAGCTCAATGTTTTTCAAGGAAACAGTTGCCGTTTCCCACCAGAAATGCCTCTCAGAATTTAAAAATAAATAAATAAATGAAAATATATATAGGAAAGTTCAAATCCTGCCTCTGACGCTTATTATCTCAGTGATTTTGGGCAAGTCACTAAACTTTCCTGGGCCTCAGTTTCCTCATGTAGAAAAGAAAAGGGTTGGACTACTGACCTCTGAGGTCCCTTTCTACACTATATTGATGATGCGTTATAAGAAAGCTTTTAAATGCAAACTGAAAAGGAATAGAGGGTGGGGACCAGTTAATATAAGTATAACTAGGCCTATTGTATTTTTCTTTTTTTTGTGAGTAATGTGGAAGCGTAGAAGAATTTAAGAGCACAGCATCCAACACAGGATGAGATGTGTTAAAAAAAGAAAAGACTATTCTTTGAAAATCTGATTTCTCTCCCATAATGTATTTGATTTAATCACAGCAGAGCTCTCCATACTGTGTGATATTTTTATGCCAGTGTTTATCAGCTAAGAGCTCCAGGATATCAGTGGCCGTGGGATTGTATAAAATCTCCATTTGTAAGAGGCTGGTGATTTTTAATGCTATGTCCCTGAGAAGAGAAATAGAATTTGTTTTACTTCTCCTTTCTGTCAGGAAGTAACCCTTCTGGCTTTGTTGTAAGTGTGGTTTGTAATAATTGTACACATCCCAGATGGCTCATGAAAGCCCTTTGAAATGCCATCTGCCAGGCGTGTGTCCAGCCGGCAGCTTGTCATTCTGCTATAAGAAAAGAGAAGGCGGGCCTTCTCTCCCCTTTCCCTCCTTATCGCCTCATTGAATGAAGCTTGGTGACACTGGTTCAGATTGAAGGCGGTTTTCTCAGAGGGTAACTGAGCAAACATCTGAGAGTAATCCTTTCGCGAGACAACAACATGGGAAGGTTTGCCTGGGTAATAAGCCCTGGAGTTGTTGGGGTGGTTCCTTCCCCTCTTTCCCTGCCCTGAGCTCATGGTCAAAACACTAGAAAGGAGAATAATGTTAGGCTTGGTCTTCCTTTCCTCCTCTAAAAGCATTTTGGAAGACATTGACTGTTCTCTAGGCAGATAACTAGCTCATCCTTAATTATTCCATGGAATGCTTTTTTTGTGTTCCCATTCATTCTGTTTTATTTTTATGCATTTCATTTCTTTATATTGACAGATTCTGTTTTCACACAACAGACTCTTTCCAATCAACACCCAAACAACCCCCCTTTCCAAAGGACATTCTTCAGAAATGAGTTAAACAAAACTGTCTAATGGTATAATTGCAACTGATATCGTATGAAAATTTCTACGTTTGTATTTTACCAATTTGTTAACAGAACCAACCATATGTTAAGTGGGGGCTTTAACTTCCAAGACATGGTACCAGTATTGACCACTGCATTTGGCTATGCAGTTCTTTGAACAATTAAAACAAGTCAAAACAAAATTATGTCTCATCATGGTACTGAGGAATGAACTCTGGCTCTGGATTCAGTCCTGGGTTCGAATGTCATCCCTAATGTTTCATTGCTTGTATATGACCTTGAAAAAGTCAATTCATTTCATTGAATCTTGTTTGCTGTCCTTGTGAAATGAGAGAATTAGACCAGATGGATTTTAAGGTCCAGATAGAGATCTGTGATCCTTTATAATATAAATATAATAATGAAGTTGATAATAGCTGTCATCTGACTTTGCAAAGTACTTTATATGTGTTAGGACTAGACTCATTTTACAGAAGAGGAAACCAGAGTTCATAGCAGCTATACGACTTACTCAGTGTCATATAACTAGTAAGTGTCTAAGGGGCAGCTAAATGGTTTGGTGAACTGGACCAGAGGCAGGAGAACCTGAGTTCAAATCTAGCCTCAGATACTTCCCATGTGACCATGGGCAAGTCACTTCACCCTGTTTGCCTCAGTTTACTTATCTGTAAAATGAACTGAAGAAGGAAATGGCAAACCACTCTGCTCTCTTTGCCAAGAAAACCCCTAACGGGAAGATGATGAGCTGGACATGACTGATTGATTGAGCATATAGAATAAGTAACTGTCTAAGGAAAGATGTGAGCTAGAACCTTCCTAACTCCCATCTCTAGCATGCCCTGAACTAAGCTTACTCTCTAGGAATAACTGACCTTTAGCTTTTTACTCATGTTGACGTAAAGTCTTAAAGTTTGCAAAGCAATTGACATACATCATTTCATTTTATCCTTACAGCCACCCTCATAGGATTATACACTTAGAGCTAGAAGGGACCTTAGAGAGACTGTAGTCCAAGCCCTCATTTTACAAATGAGGAAGCTGAGGCCCCTAAAGGTGACCCTGAGGTTTCTAAATTAAATATAGAGTCTAGATCCAGAGCTCTTTCCATATGCCATGCTTTCCCAAAAGATAATGGAACAGCATCAGCAGCATCATTAGTGATAATGGTTGTAGTAGAAGTACTAGTACTGTGAGTAATATATTACAATGTGTATATAATTATAATAATAATAATATAATTTTTAACTCCGTAAAGAGGAAACTCTTGTTTTCCCCATTTTACATGAGGGCATAGGCTCAGAGTGGTTGAGTAAATTGCTCCAGGTCACAGAGCTGGTAAGTATCTGAGAAAGAAGTTGAACCCAGGTCTTCCTAATTCTTGGTCCCTGGATCCGTCTGGTCCGGCTGGAATTAAAGGCAGAGGAGATAGTACCTGGCATTCTTGTAGTGCCTAGAGATTTCTTCAGTACTTTACAGACAGTGACTAGAGCATTGACTTTGGAGTCGGAGAACCTGTGTTTGAATCTCACATCTGCCAATTACTAGATGTAGGCAAGCCATTTAAGTTCCCTAGACCTTAGTTCCATCATCTGTAAAATAGGGAGATAAACTACATGGCCTTGGAAATTCCTTCCAACTCTAGATCTTTGCTTACCAAGGATTTGAACTTAGGTCTCTCCTTATCATATTATCATCATGTCATAGTAATAGCAATTATATCACATTTAATAATATGTAACGATAAATAATTATCATAATGAATTATACCCTAATTAGTAACACAGTAAAATATATTACTGCTACTAGTAAACTCTTTTAAATTACACCATTCCAGAAAAATAGTTGATAATAATGGCAGAAGTCTCCTTGAGACCTAATCAGCTAGAAACTATGCCTATCACTGAATAAATCTTAGTGGAAAAAAAAGTTCAACAGCATTTTCTTTTTTAAACAAATGAAGAGGAGGAGGAGGAGGAGAAAGAAGAAGAAATAAAAATTAATTCTGTGTTTTATATCAACTCCAGGGTACCACACACCTTGTAGAACATATGTGGGTTAATTATTTTTACAGCTGACTTTAAGAAGGTTCATTGTGTCACCATTCCATTGCAGACTTTCAGCTCTTTCTCTTTTCTAATTAGGCTCCTGTCACTCAGATGAAGTTTGGAAATATTTTCAGTATGCAAAAATTTTCCTTGTAGGGATGATACCAATATAGGCATTCATGGTCATGGAATTTGTTTTGTAAAAGACCTTATCCCTGATCTCCGGAAAGATCTAACATACGTTGATGAACATATTGTTCTTAAAACAATTTTTTTAAACATATTTTTATTATTATGAATTTAACAAACTTGATATTTTGAGCATTTCCATTTTCAAAGAATGGGGGAGAAAAGACTGCATATGAAACCATGATCAGTCTTCTTTTTTTCCCTGTTTTTCATTTTTATTAGTTTCATTTTCATTCATCCCCATTGTTCCCAGGGAGCCACCTCCCTACCCCAAAGAAAAAGCCTGCCTTTGTAACAAAAAATGTATGATTATGCAAAACAGAGCCATCCACTGGCCTTGTCTAAAGAGGTATGTGTGTCTTACTTTCTACTGTCAGTCCATCACCTTATCACTTCTGTGTCAGAGTGGAAGCACATGCCAGCCTTCTGGGGTCATGACTGGTTGTTCTCTTCATTTTACTTCTTAAGACTTTGAGAACCATTTGCTTTCACAGTTTTCTTTTCATCCTGTAATTTGTCCTCTTGGTTCTTCCTACTTCGCCCTGCTTCAGTTCAAGCAAGTCTTTCCTCCCAGGTTTCTCCGAATCTAACCTGACATCATTGCTTATTCCATTAACATATATCACATTCTGCTCAGTCATTTTCCAACTCGCAGGTGCCCACTTTTTGTAGTTCTTTACTACAACATAAAGCTCTGCTTTAAATATTTTTTGTGCATATGGTTACTTTCCCCTCTTTCTTTGATCTCTTTTTTTTGTACATATTATTCATTTCTCCAGTTTGTTTGAATTGAAGTTTTAGAAGTCACTACCAGTCAAATAGCCCTTTAAGGTTTGCAAAGCACATGTATTCAGAGAGAGTGCTTGGTTTATTTCTGATGTTTCAATGTGTACCCTTGCTGATTTAAGTATGGTGTGAAAAGAATGTTGGGATACCTGCATTCCAGTTTTCTGATCTATAAAAGGAATGGGCATTTATTAAGCACTTCCTTTGTGCCAAAGCATTGTGCTGAGTGCTTTATAAATATTAGCCCATTTGATCCCCACAGCAAAACCCTGGAAGGCAGATGAGAATTATTATTCTTATTAATGAGGATACTGAGACAAATGGAGGTTAAGTGACTTGTCCAAGGTCACACAGTTAATAATTCTATGTGGCTGAGGTGAAGTGGTAGAATTGGTCATGTGATTTAATAGGAAATTGACATACTAGTAGGATAGGTCATTTGAGGGAGAATCAGTGTTTAAGATTCCTAGTTAAGGGTTGGAGATGACAACAAATATTGCAAAAGGAAAGGGAATGACCTTGGATCTGAACATAGTCTATAGAATTAATAGAATGACCTTCAGAGGAGGAAAGGATGCTACAAGATGGCGGCAGAGGGTGAATGTAGAAGTGACAGCAGGGAGCCAAGGATATTCTGGTTGTCTCCTTGTAAGACTAGTGTGTTTGGGGGAAGGGGAAGGGTAACTCAAATTGTAATGCCCATGTTGGAGAAGAGTCCCAAAGTGCAATGCCCATGTGATCGAAGGTCATACAGGAGGTAGTGAATAACAGAAGTGAGATAAGCGCCTGGCATTGACCCCAAGTCACATTTTTATTTTTTTATATTCTTTGCTCCCTCTGTAAATTATAGTGGGAGGTTGGGGGCTAGAGAAAGGGTCTTTGTTACAATCAATCTTTATTTCTCAAAATGGACCATAGAATTGTTGAGCTCAGAGTCCATTCTTCTGACTCCTAATATCCTCAGCAATGGGTAGCATATGCAGTACACAATGAAATAATGTGGCTAGAGTTCAGCACATTGACTGGCACATAGCAAGTGTTTAATAAATGCATGTTGGCTTTCTCTTCCTCACAGGGCAGGCACCATTTAAAGATTAATTTTTTTTTTCCTTTTGAAATGTATCAGATGTAAACAGACATTCCATTTTCTAGCACCTAAGTATGAAAGTTATTTCTAAGAACATGGCTGGAATTTGTCTAAAGGATTTTGTTTCTTAGCCCAGGTCCTTAGCTGAATGACTTTTAAAGAGAGCCTAAAAACTACTTATCTCTTGATGAGGGGAATTGCTACCTTTAGTACCCAGAGAGAAGTAAAGACAGGCTCCTGAGAGGAGATTGCTTTTGGAAAAAAAATGTCATGTTCAGCCCTGGTTAGCTTTCATATTTAGACTCTTTGTCCCTTAAATGTGTTGTTTACAATCAAGATAACAACTTTTCATGATCATGGGTTAGACATCCTAGCAGAGACCCTTTGTGAGAGAACTGCTGTCTGTCAGACATTTTTGCACCCAATCTTTGTTCAATTTCCTTAAATTCAATCAACCAAGAATTTTTAAGCACCTACTATGGGCCAGATACTGTGCCGAATGTTGGGGATACAGTGTGGTTCCTGTCCTCAAGGAGCTTATATTTGAGGGCTTGTTGCCTTGGACTAAATCTTGAAAGTGTATTTGAACAGACTTTTGATGTTCTAAGTGATAGAAATGTCAAATCTTTAGGTGCTGGTGGTTTATTTCTGGATGTTGCCATGAGTGTGAAAAGCTGATGATTCTCTGTTTGCTTAAGCCTAAACCTACCTACCCCCCTTCCTACCTGCCTACCCACCTACGTACCTATGTACCTACCTACTTACCTCTCTGTGTCTCTCTCTTTCTCTGTCTCTCTCTCTCTCTCTCTGTGTCTCTGTTTCTGTCAGTCTGTCTCTCTCCTTCTGTCTGTGTGTCTTTCTGTCTCTGTCTGTCCACCTCTCTGTCTCTCTCATCGGTACATTTCGGCAAACATCAAAAACACAGTGCTTGTATGGGTTTTTTCTTTATTGGCTCCTGTTTTCAGTGTCATGGACCCAGGAAGTAGAAGACATAGCCAATGGTGGTGGTGATGGTATGGGAAGGGAGAGCCACGATGCTGATTGAAAGTGGTTATATTTGAAAGTGTCCATGTGGGAACTTGAGTTTGTTCATGTATCTGGGGTTGGTGGTTCTCCATTTTGAGTTGAGTGATGCCATTTTATGCTTTGGTCTTTCTGCTACAGGCACAACCCGGCCTCCAAGAGAAGGAGAAGTACCTGGGGTGGATTATAATTTTCTGACTGTCAAAGAGTTCCTGGATCTTGAGCAGAGTGGGACTCTCTTGGAAGTTGGCACATATGAAGGTAAGATAATTACTAAGGGACGAGTAAGTAGAAGTGCATTGTTCTTGGCTCCTCTGCCCAATGACTTGCTTCTCAAGTTTTTGCTTTTATCTGTTTGCACCCAATATTTCTTTCAAAATGGGGACTTGACTGTTTTCATCAAGTAGCAAAAATGCATTTAAACCCATATATATATATATATATATATATATATATATGTATATATATGTATATGTATATGTATATGTTGCCTGATCATTGTCTCAGTGGTTAATGAATTAGTGGCTTGTGTTTGTGCCCATACACTTCTGTTCTAAAAATGACAGTTTATTTAGCTGGTCTTATTACCTTACTAGCCTCATTAAACAGCAAGAGGTAGGTGGAAGGAAAATCTCATTTACAGAAAGCTTTAATGGGAAACCGAGTAAAGCCAAATCATCCCCCAGGTGCGGGATAAAACTGGAAGCAGGACAGCAAACAGATGAAAAAGTGGAACAATTCTGCTAAAACTCTTATCACAAAGTATTTTCTCTGATATTGAGGGTGGACATACTATATTTGGACTCAAACGTGCCAGTCTCTGATGAATGAGGAATTATAAATCAAACAAGAGCATCAAAATAACTGCTGTCAGACCAGACCAACTGCATACATGAGAGATCTGTGCTGGAGACAACCCCTTTTAGAATACTGAGGCATCCAGTGTTAATGGAGCTGAATAATGGGAGGACGCTAAATGCTTGTGGGAAAAACAAGCATTATTGCTACTGAAATCAATAACTACTCAACCAGTCAATAAACATTTATGAAGCTCCTCCTATGTGCCAAGAACTGAGCTAAGGGCAGGGGGTACAAAAAGGAGAAGACAGTCCTTGGCCCCAAGGAACTTACAGTCTAACGGGGGAGATAGTGTGCAAGCAAAGATCTACAGAACAAGCTACATATGTGACAAATAGAAAATAGCACAGGAAAGGCCTGGGAATTAAGAAGAACTGGAAGAGTCTTCTGGTAGAAGTGAGGACTTAAAGGAAGTCAGGGAGGTCAGTAGTTGAAGCAAAGCAGGAAGAGTGATCCAGGCATGGGAGACCGCTAGAGAGAATGGCCCAGAGCTGAGAGTTTGGAGTGCCTTGTTTGTGGGACAGCCAGGAGGCCACTGTTCCTGGATCAGAGACTACTTCTAGTCCATGTATGCTATTTCCCAAATTAGTCTATAGAGTCTTTGGGAGTACAATCTACACATGATCCAAGGGCATCTTTGATAAACATATGAGAAGAAAACACATAGGATTTGGCTAATAATATTCCAAAGAGGACAATCTCTTTGCAGTCACTCAATTTATAGGAAGGAGCTGGGTATATACTATTTCACTGAGTTTATAATTTCTTGACTATAAAAAAGCATTTGATTTGGTAGATTGAAATTCCACCTTAAAGGGGTTCTTTTGACAAGGGCCTTTCTTTTAGAAAAAAAGTAGGAGGTATTAAAATCAGAGAAATGAAATTAGCCCACTCTCAGACTCCTATTCCATTCTAAAACTAGTTCACTGTCCATATTCTGTCTTTGTAAAGAATGGTAGAGTATAAAGAATTCTGGATTTAGAGCTAAAGTATCTTGATTTGGATCCACTTTGTCTATAATTACCTGTGTAACACTGGACAAGTCACTCTTGCTCCACTCTCTGGGTCTTAGTTTTTCATCTCTAAAATGAGTGGATTGGATTGGATGAAGTCCCTTCCAGCTCAAAATCCATATGATACTATTTTCCAGTGGACCAGATTATATAGGCTGCCTAGTCAACTGTGTATTGCTAACTACTGTCTCCTCCCATGGGATGGAGGTGACTTCATTCCAGTCTGTTTATCTACTTCCATATCTATCTTAACATACAAGCTTCCTTGAAATTAGTGTCAACATAAATAATTTTTCTTAATAACTTTTTGCTTATTAATATCAAGAATGACAGAACAAGGAGTTAGATTCTCTTACCAGACATGTTTTCCACAGGAAGTTGTCAAGCAAAATAGAAAAGGAATTCCTTATAATAGGAAGAGGAAGGAAACACACATTTATGAAGTGCCTGCTGTGTATCAAGTACAAAGTGCTTTACAGATAAAACTTCATTTTATCCTCATAGTAACCTTGGGTGCAGGTGCTATCATTATCCCTATTTTACAGTTGAGGAAAATGAGGCAGAAGAGACTTGCTTAAGGTTACAAAGCTAGTAAGTGGCTGAGGTTAGATTTGAACTCAGGACTTTCTGTCTTCAGGCCACTGAAGCACTTCTAGATGTTCCCCTAGGTTCTCAGATACTCCTAAATGAGATCCACAATCACTCAAAAGAATTTATTCTAATTAGCTCCCCCAGGAAAATCAAGTGGGAAAGAATGCTTTTTGTGCTTACTATGACATACTGTTGCGGCCAGGTCTATCAGTGCTTATGTCTTGGATAGATCTTGCATATTGAGAATGAGCTGACCCCAGAGGTGAAGAGAACAGGTTCAATAGCATTTGAAAACTTTAGAATTTTTTGTTTGCTTTTAATGACTGCGAGGTCTTCCATGAAGCAAGTGTAGTTCTTTAATACTTGCACTCTTTTGGTGATTCATATGACTGCATATCAGAGAATAGTAAGGTACATGAAGAATTAGGTTGGGGGTCACCTGTTGGGTAATGATAGACATGGTGACTATGAGTAGACTTTTGCTTATTGCTAGTGAAGACTCGTGCACCCAAAGTGGCATAAGGAGCATTACCATGCAGATGTATGACTGGAAGAGATTTGAGGAAAACCTTTTGGGAAGAGGATGAGAGCTAAAAGACTGCTCCATTGACATCCATGCGAACTCAAGAAAAATTAGAAGGGCTCCAAGCACTTAGGGTGGAAATCCACGAAAGATTCACAAGAAGATATGGTCAGGGATGGCATGATATAGGAATCTGAGGATGCCAAAGAGGACTTATTTCACATTCGTGACATCTGCCGTTAGACAATTTGGAGGTTCCAATGGAATGATTAACTTTGGAAATAAGACTCACCGTAAGTATGAGCTGTCCACTTGTATGATGTGCTAATTACCCCTATTTCAGATTGTGGTCATCTGTTATTTAATAATTCTGTGATGCTTCTCATTTAGTTGGTCTTAGTAGAAAAAAAATGCTTCCGAATGCCTGCTGTCTACTCCGTGATTGCTAATGGACATCGGTGTCTGGTTGAATTTAGCCCACACATTGTTTGTCATCTTTTAAGCATACCCTCCCAGGACGCAAGAACAAGTATTGACTTTGTGGTCTGTGAGTATTAAGAGGCTAGAGGATTGTCTTATAAGGAGGTTGGTCCTAGGATAGCTAAAGCAGACATTATTCCTGGTGCTGGATGATGGGGTGAAAGGAGGAAAGGAATAGACTGAAGAGATATTTCTTCATGTTAACTTCTCTCAGGCTCAGTCTCAGTGAAACCAAACAATCAATGTGACTGGGAACAAAGGGGTGGCAAAAAGATAATGAAATTTACCCAAATCTAGGCACCATGCTCAACTCAGGGGCTTACTACTGGCAGGGCCAGGCAGTCAAAAGACAAAAAAAAATGCCTTTTGGCAATTAGTATAGCTTGGTCTTTCCAATTTACTGCAGTCCTTTTAGTGTTAACTGGGGCTAGGAGTCCCCTCAAAGTAAAAGATCCCCATGTTAGAGTCTTGATTCACACATCAATAGTGTCTGCCTTGAGGGAGACTGGAAGTGAAACGTCTTAGATTCTCATGATGTGAACCTGTATGAGAATACCCCGCAACAGTGTGCATTAAGCACCTGGTGTAGAACAATACAGAAGCTTTTTTTTTTTTTCAAAACAAAGACTTGTTGTATAATGCTGAATAATTGGATTTTCCAAGACTGTTAGATGATAATGTTGTTTCAGATTCTTACAGTTACGTTTGTTTTGCCTTGTCAAGGTAATAAGCCTTTTCTGTGCACAAGGTTGAATGAATGTCATTTTTTTTGTCTGCTCCTGACTGCATAATGTTCTAGTTTTGGGTCTTGGAGTCAAGTGTTTTCCCTTAGCATTGAAAATATGTTAGCTCTCTTACGGCTAAAGCAAAGCTTTGAATTGGGAAGGTTAGCCTGAAACAGGTTCCCAGTGTTTAGTAATTGAGTTTTTATTTAATATCAGAACCGGTCCTTGGAATAATGTTGGGCCAGGTAATCCAAGAAGCCCTTTCTGAAGGAGCTGTTGCTCATTACCTCCTGATTCTTTGACCTACTCTTGTGTCTCTTGCTCATACTAGAGAAAGCACCTGCATCTTTTCGGTTTCCTTCTCCTCCTATCTGCCTTGAAGAGGGAGCACACATGTCATAGTGTGGTTGTTGTCATGGAGATCTTCACATCTGTCCGCAGAGGCTTGTGACCCCTATCACCTTGAGCATTGCTTTCAGTTCTCTGAGCCTCAGTTTTCTCATCTGTAAAACATCGATAGTAAGTCCTACAGTACCTGTGTTGCCAGGATTTTGAGAGGCTCAGATAAGATAATGTATGCAAAGCCTTTGCAAATCTAAGAGAACAGGATTTTTAGTGCATTTTCTTATGTTTGACATCAAAGAAAAATAGGATTGTACACAGAACCTACAGGTCTCTGCTTTATACGACTTAATTTTTTTTTGAGGAATATAAGTTCAACCTGTAGCTTTCAAAGCTGACTTTCCTTGTCTGTCCTCATTCTTAGAGATTGATTTGGGATGAACCTTTTGATTTCATTGGTATAGTGAGCTCTGGGTAAAGTAATGCAGGTCAGCACATCTTTGCACCTGAGTTTTCAGGAGCTACCTGGTCACACTGGCCATATGAGTCAGTGGTGAGGCTGGAACCTAGTCCTTGGTAACTTTGAGGTTGGTTTTCTCTTGACAGTACTCAGCCATCCCTCTGCCTGGTTTTTCTCATCTTCTTTCTTCGTTAATCTAGGCCTGTGTTGCTAGTAAAGGCATAGTAAAATTAAGATCTGTAATTCAATATCTTTTATCTGTGGTCTCCCAGGAACAGAAAGAGCTTGGGGAATTGGAATCCACAAGGAATCGAGAGATTATTAGAATCTAGGGAATATGTCCTCTTCAGCCTCTTCTTTCATGACCACCTCAACAGAGCTACATGTGTACATCCCCTCCCCATCATGCCATTTCCTTATGTCTTCCCCTCCAAATGTGATTCCATGAAGGCAGGGAGAGTTTCTTTGTTTTTTTTCTTTTATACCAGCAGAATCTAGCACATAGTAGGCAATGAATAAATGTTTCTTTATGTCCTGATTACTTCTGAATGCTCACTTCCACAAAGGACTGTTCTCACTCCTGTATTATGTGTTGCAACCAGCATGATCTAATAGTCTTGAGGAAGACCTGCTTCAGGGTCAGGAAGACCTGGATTCAAGTCTTTCCCTCTGATACATACTGGCTGTGTGACCCTAGACAAGTCATTAACCCCTTGGTACCCCAGACAGCTGTCTAAGCCTAGAATTCACTGAGCCTTGCAGACCTGCAGTGGTGGAAGGAGCTTCTTCATTAGCAGTCTGAGTTGACTCTCTCTCTCTCATTGATGGTTCTTGTGCACAGTAAGATAGTATGAAAACCAGAGAGTCCTTACAACCACCTCTCCAAATGTCAGGCTCCTAGAATGTGAAGGGGCCTTAGCATCATTTCTTTCTTTTTTTTTTAAATAAGGTTCAAAACAAAGATCCAGAGAGTTTGGGAAAGTGGACTGAAATCATGTAGAATTGGGACTCCCACTGCCAGTTTCCTAACTCCCCATGTAATGTCCTATAATGTGCTATCCCATGCTTGTCTCTGCTTTCTCACATAGCTGGAGTCTGGCAATTTCTTTCCTTGAAGTCCTTTCCAAAGCCAGAGGCCACCACTTCTCAGAAGGGCCTCCAACAAGTCAGGACCACCCTGTATTTGGCTGGCCCCATCCCATGAGGCCTTGGGATGCTGTGAGGATGGATCAGCAGCTGGGTTTTCTGCTTTGCCCTTTGGCCATTTGACAAAGCCAGATTCAGTCATTGCCATGGAAAGGTTTCAGGAGACTCCACGTAACATTCTGTGTTCCAGTATCCCCCCCTTTGCAATGAGTGATCAGAGAGCTGAAGCTTGAATTGTAGAGGTCATCTTGTCCAGCCCCCTGCATCTGTAAAATGATACCTAGGTATCTTCTGGCTTACTGTTCTATGGTTCTGGTGGTTGAGGAGCTGAGGCTTTAGAAGTTTCTGTGGGCTCTCAGATGGCAAAACTGAGGCCAAGAGTGGCCACACATCTTGTCATTAACGAAGATGGCATTGGGACCACTGTCTGGTGATTCCAGTCCGCTTCTCTTTCCCCTCTGTCCCATGACCAGTTTCTTATTTCTCCAGTCAGCTGAGCCGCCGCCTTCTTCATCTTCTGATTCTTCTTTATGCAGGCTGCTGGGTCTCAGCTCTGGAGCACTAGAGGGGAGAGAAGGAGTTTTCAAGGGATGAGATAGACCATGAGGCCAGTTCAAAGCAGACCTGTTTTACAAATACCTGTGGGGTAGATTTGGCTGATTTTGTAGACTTTGCATTTGAAAGCCCTTCCTCTCTCCATGGAGGAACCCAGGCTGCATAGTGTTTCTAATGGGAATTATGGCAGACATATTATTTAGGAGTGAGTTATTAAATGATACCATGAGTTTTCTTCTGGAAGGGCTAGGCTGTACCCCTCACAACTAAGGTTGCACTTTGACGGTAACAAAGACAAAGAAAAAAGGTGAATAGTATCTGGTAGGGAAGTTCCCATTTTTCATCACAGAAGACCTAGCCAGATGTCCCCCATCCTGTTACCAAGACATTTGGAGACGTGTTCCTTGGCAGACCCTGGTTACCCACTTGATGTGATAAGTTCTGCTGGCAAAACCAGAGGGACTACAGACCTTGTTGGTATGCACTGATAATGAAGCAGCCAGCTGGCAAATATCACTCATCCTGCTTATGCCTTCCTCACATGAATGTGTATGTCTGTGTAAGATTCTACAAAGTGATGCCTGATGCATACGTTTTAGAAACAGAACCATCCATTAGTTTTATCATGCATATGACCCATCCTCTGCGGCCTCCATTCCCCATCTCCACCCTGGACTGAAATTTCATCAGTGTAGGAGACTTGTGGTATGGAACATACCAATCTGTGGAGATTGGTAATTTAGCTGAACCCTATAAAGCTACCTGGGGCAATGAGAAGTAGAGGGACTGGCCTGGGGTCATATGCTAATAAAAACCTGAGGCACAATTTCTACTCAGGTGTCTTTGTGAGTGGAGGTTGTTTCGTTAATGATATCTGTTCCTCCAGCACCGATCACAGTGTCTGTCCTAGACTATATTCTTAAATACTCAGGAATTGTTGATTAATTCCATACTTCATAACTGGCCCTTTCTTCAACAAGCCACATTGTCCCATCATCAGTGGCCATTGTCCTCTTAGAATTTACAAACTGAGCCAGACATTCCAGACAAAGGCACCAAAGAAATGAAGCTAAGTGCTGATGGAAGACATGTGAGTTAATTAGAATATGTGCAAGCATGCCATTTAGAGTCATTTCTTAATATCATAGCCTTAAATACTTCTAAGATCATTAAATGCAGGGGTTCTGAACTTTTTTGATGTCCCAGACCCCTTGAGCAATCTGGTGAAGCTAGGGTCCCCTTCTCAGAATAATGTTTTTAATGCATGAAATGCATAGGTTTACAAAGTCAAGTAAAAAAGCATTCATTAAGCTCCTTCTGTATGCTAGAAACTGTGCTAAGCCCTGGGAATTTTAAGAAAGGAAAAACATCATTCCCCAATTGATAGTCAAAGATATGAACAGGCAGTTTTCAGAGGAAGAAATTAAAGCTATCTATAATCTTATGAAAAAATGCTCTAAATCACTATTGATTAGAGAGATGCAAATCAAAACAACTCTGCGATACCACATCATACCTATCAGATTGGCAAACATGACAGAACAGGATGATGATAAATGTTGGAGAAGATGTGGGAGAGTTGGAACACTAATTCATTGTTGGTGGAGCTGTGAGCAGATCCAGCCGTTCTGGAGAACAATTTAGAACTATGCCCAAAAGGCTGCAAAAATGTGCATACCTTTTGACCCAGGAATACTGCTTCTAGGACTGTATCCCCAAGAGATCATAAAAAATGGGAAGGGGTCCCATATGTACAAAAACATTTATAGCAGCTCTCTTTGTGGTGGCCAAAGACTGGAAATCAAGGGAATGCCCATCAACTGGGGAATGGCTGAACAAGTGATGGTATATGAATGTAATGCTGTAAGAAATGATGAACAGGAAGACTTCAGAGAGGCCTGGAAAGACTTATATGAACTGATGGAAAACACCTTCCACATCCAGAGAAATAACTGTGGAAATCGATTGCAGAATGTAGCAGATCATTTTCTTTCATATTACGTTTTGGTTTGTTTTATGATTTCTCCCATTCATTTTAGTTCTTCTGTGCAACATGACTAAGGCAAAAATGTAAAAATAAAAACAAAACAAACAAAAAACCCCATTCTCAAGGAGTTCACAGTCTAATGGGGGAGGCAGCATGTAACCAATTATGCGAAACAAAATATATACAGAATAAAATAAAGATAATTTCAGAGGGAAGGCATTGAGATTGAAGAGGATTTGGAAAGACTTTTTGCAGAAAGTGGAACCTTAGGTGAGACAACTATATTGAAGCAAAGGAAACCCATTATATTGGAATATAGTTATCAAAATATTAAAAAAAAGTTCATGGATCCCCATCATTTGTGGGAGTTTTTTGACCCAATTCAGTACCTGCCACAGAGGATAGCTTCATAGATACTAGTGGAATTGACATTAACATTGATAAGCCTTGTCTAACTATCCCTCCCCACCAGAATATTACAACACTTGATTTTCCATTTTTACTTCAATAGACTTTCGCTGTCTCACTAACTGATTCATCCCTTCTATTGCTCGCCTGTTAGGAGCATAGTGGTCAGATTCCCCATCACTTCTGATCTAATTCATTTTACAGGTGAAACAACAAATCCAAGGAAGTTTCAGCCATGAAATTTGTCAAGGTGGGATTTGAATCTGGGACTTATGACTCAATATTAATTGAGTCATGGCCACCCAATTTGAAGGGGAAAACAAGTATTCAAAACCACCTCCTCTAATTCCAAATTCAACACTTTTTCAGTGAAAGGTTGGTGAGTGAGGAGAGAATCATGGGACTTGGGCTGGAGATTTAGTGTGGAGACTAAGAGAGAGGCAGTGATGGTTTAGATCCAAAGCAGCTCATCACGTTGACTGATTGGGGAGCAATTGCTGTGAGTTAGGTCATTACAAAGAAAAGACTGGCCATATGATGATATTGGCAGTTTTGAGTGCACATCTGGAATCTGATATAAAAGGGAAATAGATGCATGCATCCCCTGGCTAAATATTTTTGGTGACCCTAGCCAGCTTGATCTCAGAGCTCATGGGAAGAGACAAGCACAGGAAGGATTTCCAATATTTTCTTGGCTGTTATAATAGTCCATTGGTCTTACAACCTGTCCATTCCGTCGGTAACTTATTCTACCATGCTATTAGAAACATCGAGGAACAAGAAATGGAAAGTAAATGCTTATCCCAGAAAGAAAATTTCTCAATATTTTACCTCTTCCAGGTATCAGCTGGTACCGTGAATCCCTGTACAGATTGATAGCATAGCTCTTCAAAAAGCAGCTTTTTAATATTGATTAATGTTGAATCATAGGTCCTGGATTCAAATTCCTCCTTGACAATCCTTTACCTTTCCTCGGTTTTGTCATTTCTAAAATGTGGAAGGGTTGGATTCATTAGGCTTCAGTCCCTTCCAACTGTAAATCTACGATGCTGTAATCCTGAGAATAAATACAAATAATAACAGTCATTAAATCCAAAGGAGAGCATGAAAAATCAGGAACCTTTTTTATCCATTACGTGTGCATCGCATCAGGAGCATGAGAGTCAAATGCATTCACTTTGAAGCACAGCCAGTAATGTCAGGACTTGAACTTAGATCTTCCCAGCTCCAGGGTCAGAAGATTATGATTGATGTTGTATCAGTTTCTTATTGATCCTAATTTACAGTTAATTGATTTTTGTCCTAGGACTGCTTCAGTCATGGTTCTTTATCCCTGAACTTAGTTCAGAGTTCAGGGGCCTTGAATAGGTTAGGTTTAAAATGCTGGCTTTCCAGAATTTCCTAAAGGAATTTAAGTGACCTGGGAAAGGAGTTTGGCTTTGGTATCTGTACTCCACCAAGCTATCTATCCTTCAAGGATGTTTGGTTTCCTGCCCAAAAACTTGGGCTGCTATCTCACAGCTTCAGACAAAGAGCACTCCTTAGTCTCATCCTTAGAAAGGAGGTTGTAGGTAACCCCCATTACCAAATTTCCAACCAATCATGTTGTCTTTATTTCTATTTTCTCTCTATTCTTTTTTCTGTATTCTTCAAAACCTATAGAAGGGGAACAGCCCTTTTGCTTAAGGTCTTTGGCATTTTTGGAAGCAAGCTATTAATTCATTCATTGAAAGCAGCACACCCCTGCTACTAAACATTATCTTGCTTGGTGACCTGTCTCAGTTTACCCTTTTGTTATAATTCAGTCATGGCAAAAGCCAACCATTTCATTTCATTTGTGTTTTTGCATCCCCTGTGTGCTTTCTTCAGTGCCTGCCACAGAGGATAGACTTTCACCATCTCACTAACCACCCCATCCCTTCTATTGCTGGCCTGTTAGGAGCATGGAGATCAGATTCCCCAACCTTTTGTCATGAGCACATTAATATGGGCCAAAACAGAAGCATCAGGTTAGGGATTCAGCCTTGAACCCACCAACCTACACACTTTCTTCTCTTTTGCCTTTCCTAGTCAGAGAAGAAGGTGAATTTGTTCCATTTCCTTCAGCATAGGGCTTTACCATTTGTTCAAAGGCAGATTATTAGAGTACTTTAATTTGATTGTTTGCATTTAGTTTTATAGAATTACAATCATAGCCATATGGTGAGGGACATACAAAAAAACCGTGAGGGAGTCTCCTAACAGTGGTTAATGGGAGGCCTTGGATGCCGCCCACATTGTATCCTGTTCAGGCTTGTATTTTGGAGCTGTCATAGCTCAGGGCCCTGGGTTTGCCTGGTCATAGTAAGCGGATCATCCTTGCTGCCTGGGGAAGTAGGCATTGAGAGAGAGAAAAGAAAGATGTGCCCCTTGTGCACCAATGACCCTGCCCAAGAAACTCAACACCAGAGTTGGAAAAAAGCCCAAATATTATCCAATTTCTCTTATAAATAAATGCTACCCATTAATGTTAGCTCAGATAAATTCCTAGGGGAGGGATAGACCCTAAAAGCCCTCTTCTATTTCTTATAAATGACTGAAAAGAAGCATTCAAGTTATTGATTTTTTTGTCAGTCAGCAATGGTTTATTATATTACTGTGTGCTTGGCACTGTGCTGGATACCAAGGATACAAAAAAAAAAGACAAAAACAGACGATGCCACCAGATAGGTCAGCGACAATAATGTTGCATGTAAGATACAGACACCGGGTATGTGAGAGGCGATCTCAGAGGTGATGCACTAGCATTGAGAGGGGTACCCAGGGGGAAAGCCACTAGCAGAAAATGGGATTCTATTCTAGACTTGACAGAAGCCATGGAAACCAGGAGGCAAAGGTGAAGAGCGAGAGCATTCCAGGCATAGGGCCTGGCCAGAGAGAATTGACGGAGTCAGAAGATGCAGGTGTCTGCAAGACCCATCAAGGATGCCAATGTTACTTTATTGTATTTAGAAGGGAGTGAAAATGGAGATGGACTGGAAAGGATGTACAAATTTGATCCTGGAGGCCATAGGGAGTCCCTGTACTTTATTGATCACTTTAACAGGTGGAGCAGAGAAGGGACTGGTTTCAAGAGACTTGAGACTGAGAGACCAACCAAAGAAAGAAATCTTTTTCTGTATGACTCAGAATCCCTATGTTTTCTCCTTGTAGCCCCAAAATCATTTCGGCAAGGGCTGCTTAAGTGCCTGTGTACTTAGACATGCATCCCCAGGCAGTTGCTGATCCAAGTGCAGTTGGCAACCAGGGGATTTCTACTAATGATGGCCAGATATGATGGCTAGCAAACTGAAGGTGGAGTCAAGAAGCCCTCAATAGAAATCCCCTATTGGATACTCACTTGGCATGTGGTCATGCCCAGTTTGCTTGTGGAACTTCCTGTCACTTTCCTGGAAAATGTGCATAAAGATACCTGCAGTTCCCTACCTCCACAAGACTGTTGTGAGGTCCAAGTGAGCTAACGTTTGCAGTCTTAAAGCCCTCTGTGCATATCAGCCATTATTATTTATGAAACCATTTCTTTTTCCATCTTGCTGGTAAATTGTGTAATAGAATGGAATCTGATCTTTCTAAACCTCAGTTTTCTCATCTGGGAACATATGTAATCCCTACCTACCTCATGGGGTGGTTGAGTTCCTGGGATGGGAAAGGATATAAAATTTTAAAAAACTCTATTAGTATGCATAGAGGACTAGGGCTAGGCCCCAGTCCTCTGACTTCCTTGCTATAAGGATCTCCCAGGTGAGGAAAATCCCTCTCCCACTGCATGTTGCTACCTTCTTTCAATTTATAGGACTAGAAAGTTGCCCAGAGGTCTAAGACTGACTTACCTTGAGTCATATAGCCAGGGTGGGTCAGAAGTAGGATCTGAACTCAGGTCTTCCTGACCTCAAGGCTAACTCTCTGCCCACTCTGACACATCTAAAAGGGAAACATTCTAATTAACATTCCCCTCTCTCTATTAAAAATTAGTTCCTCTCCTTTCCACCAGGCAAGTACCCTGGTGTTCCATCTTGCAATGAAATAAGGATTGTGGTTTCTCCTTCCTTTTGTCTAGAGCCATACATAGGAACCACTGTTAACTCAGTCTGTTCCTTGCCTTTTGTTTTATCATATTTTGGTGCCAATTCTCACAAAGAAATCCCTGACCACATAGCATCATGAGACACATTCTCTCCCCTCAGTCCCCACAAGCATCACATGCCAAGTTGCCAAAAGGCATGAAGTTTTGGGACTTACATCTTATAAGAGTTTTGGGACACTGAGTAATGTATGACCAACTTTCAGGGAGCATTTAGGGAGGGATATTTAGACTATGAGCTGAGAGGAGCCTTAGAGACCATCAATCAAATTCTGCTCCCTCATTTTATAGAGGAAACCGGGGCACATAGAGCGTGTCTGAGGCACGATTCTAAACTCAGGGCTTCCTAGTCCAGAACCCCATCTACCAAGCTACTTAACTGCCTCTCAGATTCAGACCTGGATTTTGATTTCATCTGTTTGAGGAGCTCCCAGTGTGCAAACTCTGTCCACAAATGCAGATTGTCAACTGTGCTGTAACATCTACTCTTAGGCAATGGTCTGAGGCACCAAGAGGTTACCAGCTTACCCAGCCTTTTGTGGGTCAGAAATAGGGTTTGACTCTTGGTCTTCCTGACTCAGAGGCTAGCTTCTCTCTCCTATTTCATGATGCTTTTTTATTGGAATATCAAAAATGTAGATTTATGGGATAAATACTTTGAGGAAAGACTATATTGGGTCTGTGGGGTTTGGTTTTCCTTCTTTTTCAAAGCTGGATGAAGAACTCTGCTTAGTTTTCTCAGGGCAGTTTCCTTACAGAATATGAAGGCTAGTGGTCAAAGGATGGCCCAGCCTTTGGTTCTGCTGAACCTTCAAGGCCCAAAGGTGTGTGGAAATTGTGCTCACATTAGTTCAGTTCAGTCCAATAAGCGTTTAGCCAAAGTCTGCAGTGTGTGAGAACTGTCAAAGAAAGAAGTCCAAAATGTTAGAGAGTCCTGAGTTGGGAGACAGGTGACACAGATTCAGGGAAAGGAAGAGGAAACAAGGGAATAAATATTGGTTAAGTGCCCACTATATGACAGGCACTGTGCTAAAGTGCTTCATAAACAGTAACTCATTTAATCCTCACAGCCCTGGGAGTAGATGCTCTTATTTTCCCTGTTTTACAGTTATGGAAACTGAGGCAGTTAAAGGTTATGATTTGCCCACTATCTGAGGTTAGATTCAAATTTGGTTCTTGCTGAGGCCAGGCCCAGGGTTCTATCCACTGAATCACCTAGCTGCCTCAACTTTACTTACATAGATAAATACCAAGTAGGTGCAAAATGAAGGGGAAGGGTGAGTTATGAATTTTTTTATTTCCACAAATTTTCTATCTCCTCCTTTTAACCAGATCATGAATCCCACTACTTTCCAAAGGGCTGCCATTGGTGTCCACTGCTGTCTTTGTACTTATCATTGGTGTCAATCTATTTTGTCTTAATATGGGAAACACTAGTACAGGGTTTTATATAATTATTTGGTCTCTAAAAGTTATTCCCATCAACAAGGCCAATCCAACAAACATTTATTAATTGTTCAGAATGACTAGAGCCTCTGGTGTAAGGGTTTGCCGACCCTTTTCAGGGCCGCTCGTCCATCTCTGGTGTTCACCTGATTCACTCAACTCTCACCTGTGGCTCTAAGAATCTGTAGCATGCATAGAAGTCACACCCCAATAAATCCCTGCAGAGGGGCTAAATCAGGTAAAGGGCAACTGACAGGCTTCAAACCGTTGAGAGTTGGGGGGATTTCTGTCCCAAGTATGTGAACACTTTCCCTGGCAGAATGGAGCAATTTGTTCCAATGGCCATGAAGGCAGCTGAAGGAGGGCTTAGGGCGTAGACAGACATCAAAGATGCCACCAAGGTTATCTACCATATCTCAGGTCATCACCAGTCATCCTGACTTTTGTCCTGCCACTGGACTTGGATGGCTCTGGAAACAGAGAGTAAGGCTGACTATTTTGTCCAACTCAGGCTCACTTAAATCCAATTCACGCAGAAGTCAAGATATCTCCCATGATCTCACTGGTCCTCTTCGCAAAAGGGCAATAAATAATTAGGTGCCTCCTGGCTATTTGGCATCAGGATACAAAGCCTAAATGAAAGCAGTCCTTCTCAAAGAATTTATATTCTATTTACTGGTTGACCCAGATGTAATATGCCCCATGTGACTAATTATGACATTATTTTATCTGATTAATCCTGAAAATGGGCGTAATAATGCCTATTTTGTAGGGTTATTGTTAGGTTAAGTGAGATAATCCACACAAACACCATAAATATTCGCTATTATTAATTTTATAGTCTCATTTTCTTGACTTTATCCAAGGATACTAATTTCTTGTACCTCAAGGGATTGATGGTTCCCATTAATATTCGTCACCAGTTCACTGGATAGCAATTTCAGCTGTCCAGCAAGTTGAATAACCTGTGAATTAAGCTAAGTAAATAGCATAATAATGCTATTTTGTACTTAACCCCCTTCAAAGGGAAATGATTATATTCAAGTTAAGTGTGGACCTGCTTCAGGCTACCAAACCATATAATGGATCTCTTTGCTAGAATGCACTTTCTCATATATCACGAGGGGCATATAAACACTGTCAGGATTTTGATAGTTTCATTGAATATTGTTATTCTTTTGAATTAAAGTCTTTGGGTCAAAGTTTCACGTGGGAGTCAGTCAGATTTCTGGCCAATTAACCAGTGAAATGAATTAATCAGAGATCCCAACGATAACCCAATCGGGGTCCCAGAAATCAGCATGTCTTTTTTGTGACTAGGGTAACCAGGCATAAAATTATACACTACAGTTGTAAGATTCAAATCTAGCCGAGGCCATCCTGAAGCCCAGGATACTCATTGCCACAGTTTTAGACCTTTTTCAAGACTTCAAATTAATTTTCTGTGTCATGATGTGCTATTAGTCGTGCTATTAGACCCCTTTCCTATTAAATAGGTGATTTGGGGATAAATGGGAGTCAGGAATGCAGTGTGCTCACTTCCATCTTTCCCGATGCCCCTGCTTCATCTGACACTGTTTACCACTTCTCCTGAATGCTGTCTTCTTTACGGGTCTTTTAAATCTTCTTTCCCTATGTCAGTGCTGCTTCTCAGTCTCCTTTGCTGGACCATCATCCATGGGGCTCATACCCCTTAGCCTTGGGTATGTATAGCCCAAGACTCTCTGTCTTGGGTCCTATAGGGACAAGATAGGGGAGAGATAGATCACATTTTCCCTGAAAAAAAGATCTCGGGGTTTTGATGGACCACATGCTCAATATAGGTTGCTAGTATACTGCACAACCAAAAAAGCTTCTAGTAATAAGGGGATGAGAGTCCCATTGTGCTCTGCCCTAGTCAAATCTAATCTATAGTATTGTGTTGGGTTCTGGGTACCGCACTTTAAAGATAGCATTGATAAACTGGAGAAAAAGGCATTCAGAATGCTGAAGAGCCTTGAATCCTTCCTTGCTAATATGAATCTTTGAAGGAGCTGGGGTGTTTAGCCTTGAGAATAACAACAGCCAACATCTATGCAGAGCTTACCACTTTACAAGTGATCATTTCATTTGAAGAGAAGACCAGGCTAGCTCTCTGCAATGGGATAGCTATCTTCAGGTATGTGAGGGGCTGTCATATTCAGGAGTAGACTTTGAGGACAGAAGCAGAAGCCATGAGTAGAAGTTGCAAAGGGACCACGTTAGGCTTCATGTCAAAAAAATCTTCCCAATGATGAAAGCTGTCCAGAAGTGGAATGGGCCACCTGGAAAGTTGGTCGGTCTCCCCTCCTTCCAGGTCTTCAGATGGCAACTGGATAATAATAGCTGGCATTTATACAGCTTTTTTTTCCAAAGGTTTATAGAGGACCTTACAAATACTGCATTTTATCCTCACAACCTTGTGAGGCAGGTACTATTATTAACCCCATTTTACAGATGAGGTAAATTAGATTGAAAGGGGTTCAGTTTACTTGCCACAGGTCACACAGCTAGTAAGAGTCTGAAGCTAGATTTTGTTCAGGTCTTCTTGACTCCAAGTGCCCCATTCACTGTGCCACCTTGCTGCCATCTCCCAGATGACTTAGATGGATGATTGCTTATCGGAGATGTTATGTATGTCCGGCTTCCTTTTGTGTAGATGTTTTGTGTAGATATGTTGAATCTAGACCAGTGGTTGCTGAGATCTCTTACAACTCCAAAATTCTATGATTCTATTCTGAAATGCCACTAGGCTAGGATACATTTTTGGACACACTCCTCTGTTTGACATTCCAAACCCTTTGCTACCTGGCACCAGCTAATCTTTCCAGACTCATCAAACTTTACCCCCCTTCCAGCCCTCCACGGAAGGACAGACAAGCTATGTTTGTGTTTATACACACACACACACTCACACACACACACACACATACACACTCACATGCATTCACATACACATCCCCCCACTTTTGCCATCTTGGTGCCTTTTCATTGGCTGGCCACCATGCCTGGAATATATTCCTTCCTTCCTGACCTGTGCCTCTCAAAATCCCTTGTTTTCTTCAAGACTCCATGAAAGTATCACATTCTACACAAAGTCTTTCCTACTCCCTCAGGGGAGAGTGCCGTCTCTCCCCAAATCCCCTTGTATTTCTTTCATACATACATACTGTATCCATATCGTTAATTCCCAATAGAATGTCCGCTTTTGGAGGGCAAGGAATATTTCACTTTTTAAAAAAATCATTGTATCCCCAAGCATTATAAAGTGCCTGCCACGTAACAAATACTTATTTATGCCTGATTCATTCTCTATTGTGGCCTCTGATGTGTCCTACAGATCTCAAGGTCAGTGACAGACACCCCTAACTTTTTGTCACAGAACCGCTCAATCTTAGAGTCTTCAGGGACCTCTGATGCTACCTAGTTCAAGTGACACTGAATAGACATCTCTACAATATTATTGATGTGATCTTTGAACTTATGCTTCGGGATTTCTGTGGGGGGGGAGGGTGGAGACTACCTTCTCCCAATGCCATCCATTCCATTTTTGGATAACTCAAATTATTAGGGGAGCATGTAGCCCTACAGGCTGAAAAATTCATTTTCCAGGCCTATTTCTTTCCTTTTTATTCTGTATTCATTATTCTTTGTGTAAAACATCTTCTTTTTTTAATGATCAAGCCAATTTATTCAATCTCCTATAATTTCTAAAATGTTTCCACCATTCCATAATTGTTATGCACAGAACCCTCCATTAACTTTGACTTTTTACGTATCTTTAAAAAACACACATTTAAATCACTGATCCATTTAGAATTTATTGCGCGTACGAACAGAGATGTGGACGTAATCTCATTTTTCTCCATGTTTCAATTTATAGTGACAATGATGAGAGGCTCAGATGATCTGAGCACCTTCAGAGGTGTTTTCTCACCCCCTAGGTCAGCAGCTAGATAGCCCAGTGGACAGAGCACTGGACCTGGAGTAAGGAAGACTCATCTTCCTGAGTTCATATCTGACCTCAGATGCTTATTAGCTGGTGACCCAGCACAAGTCATTGAACCCTCTTTGCCTCAGTTTCTTTATATAGAAAATGAGTTGGAAAGGGAACTGGCAAATGGCTCCAGTTTCTCTGCCAAGAAAAACCCAAATGGGGTCACAAAGAGTCAGACATGACTAAAGAAATTGACTCAACAGAAATACCCAAAGGAGAGCAGTCAACGACTTCTTAATTTGCCTTAATGATGATTTCATCTTCCAAATGACGGAGGAAACATCAAAGACAACTTTGTTTGGAAATGTTCTCCTCAGGAGAAACTAGTTGCTAGAGTTGAGAATTGTGGGGGTCCTGGGAGGAAGCACTCACTGCCTCGTAGAATTACTGATAGAGTTTTTAATTTATGAATTAATAGTCTCAACTCTTATGTCCTATACGCTTTCACTTCAAAGCCAATACTGAGGCCTACAAACTTTGTGCAGACTAGCCAGTGTGATAGACCTGTTCTGGAAACATACATTAATAATAACATGAGGAAATTGATTGATAGTTTCAAGAAATTGTGTAGTTTGCCAAGTTGAAGTCCTAATTAATTAGAATTTTATGTTAATCCAAGCACATGCTTACCTGATTTTTATTTGAGTCTTCTCCTAGAGTCTATGGTGCTTGAACATCTTGGGTTCCTGGGCCCTTGACTGTGGTGGTTGAGTTCCTCACATAAGGCAGTAGGTCCCAAAGATATATCATAAGAAAAGGAAGAATTTGAAAAACCCAATGAACAAGAAGGAGCATAGAGCATAAAGCAGGTTCTTAAATTTCTAAAGGAACCTTAGATATCATTGAATCCAATCCCCTTATTTTCCATACGAGTGAACTGAGGCTCAGACAAAATAAGTGACTTGCTTAAGGTCAGATATCTCTAAGGTAGGATTCCAACCCAGATCTCCCTGACTCCAAATCCAGCCCTCCATCTCCAGTGACATGGAAGAGCCCATGGATTAGAGCTAGGAGCAAACTTATAGGACACATACTGAAGAGAGGTAAAGAATGGCAGGAATTTTAGAGTGGAGAATCATAGTTGGGATCTCAAAGTCTGATTGACCTGAGATGAGAGCAGCCAAAGAATGACTGTGTGTATTGGGTGTGCACAATAAAGAAAGTTTTAAACTTTGGAACCTTAAGCCTGTACTAGGAATTTTGGGATACCTCCTGTAGCACATAGGATGTACCATCCTGGTTGACTAATCAATATCCATCTATCACCTGGTCATGGCTCCAATTTGGTTTCAGTCTTGTTGTATTAGGATCATGGCTGAGAAGAAATGGCTGATTCACACTTTAAATGTCCTCATTGAATTGGAAAAACTAGATATCCGTTGATTGGAAAATGACTAAACCAATTGTGGTAAATGAATGCATGGAATAACCACACCCAAAAAATGATGGTTTGAAGAATTCTGAGTCGCACAGGAGGACTGACTTGAGCTGATGGAAATGAGGTTTAACGGAACCAGGAGAAAACAACATACATCGAGACTACAGAACTGAAAAGGAAAGAACATCAAAGATGGCACAATCGAAGCTGACCCTCATAATTATATATACTAAGATTGAGAAATGGCCTCCCTTAGTACATATGCATGTATATTCTCTCCATATGTATTTTTATGTGTATATATAAACTGAGAAGTGTAGGATCAATTCAACAAACCATTTATTAAATGTTTTCTCGAGAGAACACATGTATTCAATATTTGTTGAATTGATCTCAGACCTCTCCATTTATATTTGAAAGCTGACATTAAAAGGTCTGTGTATTTGCAAAATCAGCTGTTTGTTGAGCAATGTTAAAGTGCCTAATCATGAAACGTTCACTTACTAATATCTTTACCTATAAAGACATAATTGGTTGGAAGTAAATTCAGCCACCCTTTTGTTGCCACATATGATCCCTAGTAATATGTACCCAGCTCTTCTTTGTTTCAAGATTAACAAGAACCACACAATTTATTTAAGTAATTATGCATGATGGAAGGAGTCAGGAAGACATGGGTTCAGGTCTCATGTCTGACAACAGCAGTGAGATCCTGGTCAAGAAACTTACTCTTTCTGCGTTCCAATGGCATCACCTCCAAAATGGAGTAATAATAGTCCCTGATCCAGAGAGTCATTGTGGGGATGAAATGAAGTAACATATCAGAAGCATTTTGCTAAATTTGAAGTACTTTATAGATGCTAGCTATTTTTATCAGGAAAAGAGAGTATGTCTCTTCTCAAGGTTCTAAGCAATCCTATCTGTCTCTACTTGGCATAGAGCATAACTGCCTGCCGTAAAATGACATCTAAGTAGAAGAAATTTCTCACCGGGAGCTCCCTCCATCAGTGAAATCATAGAGTCTGTTGTAGACACTGTCTTCATCATCATCATCATCATCATCATCACCATTGTTGCTTGTTATTATTATAAAGATTAAGGGTCTTGACCCAGAAGCCACTGATCCACAAGAAGTCTCTGAATAGATTGCACAGGGTCTGTAAACTGGGATACATCTTTATTTGAATATAATAATTTCTTTTGTAATTCTGTGTGTTACATTTTATGCACTCAACACATTATTCTGAGAGAGATTCCATAGGCTTCACCAGCCAACCAACTGACTCCATGATACACAAAATATTAGGAGCTCCAGAGGACAAAAGATTAGACAGTGCTCTAGGAATCTTTCAAGAGACAAATGTAGAGGATATGTAATTGTATTCTCTGTTTTTATAAAACCAAAAGGGAATTACAAATATTATAGGACCATAGGTTCATGGGTTCATGGGTCAGAACTAGAAGGGGTCAGAGAGATCATTTCTTTCCATTCCCTCATTTTTACATATGAGGAAACCCAGAGAAGTAAACTAACCCAGGTTCAAATAAGGGAGTGACCAGTAAAGCCTGGATTCAAACTTGCATCTTGTGACTCACTACACAAGTTTGTCACTATACTGGACCATCCTGATTAGGATTTATTGAGTGGACCCACATCATTTTTTTCTAGCCTTTTTTACAGCCAAGTTCCAATTAGTATAAATCGTGAATTCTGGAAAATTATCATATGATTCAAATTCTCATTGCTCATATTCTAAAAATGAACAGAATTTCAATTACATCCATAACACTTCACTGCCTACCTCCATGTTTGCTGTGACTTATGGCCTACTGTGACATGTGGTGTTTAAAAATGGCTATGCCAAGAGACTTCATGGCCAATGCACAAGGGTTTCCTTTGACGCCTTGGCAAGTGGCATTCCTCTCCTAACTGACCCGGAAGCCAAGGCTACTGCTCCATTAAATAAGTGCCACGTGGCATTTCCCCTTTTTCCTTTGGGGGAATGTTTCCCATAAAGAAAGATTACTTTTTAAAAAATGCTCTAGCCCCTCATTGTGGTTCTGTATTGATAGAGAAGGTCATTGCAGCCTTTCAGGCCCCCTTGGGGTGGGAACAACAGTAGGTTTTCTTTTCCTTGGGACTCCCTCCAAATGGATTGTACAGTGTGTTGGTGCATACATGTAAAAAGGTGACTAATTAAAATTCAGATGTAATGAGATGAAGTTGAGGGTTCCAGCCCAGCCGCCTTTGTTTCAGTCCCTGCATGCTGCCTGCACCTAAACAATGCCACTCTCATCCCGCCTTCTGAATTCAACATGTCTAGCTGAAGAGGAAAGACATCTTTTTCTAATCCATCCCAGAAAAGAAATGCAGGCCGTTGGAGTTTTCCAGATTAATTTCTTTATGTTCAGATGGGGTTGAAAATGAAGTCATGCCTTTTTTTTTTTTTTTGGTTAATTCTCACTGAAACATGCAAATGTGTCTCTATCACCTAGGTAACTATTATGGGACACCCAAACCTCCCAGCCAACCCGTCAGCGGGAAAGTGATTCCCACTGATGCATTGCACAACCTTCCAACGGGCTCCAAGCAGTCAACTCCGAAACGCACCAAGTCCTACAATGATATGCAAAATGCTGGCATAGTGCATGCGGAAAATGACGATGAGGATGACGTCCCTGAAATGAACAGTAGTTTGACAGGTAAAGGGGAAAGCTTCTCTTTCTGGAAGGGAGATGGGGGCTGGGGAGTGGGGCAGGAGAGCTTGGCTCTTTCTTGGTCATTCCCAGGAGAGATCTGGCAGGGATACCAGAGTTCTCAGTCTAACCACATCATTTGGTTTTTTACAGGCTATGCATTTTTTTCTCCATCTCCTTTTATTCAGATTCTGTCCTATCTAGCATTTTTTTTAAAGAGGTCTAAAATATGTGTTGCAGAAGACAGGTATTGAATAACCTCTGTCACCTCTCTTTTCCCTTCTTTAAATACGCTACCCATGGATTATCATTTATTATTATCAACATCATCATCATCATCAGTTAGTATTATTGTTATCAGTCTCAAAGCTCTCCACAATGCCAGTCGTCTCTTATCGAAAGAATGATAACATTCATTTGACAGCTTAACATCCAACTCCACTTTGTTGACAAGAACATCTTATCATTTTGAGGCAAACCACCATGAGTGAAGATGGATTGTGAGGAAAATTGGAATGGCATATTGGCTCTTAAGTTTTCACCATGCTTAAATATTTCTTAAATATTTTTTAACAGTAGACATTATCCCATCTGTCAACATATGAGGCAGCCGTCTGTCATGGCGGTTGGGTTTGTAATACAACTGTGCTTCCATTATTTCTGCCATTACATGCTCTGCAGCCCCTCCCCTCCAAAGGGACATATTAGAGCATTAAATACATTTTGTTTTGCCCCAAGAGATATTTGAGGGTTGAAGGAAATTGTGGGATAGGTGAGAATGTATAATTACAAACCATAGGCTAATAATACAGACATCTGTGTGATTTTTTTTCATGTTTGTCAACTAAATTTCCTGATGATAATATATATCAGTTTGAGTTGGCAAGAGTCAACAGTACTCAGAAGGTATCTGGCATCTTTTTTATGTTTTTGTACTGAGATGAATTGAATGGTTTTAAACCACTGCTCCACTGGTAGAACCTCTAAACTTTAGGATAAAGAAAGCTTTAACACAAACTTCCTTAGAAGGACCCATTGCTCTGTCAGCGAATATGAGCCCTCATTTCACGGGTGAAGATGGCAAGTCATTTGCTGTTTCACTGTAAAGGCAGGGGAGTAGGGATCTGGGGAGGAAGTCTATAAAGCCTGCCAAAGGCCTTTGTCCAATATGTAATGGGTAGAAGAGGCAAAGAGGCAGATTTAGGCTTAGCACATGGCAGACTTTCTAACAGTTTGTGGTTTAAAACTTGAAAGGACTTCCTCAGGAGATCACAATTCCCCTGTCACTTGAGGTCTTCAAACAAAGGTTGAACTGACCAATGGTTCGCTATATATTTTGTAGGGGGAATTCTTATTTGGGTACATTTGGCCTGGGGTCAGCTAGGTGACACAGCGCCAGGCCTAGAGTCTTCCTTACTCATGAAGATGAGTTCAAATCTAGCCTCAGACACTTACTAACTGTATGATCCTGAGAAAGTTATTCAACCAGGTTTGCCTCAGTTTCCTCATCTGTAAATAAAATGAACTGGAGAAGGAAATGGTCTACCACTCCAGTGTCTTTGCCAAGAAAACCCCAAATGGGTCATCAATAGTAGAACGCAACTGAAAAATGACTGAAAAACAAAATGTTTGGCCTGCATGGCCTTTGAGATCTTTGCCACCTCTGAGATTCCCTGACTGACCAGTTCTTTGAACATTCTGTGACTCTCAGTGCAGTCCTTGGGCTTCCTGCCTGTTATTCCTCACTTATGCTATATGACTGATCCACATCCTCTTGCTCAAGCTTAAGTCATATCTTGATGATTTCTTTGATAACCACTTCTTACATGCACAGGAATAGGCTGCCCCCTATCCCAGTATCACAGGCTCCTCTCCACTGGCTTTACTCACTGTCTCTATGTCTTTCCAAACCAAAACAATCCTCCCTGGCTACTACTTCCCACATGTGCTGTCTGTTAGACTGGAAGCTCTTTGAGGACAGGGAGGGTCTTGATTTCTATTTGTATCTCCAGTGACTGGTATATAGTGAGTAATTAACAAGTACTTTTTCCTTCCTTCCTTCCTTCTTTCCTTCCTTCCTTTCACAAAATAGCTTCCTTGAGGATGAAAGACAATGTAGTACAGTCGATAGGGACCTTGGCTTGGGGTCATGGAGTTTGGAGTTCTAAGCCTGTTTCAAACTGACTGTCTATCTCTGGGAAATTCATTTATATTTTGAGTGCCTCAGTTTCTTCAATGGCAAAATAAAGGGTTAGATTCAGTGGTTTGGTGATATGCTCTAGTTCTGTGTGTTGAGTTCTTATAATTTCTGATCCCACAGCACTGACAAAATTTTGGCAAGCAGCATGCCATAGTGGGTAGAGAACTGGATGTGGAATCAAATCCTGCTCTTGGCACATACTGGATCATGACTCTGGGAAAGTCACTTTATCTCTCAGTAACCCAGGCAACTCTCTGAGACTAGAAGATGCAGAGCAGGTAGCAATCTGATTAGAGAAGTTCTCTTACTAGGATTGTCCCTCACCAACGAAATCACAAATGTGTACCCGAAAAACCCAAACCGTCTCCTGTCCTACTGATTGCTTATTACTTATTTGTTAAACCCCTTTCATTCATTTTTCTGTCTGTTGCTCAATTAGCATCACCCAGCTCTCTTCTTGAAAAAAAATATTCATGATATCCAAGCTCCAGAGTGTTCCAGCCCAGTGAAATGCTAATTAATTGACTGTTTGTTTACAAGCCTATGGTCATTTCTCCACACAGAACCATTCTGTCCAGTATGTCTCCACTGTACCGTTGTATTCTAGTAACAAAGTATCAAAGTCTAGGATTTGAAAATCATGGCAGTTAAGTTCATCATAAGATAGTGCTCCAATATCATCTCACCAGAAGAGTGAGGAGGAGCACATCTCTTCATCATGCTCTATTTACACTCATCTTGGGGACTGTGAGATGAGATGACCACGTGCCCCCCAAAGAGATTTTTTTTCCCTTGGGACAAAAATGAAGCCAACTCAGCTAAATCTTTTATTCACCTCTCCAAGAAAAACCTGTTGGTCATCCTTCCATTTAATTGCCAGATCTTTGATTTGCCATTTATAGTAAGACTGTCCCTCTAGATATGATTCACTTATTCCAGTAGATGCCACTGGAAAAAGATCTCAAATTTCTGTGATATAGTCTGATAGCTACATGACTCTTTATCCTGTGACTTATTTTCCATTGTGTTACCATAGAATTAAAAGCAGATCTGAGAGATGCTTTGTCTTTTTCAATCTTTCACTCAGCACATTGGCACATAGTAGGTGCTTTATAAATACATGTTGACTTGATTTGATTGTTCATGGGTCACTGTGGCAAACCTTCCAAGGATATCCCACTCTCCGGCACTAGCTTAGCTCAGATAGCAGATTGAGCTGGTCATTAGGACCCTTTTCAAAGTTAATTCAACATAATCCTTTGGCAGAGCCCTTATGTACTATGGTCATCTTGCTGCCATAGCAGAGTCATTGAAGTAGGAGCTCATTAGCAGAGTGGGGCCATTCAGTTTTGTACAACAGAGTTCCTAACTAGCCTTAGCCTTTATCACAATTTGGTTTGATATTCTGTTTTTCATGGAACCAATTAAGGAGAAGCAATATGCTCCCTTTAAAGAGTTGGACATGACTGAAAAATGACTAAAGAACAGTGTATTCCTATATTCTTATTACTCAGGTATCTTCATGTCCTTCCTATGTGGAATGCCAAATAAACCACCCTCAAATTCAAGGGCACCTCTGGGGATGTCATCAGTCTGTCATCACCTGGCATTCAACAACATGCCTGGTGAGTGATTAGTGCAATACAACTGATGGCGTGTGGATGTGTTTAAACACTTCTATAGACATCACATTCATGGCCAAATGTATTTGGGGAAATTTCACATGGGAACCATGTTTATCCTCATGTGAAGTCTTAGACATCATCATCATGGCAACTCCATCTTCCAATCTTTCTTTCTGTTACCACTCAAGACAATTAAATACCTACAGAATGGAAGGAACTGTAGAAAAGGACCAGCACCCCAACCAAAACTTTGTTATCATTGTTTGAAGCATCCACCATACATGAGGTGCTGTGTTAACCATCAACGATACAGATAACTCTAAAGAGATTATAATCAGATGTCAAAAAAAGACTCATGACAAGTAATGCAGAAGGAAATGGGTTTCTTTCAGGCCCCTTTGGAGTCCAGAGCCACCTGAAGATCCCAGAGGTGAAGAGACCATAGTCAATAATGCTACAGTTAGGTGATACAGTGGATAGAGTGCTGTATGCTCAGGAAGACCTGAGTTCGGATCTCTCCTCATACATTTAGAGGCATTTCATAAATACGTGTTTAATTAAACCAAATGAAAAGTATTTTCAGCAGAGATGTTTGGGGACTTCTGGCTCATTGTGTCTGTGTGTTTTGGTTCTATAATAAAAAAATACTCACAATTTCATAGGAAATCTGTATCTGGTAAAATAATGGAATTCCCAATTCATTGGTAATTTGAATGATAAGATTCTAATGTATATGAGATACAGAGTCTTCAGTTTTTAGCTTTTTATTTTCATTCAGAAAGGGGATTGATTAGGGCTTTGTCTGACCTCAAAGGAAGCATTCAAGGTGCTTTAAAATATTTGGATAATTTAAAAGTAATTCAATTGTTGAAAAGATTTTCCGTAGGAAATTAAAATCCTCTCTGATGTAGCTATCATCTCTGAATATTCTAGTTCTTACAGCCCTCCTAGGGGAAAAGACAAGGAATAGTCTTCTGAATTTTAAGTGGGATTTTAGAAACAGAGCTATGTTGTATAACCCCTTCATTTTTTTTTCTCTTCTCTAGTATTTTATAGCAAACTAAAACCCTCTTAGATACGGTTAGTCCCCCTGGGAATCTTGACATGGATACAGTTTGGAGATCAGCAGTTAGAACTGTGCTTTTCTGATAACTCATCTTTATCCTGTCTCCTGGGTAGTTGTTTTTAATGTTTTTTAATACTCCATACATGGGACTACCCTGGCTTTGTAAGACATGTTGGTCATTTAAGGATTTAAGTGTCCATCAACAGATCATCCCTCCTTCCTAAAACTAACTTCATCTCAATCAGTGCTGAGCAATTAGAATCAACATATTTCCATCCTTAGTCTATACCCCATTAAATTTTTATTTTCCTTATCTATTGTATCTCTAAGTGCCTTTCCATAGCTTTCTGTATGTTTCCTCTGTGATACACTCTGAGGAAGGGTACAGGGGCCCTTTCTTTTGATCTTGGGTCACCTGTGAGAAAATTAGTCCTTTGTACAGACTGGAGTCTGAGTGTGGCCCACACAGGTAGGTAGGTAGGGAGGAAGGTAGAGAACGGACCTTGAAGCTAGGAAGGCTTGGATTGGAGCCCTGCCTCTGATGCACACTGGTTCTGTGACCTGAAGGAGACATTATTTGACCTCTTCAAGACTGTAAGTTGCAAAGAAGGTGCTGACTTCCAAAGATAGTTTTCTCACCTGGGAGTTCCCAATACAATCAATGACTGCTTTTTTCCTTATCCCTATTGTAAGGTTACCTAGAAATAGGTTGGAGAGAGAAGAAACAGATGATAACAAGTCTTTTGTTTTTCTTTAATTCATGCACTGCTTGGCGCAAAAGTGCTTAGTAAGTGCTTGTTGATTGATTGAAAAATGGACTTGGAAAATCGGTGTAGTATAGTATGGTGGATACTGCACTGGATGTGGCAGGAAATCCGAGACAGAAGTCCTGTCTCAAGTAATTACCACCGGGGTGATCCTGGGAAAAGTCACTCAAGAGGTCAAGTTGGGAGAGCAATGGCACTTTCATAGGGTCATTATGAGGTTCAACTGAGATGAGAGATATAAAGTAAATTATAAACCTTTTAAAGCACTCTACAAATATGGGCTTGGGGCAACTGTTGGCTCAAGGGCAGAGTACCAGACCTACAATCAGGAAGATTCCTCTTCCTGAATTCAAATCTGGCCTCAGACACTTGCTCGCTGGGTGACCCTGGGCAAGTCACTTCATCCTGTTTTCCTCAGTTCCCTCATCTGTAAAATGAGCTTGAGAAGGAAATAGCAAACCACTCCAGTATGACTGCCAAGAAAACCCAAACTGGGGTGATGAAGAGTCAGGCACTGAAGTGAAATCATCAATAACAACCACAAAATGTTGGCTATTACCATTATTCTCAATACTGGCATTATTTTCGTCAGACTCCAGGGGTCTTCCCCTCCCAGATTGATTTTTTTTTTCAGTTTAAAGGGGCCATCCCTTGTCTCATTTCTTAAAGAGGCTTATTAACTGAGTGGGCTTTGCCTCCCTCAAAGTGAGAACCCGAAAAAGCCTTAGCCTAAAAGGTCCAGGGTCTCCCATTACATCCTGAGCCATCTCCAGTCATCCTGATGGTTACTGGATCCAGATGACTTTGGAGGAGAAAGTGAGGCTGTTGACCTTGCACAGCACCCCCTCACTCAAATCAAAGTCAACTGCAAGTCATATCATCATCTCCCTGATATCACGATCCTTTTCAAAAAGGACAAACACAATCATTACAGTGTCAGGAGAATATGTAAAGTGACATTTGGATACTTGGTAGTTTAGGTGAGGATCCATTCATGATCCCACCCACTTAGAAGTAATTACCTTTGTTAGATAATAGCACTTATTAAATTGGATCACTCAATCTAGACTGAATAAATAGAGCCAGTAAACTTCCTTTCGTTTGAGAGAGTTGATCGTGCCCTAAAGAATTTGTGTAAAAGGAAAGAAACTATCTCAGAACCAGATAGAAATGCTAAGTGTTTGGATAGATAGAAAAGATTAGGGTCTTAAGACCCCAATCAGTCACTCTGGGGCAAGCAGGGAAAGGATAAGAGCTACAGCAGAAAAAACAAGAGTATAGAGGAAAGCCTTGACCAGATTTTGAGAAGACCCAAGCTGACACCAAGTCTTGAGAAAAGGTCTGCTCTTTCCCCAATTTACTCTGTAGGTATAGGTCTATTCATATATGCAGACCTTTCCAGAAACTTGAATATTGGTCTCCTCCATAAAGAGACCAGAAGGCCCAAACTCCACCTAAATGTTAGTCATTTCCCTAATCCTATTGAATTCCCAACCTTTTCTCTCACATAAACTACCTAACATTTTAAGGAACCAAGTGGAACAAATTAGGGCCGTGAAACTGTTTTCTTAAAATAAACAAATTATTGTAAATAAATGTAAGTCTTGACGGCAGAAGCTATTTTTGTCTTCATATACACCACACAGTAATTTGGTTCCCACTCCCCTCACCCCTGCCTTTTTTTTTTCAGTTCCTTTGATTTCATCCCAGTACCATCCTCTGCCAAAACTGATCAAAACTTCCTCTTCAAGTTGTCATTTCTGGGATTTTCCAAGTATGTCACATCGTCTACAAAAAGAGATAGTTTTATCACCTCATTTCCCATTCTGATTCCTTCTATTTCTTTTTCCTCTGTTATTACTATTGCCAGAATTTCTAATATAATATTGAATAATGTTGGTGACAGTGGGCATCTTTATTTCACAACTGACCTGATACAGAAGGCTACTAACTTGTCCTCATTTCCATTTCTGCTCGCTGATGGTTTTAGGTAAATACTTTTTATCAACTTAAGGAAAAATCCTTTCATGCCTATATTTTCAAGTGTTTTTTAACAGAAATGAGTACTATAAACTTTATCAAAGGCTTTTGTTTTGTTTCTTAAGTTAAGAATAATTTTTTGAAGAGTTATCATCAGAGAGGGCTGGAGCCCCTGAGATCAAGTGACTTGTTCTGTGTCATTTGGTCTGTGTTACAAAGACAGTACTTGAAGCCAGGTCTTTGGGACTCTGAGGCCAGCTCTCTGTTCACCATACCATGCTGCCTCTCATAGATATAAAAGATCCAATACATACTTGATTTGAATTAAATTGAACTGAATTTGATATTATTCCCAGACCACAAAATTAGTCATTTGATCCAACTGCTGCCTGGTACAACATACCAGACAAATGATAAATCAGCTTTTGCTTAAGGACCTCTATGAAAAGCAACCAGTTCCTTTGAGTGGCCACCCTGTCTTTCCTTGGCTCAAACCTACATTTGCCTCTTTATAAATCATGATGGCTTACTCAGACAAGAAGGCAATATGACTTGTTGCCTCAGAGGACTATATTATAAAATAAGTCCTAACATTTCTGGCATGATAAGGGCATAGAATTTCAAAGGAAAAAGGGGTCCTAGCAACCACCTAGTATAACAGCTTCATTTCATGAATAAAGAAATGATGGGCCAGCATGGTCAAATAATTTGCTGAGGGTCACAGAGTTAATGAAATGGAAGAGCTAGGATTGGAACCCAGATCCCTTTTTGCTCTAAAATCAGTGGGTTTTTGGTTTTTTAACTATAGCATGTAGTCATCTGCCTTCTGCAGAAGTAACTAGTAATGCAGACTTCCTTTGGTCCTTCAAAACGAAGCTTTGAAGTTGACTCATTGAAATGCCATCTGCATAGTTTTCTCCTGTTTGTATTGGCCATCAGAATTCATAAGATAATCTTTCCTTCTGGCCAATATCTACTCAAAATATTTAAATGAGCTAATACAAACAGTGGCTGGTGAGGGCATTACGTTTGTGCTTTCTTTCCATTTCTTTTCATCCTGCTTTCAAAAGCAACTTTTTTCCTCCAAAAAAATCTTTTGACTTAGAAAGTTCAAGCATGTGGAAGCCCAAAGCAGCTGGGGGTCGTGTTTTGCTGGGATATTTTGCTTCAGAGTCTTTGGAATTTGAGTTATGAAGGTGCTTCTTCTTTTCCTTTCAACTAACCAAGTTTTGAGAGAGATATCGGAGCTGAATATATTTTCCAACATCTTCCCTTTTGAAAGAGTCCATCTGACAAATCGTTTTGATGCCATCTGCCAAATCAAATCTGAGTCAGTCAGGCAGTCAACAAAGCTTTTATTAAGCTTTAAGTGCCCAGAACTGTTTTAAGCAATGAAACCAAAGTGGTTCTATTTTCGTTTTTAGAAAATATCTAATGGGAACCTAGAATTCTTGGCCTTTAAGGGAGGCATGGCATTTATAACTATAGAAGGGATAGCGGTCAGTTGTGGTTAGGACGTATCTGTAGTGGTGCATCTGGTTCCAGACATCTTGTTTTGGCAATAACATTATTAAGTCTTGGAGAGCATCCAAAGGAAGGTAGTCAGGGTGGTTCATGACATGAATGTTGGTTGAAGGGACTGTGATTGCTTAGCTTAGAAAAGCAAAAATACGATAGTTGTCTTGAACTCACTCATTTTATTTGGCCCTCTAGTACAATGGGTAGAAGTTACAGAGACAGACTTAGAATTGATGAGTGGGAAAACTCCTTTACATCATAATTTAATTAACTACCTTATGGAGAACCTGAATCATGTGCTGCCTTAGGAGATGTAAGTCCTCCTTCAATGGAAACCTGTATGCCATGACTGGGAAGGCTGCCCGTGGGGTAGATTGTAAAAAATATGGGTTGGGCTCCAAGGTCTCTGAGGAGCCTCCTGCCGTTGAGTTTCTGTGATTCCCAATGCAATTTCTCTTACCCTGTTTCATTTTTTTGTCTGTTCCACAGATTCTGGAGAACAAGACGAGCACAATCCCCACAGTACAAGAGAGACAACCTTGCCATCTGTGAATAGTAGCATCACCCCTGTTCCCATCACGGAACCATCTCAGAAGCTCCCTCAATACCTACCTCTTTGTGCAGAGGAAAACTTAGGTCCTCTACCTGAAAACTGGGAGATGGCCTATACCGAAAATGGAGAAGTCTATTTTATAGAGTAAAGTATACTCCCCTTTCTTCTCTGTATGTATGTGTGCCTCTCCCAAGGCTGCGGAGAGAAGCCAAGTTTGAACTGATTGACTGCTGAGTGTATAGCATGGGATGATCAGATAGAAATTTATGTCTTTTTTAAGAGGTTTTCGGGAAGTTTTGCAGTTCACCCAAAGAGTGAACAGAGTATTCATTCTGAGCCTTTCATTAAGTTTGAAGAGACTGTGAGAGAATGAGGTTAATCGTTTCCCAAAAGAAAGAAGGCTTCAAGTGGAAAACAGATGACTAAGCACTTTGGGAATCAGGAAGCCCTTTGTAGGAAACTTAATTTAGGCCTTAGAGTAGTGGCACCTGCAGCCGTCTGTGAGAAGTCCCTCATTCTCCCAAGGAGCAGAGGGAAAGTAATGCTGGCATGGTGCTTTTTCTTTATCCACTGGAAGTAGTATAGTACACAGGAAAGAGCACTGACTTGAAGGTCAAATCCACCCCCACCCCAACAGAACCTGTGTGACCTTCAGCATGCCGCTTAACCTCCATGGGACTCGGTTTCCTCATCTGTAAAATGAAGGTGTTGGACCAGCTTCTGAGTTTGTTTATATCTCCATAGCTGTGATCCTTCCATCTGAAGTCCAGATGCTTCATCCAGACTTGGATGGTTATGGGATCATAATGGTTTTCGTTCAGTCACTTTTTTCAGTTGTATCAGATGTTTTGTGATCCCTTTGGGGTTTTCTTGGCTGGTCAGATGCTGGAGTGGTTTGTCATTTCCTTCTCCAGCTCATTTTTACAGATGAGGAAACTGAAGCAAACCGAATGAAATGACTTGCCCAGGGTCACACTGCTAGAAGTGTCAGAGGCCAGATTTGAAGTCAGGAAGAGGAGTTAAGGGTGTTCTATCCATTGCACCATCTAGCTGCCTTATGGGAGGAATACGTTGTGGACTCTCAATACTGATTTTTATGAAGTGCTTTAAAAAGTCCTTCAGAAAAAGAACTATGGAGTCTGAATGCAAATAGAAACATAATTTTTTTTTTCTTTCTCATGGTTTTTCCCTTTTCTTCTGATTCCTCTTTCACAACATGACTTATATAGAAATAAGTTTAATATGATTGCAGATGTATAGCCTATATCAGATTACATGCTATCTTGGAGAGGGGGAAGGGAAAAGGGGAGGATCTTATCAAAGTGAATATTGAAAACTAAAAATAAATAAATTTATTGATTAATAAAAAAATAGTTTAAAAAAGACCTTCAGAGACTGAGTGGCTTAGTGGATAGAAGCTTGTTTACAGAGCTAGGAAGTTGTGGGTTCAAGCCCTGCCTGTGACATATATTGGTTGTGTCATCCTGGGCAATTCATTTGACCTTTCATTGTCCCCCAGGCAACTCTTTAAGGTACAAGTATAAGCAAAGTTGTTGATTGAGGACATTTCCAAACTGAGAATTGGCTATACTAATGAATTCATGAGTCCAGATTAAAAAAAAATAAAGTGCCCAATGAATAAAGAAGAGAGACCCAGTCATTCAAAGCCTAAGCCTCACCTGTTAACTTGGTGTGGCTTCTACAAGGCTTGTTTGAGCTTTGGGGCATCAGCAACTGTGCCTTTAAGGTTTGCTGTCTTCTTCAATGGAGATGATATGACCCTCATGGACCACTGGACTTGGAGTCTGGGAAACCTGAGCACAAAAGTTGCCTCCTACACTTACTTAGGCAACCCTCTGAATCCATTTGAGCCTCTGGCACCTCTTTATAAGTTATAAATGGATCGTGTCTGTTAGATATTTATCAGCCCATACTCAAATCATAGGGCCTTGACATACTGCTTCATCCCCCTCAAATGCACAGGACACTGTCTTGTACAGAGCAGATGTCCCATAAATGTTTGCTGAATAAATAGAATGACAGTTAGAGGGGGAAAACAAACCAAAAAAACCCCACTTCTACAAAACGGAACCAACGTCGTGACAGTTTTCCTAACATCGAAAACTCGTCTTGATAAAATTCTTGATTATAGTTGCTTAGATGTTGAAAAGGATATTTTGGTTAGGAATAATTCACTGCTGGGAGTTGAGAGGAGCTAATGCTCCATTAGCAACTTCAGTACATTGGAATGCTTGGCTCCCCAGTCATGCAGAGATGGCTCTGCCGCTATGTAGATGACTTCATGTGTCATAGAGAATTGTACAAAGCCCATGCATGTCATTGCTGCTGATGAGTAGAAGACACCCCCTTTATTAAACATTACAGTATTTGAGGCACGCTGTTTAGTTTTAAATTAAATTCCTGAGTAATAAGAACTTTTTGGTTATGTTTCATGATGTCTTTCATCCTAAAGCATTGATTGCCATCCAATGCCTCAATTTGCATCCAGAGTTATGTTTTTGATGAATCTGAGTCCAAGGAGTATCCTTCCTTCCTTCTTTCCTTTTTTTCTCTTTTTTCTTTTTCTTTCTTTCCTCTCTCCTTCCCTCCCTCCCTCTCTCCTTCCTTCCTTCCTTTCCTTCTCTTTTCCTTTCTTTCCTCTCTCCTTCCCTCCCTTCTTCCTCCTTTACTTCCTTTTTGCCTTTCTTTCTTCCCTCCCTCCATTCCTCCCTCCTTCCTTCCTTACCCCCACTTTGGAAAGATCAATTTTCATTGCTTTGAGCAAAGTGTTCAATGCTTGATTGATTGAAGTGTGGCAGAAGTACATCAGATTTAGTGTCCAAACACTGAGGTTCCAATTCTGCCTATTTCACTGATTTTCTATCCCTAACCCCTCTGGATTATAGATTCTTTAACCATAAAGTGGGGAGGGTTGGATGAGGTGATCTCAAGGGCACAAGTTTTTAACCTCAGATCCACAGATAGATTTCAAGGCCAGGGTATAAGGGGTGCAGTGTGTAAATTTGGATGGAAGAAAGCTTGCATATTTCCCCTAACCTCTAATTAAAACTTAGTATTTTTTTCACTTATTTAAAAAAAAATCACCCTTCTGAGAAGGGCCTCACCAGATGGTAAAGGGGCTGTGACACACAAAAAAAGTGAAGAACAGCTCTTAGGTATTTTCTGTAGCTGGAGGTCAAGGGCATCTGAGGAGGTGCTGTGGGTGGAGCTGGCCAGGACTCAGGTAGGCCAAGGTCAAATGGCGCTTCAGATACTTACTAGCTGGGTAATCCTGGGCAGGTTTCTTAACTTCCGTATTCCTATGTTTCCTTATATCTGTCAAAAAAGGATACTAATAAGCCCATTTCTCAAGGTGTTTTTGAGGATAAAATAGGATATTTATGGAATTCTTGGCAAGCCTTAAAGTGCTATGTAAATGCTATTATCATTATCTTTAAATCTGATGCTATTATCAATATGATACTCCTGCAGACCTTTAAGAAATCATTTTCAAAGTCCAGACTTTGCTCTTAAATACCCAAGGAAAGAGACCTCACTGTCTTCATCACCTTTGCCCAATATAGTACTTTCTGCATAAAGTAGGTCCTTTAATGAACATTGCTTGAATTAAATTGAATATTAGATGCTCCCTCACACAATGACACAACTCACTTGTCACTTCCTACATGGGCAAATCACTTAGCCTTAATGGACCCTAGTTTTCTCATCTCTAAAATCCAACGATGAGACTTGGTGCTTTCTTCAGGGGGCTCTTTTGCCTCCAAAGTTATGATCTAATGTGGTTTATTTCATATTTTAATCACATTCATTTAGCCCTTTAAAGTCAATAAAGCACTTTTCTCCCCGTGACCCTTTGAGATAAGGACTGCAGGTATTACTTTACATACCCATTATATGGATAAGCAAAAAAATAAGGCTTAGAAAAGTTACTTGCCCCATGGTCAAACGGCTAGCACGATGCAAACTGGGATTGAAAGTGTTATCTGTGCACTGCACGTAGTTCGTTTTCAACCACACTAGACCTAATCTGCACTGCTAATGTAATCCTAGCTGGCAACCAAGAAAGCTGAAACACTTACTATGATCTCAACATATCCAATATGTTTCTGAGAGATTTTTCTAATGCATTTGAACCTTGACTGACTCAGACCCCTGTGAAAGCCATCCAGTTGGACAGCACCCCTCTGAAAGCAATGGACCAGGAGAGTTTAAATCCCCCAAACTTTTTGAGCTAAGCTCCTTTTATTACGGTAATTTTGTATTGCCTGCAATGTTACTACAGTACGATCTAGAAGTCTGAGATTAATGAAAGACTTTAGGGGCTTTGAAGTACAAGAATGAATTAAAGTGCTTTCATTCATTCTGCTAGAGAATTGCTATGCAGCATAGTGAGGGAAATACCAGGCCTTTCATTGAGACTCCAACCTCCAGGTTTTAAGTCAGAAGGTCCTCACACAACACACACACTCTCTCTCTCTCTCTCTCTCTTTCTTTCTCTCTCTGTCTCTCTGTCTCTGTCTCTCTGTCTCTCTCCTCTCTCTCTGTCTCTCTCCTCTCTCTCTGTCTTTCTCTCTCTCTCTCCTCTCTCTCTGTCTCTCTCTCTCTGTCTCTCTCTCCCACTCTGCAAATAGTAAAGGCTTCCAGCTAAAAAGGAATCTCATTCTAATGCTTCTGCAAAGATGAAATTGATATTCAGACTGAGCCCATGTGCGAGTTAGAGCAGGGGAGAAATAGTAATCAAATTTGCTCCTTTAGATAGGATGCTGTCCTCTAAGTGGGAAGACCCAAAGGCAGTCTCATCTCTTACATATACTGGCTGCATGATCTGGGTCAGTCACTGAACCTTGGTGCTCACAGCAGTTCTCTTTGCCCGTGAATGGCAGAGAAGGTCCCAGACTGCATGGGTGGAGGGAGCTCCCCTCTCTGAGTTTAATGTAGTAGTGACATTCTATGCCAATAGCAGCATAGAAAAGGTTGAACCTACCAGTCTTGTTCATGGGGTTTTCACGTGTATTTTCTCTTTTCATCTTCACAAAAACCTTTTGAGCTAATGCCTACCTCCCAGGGTTGACAGGACCCTGGGGATATAATGTATGTGGAAGCCTGTATTCAGCATCCAGTAAATATCTGCATGTAGTTGAATGATGGGAAATCTTCCCACTTTCACCAGATGAACTCTTGTCTTTTCATTCTACTTTCTTGTCCTTTTTTTTTTTTGTCTGTCACCTGTCTTTCATTCACTCATGTCCCAAGGGAAGTGATCCAATTTATAGAATGCTGGGCCTGGAGTCAGGAAGACCTGAGTTCAATCCTGGCTTCAGTCATTTCTTAGCTATGTGATCATGGGCAAGTAACTCACCATCAGTTTGTCTCCGTTTCCACATCTGTGCAATGGGGATGACAGTAACACCTGTCTCCCAAGTGTTTGTGATGATCAGCTGAGGTATTTGATAAAGCAGTTTTGCAAATCCTAAAGCACTATGTAAATGTAAGCTATATTGTCATCCTTACTACTATTGTCACCTGCTACTGTTACTACTCTTGCTGCTGCTACTACTACAGTGCAGAGAATGTATTATTTATAATTGGAATGTGCTCTGCCCTGTAATAGCTCTCTGGCCCCATTTTCTCTATCTTTTAAATGAACTGGGATGAAAATAAAAATAAACAACATGAATAAACAGCTAGCATTTCTATTTCCCTTTAATGTTTGCAAAAAAAAGTACTTTAGAAATATTACCTCATTTGATCCTGGTAATGACCCTAGAAGATCGGTGCTATTATCCCCATTTTACAGATGAGAAAACTGAGCAACCACAAAGGTAGGGTCTAAGGCTGATTGGAACTCAGGTCTTGCAGTCTACAGGTATAGCTCTCTATTTACTGCATCATCTGTTGCCTCTGATGCTCCTTCCAGACTATGATTCCAGTCTTGTAGAGTATACACAGCTGAGGAAACTGAGGAAATGAGTAGACGGGAGCTGTCCATGGTCATGGCCCTTTTACACTGTGGTTCTAGTCTTAGGGTTTATTTATCTTGCACATACAGTTGTTCTACTCCATTTCTCTTAAGAAAAAAAAAGTGCCAGTGACATTAATACCCATGCTGATCTTAAATAATCAACTATAGGTTCTTACTTTGTTCTTATACTTTTTTTTTAACCAGATCAGTGAGGTCATCTTCCCCAATGAAGAATTTCTCCTACCAGTGCATGTCCGTAGTTTTTCTTCAATGTAGAATGTGGAGAAGTTAAGTGACTAGCCTAGGGTCACACAGCCATTATAAGACAGAGTAGATCTTCCTGACTCTTGGCTACCATTTTATCCGTTATTCATGTCAGACTGCTTTTCCTCATAGACCTATTATCTCTTTAAGATGGAAACTTTCCCTTGTGAGTGTCTGAAAGAACTTTAGGATAGCAAATACCACAAATCCTACTCCACCTCACTAAGGCAGGAAAAGGTTAAATTATTCTCCCTCTGTTCACTTCTGTCTCTGCCTATGGTTGCTGGTGTGATTTGGGTTTTAGATTGAATTTATTGTAATTTGTTTTTAATTGCCTTCATCTGAACCTATCCCCATCCCTTTTAAGAGCAGAGTATCTGGCACTTTGAGCTGGGCCATGCAGGTAGCCTGTGTTTGTCTTTTCCATTTAGAATATGTGTTCTTCGACGGCTCTTGTGTTTTCACCTTTTAATATATGCCCAACTCTAGAACAGTGCCTGAAACATCACAAGCTCTTAATAAATTCTTATTAATTCGTTGATTATTATTAGGATTGGGCACAAAATGGAAGCAGGGAAAGCTAGATGTTTTTCTTCCCTTGCAAATGTGACATCAGTTTATTAACAAGGTCCCTGTCTCCCTCTGTGCTTTTCAGCCACAACACAAAAACCACATCTTGGCTAGACCCTCGGTGCCTGAACAAACAACAGAAGCCTCTGGAAGAATGTGAAGATGATGGTAAGGGGTGATGAGGGAGCATTATGTTTGACCTTAGTGATTGAGATTTGGAAATGTTTATGAAAGAATGTAGCAAGTAACGTGTGTGTGTGTGTGTGTTATTGGCATAATTTCTTATAGAAAAGCACTATGAGCATGTTTTGTAAATGCATTCATAAGGAAAGTTTTAGAGAATCATGTTTTTTTTTAAAATATATACACTGATTGATGAGTTCTGAAGCTATAGACTATCCATCTAATTGTATTTCATAAACTCAATAATCTGTCTTCATCCACTTAGTTTTTGCTGTGTGGATGGTTAGATAAAACTCTGTTGAGTTCTTATCACTTTACTCTGAATCTGTAGGTCCCACTGGGTACTTGAATTGACCACTGCTGCTCTACACCCCTGGCCTAGCACCATTGTATCTTCTCATCTACCTAGAAACATGGCCTTGTGGTCATCTCCTTGGATAAATAAATATTTGAAGGGTCTATGGTTTTTTTCAGTGAGAGAAATTCCTGGTGTGGTAACTTTTACTGCCAATCCAACTCGCAACTCCTCTGACTTAGTAGATAAGTTAAAGGAATTTGCCTAATATACCCAGAACTTTATTGTCTTCCAAAGAGTCCACTTTCGAGGTAGTGTCACAGCCAGGATTGAAATCCAGATACTTCCAACTTTGAGTAGTACCTTATTCCTCTTCAAGAAAACAGTTGAAAAAGTGTTGTATTTCACGTTAGAAGAACTTGATACAAATACCACCTCTGTTGCTATCAAGTGACTTCTCTGGCCCTGAATTCCGTCATCTGTAAAATGAAAAGATAGGACTAGATGGTCTCTTAAGATGTTTTTTAGCACCAAATCTATGATCCAAATACTTAGAGAAATTTAGAAATCAGTTTTCTGTAAAAACGCAGATTTTTCCCAACAGAATAACCTCATTAGGACTAAAGAAAGGCCTTGACAAGTTTTGGTGTCTTTAGATCAACTGAGAGAAAGTCTCAGGTATGTTAGCAATGCAATCTTTCAAGAAAGTAACTGAATTGTTTCCAATTAAAAATTCAAAATGGCTTATTGGCTCAAGAAGTTCTTAATGAAAATGTGTGCTTAGAATTGTTATGACTTCAGTTTCTTTGAAAGGAAATCCTTAGTAAGACAGAGTGGTCTGTTTGTTTTTGGTACGCTAAAGTCTATTTTCCACATCACAGTGTTCTCTTTTCAACACAAAGGAATTAAAAGGCCAATGTGTTGGCTGGTGGCTACTCTGTGTCAGATCTGAGCTTATGAATCAGTGGTATAATTACCCAAAACACATTGCACCAAGGGATAATAGAACTTCCTGCAATAATCTTCTTATATTGTCCTTGGGTCTTGGCATACATTAAAAGACAGTGTTGCATTTGTGTAGTATGTGAATTCACATACAGTGATTCCTGACTTTACCAGAAGTATATCTCCCCATCCTCCTACATAGAGAACTCTCAGGGTAGAAAGTCTATGCTCCAAGGCAGATTGACCACTTCTCTGTAATTTATACCCTCACAGAGTTGCAATGAGAGAGAAGACTAAATATATTGAAGAGAAAGTGGGGTAATGGGAGGTAAACTCAATAGTCAGGAAACATTTATTAAGGACCTCCTATGTTCTTGGTACTGTGGTAAGTGCTGGGGATACCAAAAAAAGCAAAAGTCAGCCCTGTTCTCAAGGAACTCACAGTCTAACAGGGAAGATAACATGCAAAGAACTATGTTCAGACAAGCTATAGACAGGATGGAGTAGAGCTAACCAGTGGAGAGAGGGCATTAGCATTAGGTGGGATCAGACAGGGCTTCTCATAGGAAGTCATTCGTTCCTAGTTACAAACCAGGTGTTTGTTGTTCCAGACAAGACCTGAAACCACATCTTTCAGGTTCCAAAGTAAGGTGCTTATCCACTTTGACATGTGGTGTTCTCTGTCATTGGCACAGCCATTGCTCTCTTGGAACTTAGAGACTAAGGCAGACAGTACTAGTAAAGGCAAATACAAGAAGATGAAACAGAGTGTTGGACATGAATTCATTATTTACAAGATGTGCAAGCAGCGCTATGAAGGCATTTCACAGCATCATAGATTTGAGCTGGAAGGGACCTTTGAGATTACTTTGCAGATTTCAGAACTGAGATCCAAAGGGTAATGTGATTTCCAGAGCTAAGAGGGATAACTGGGCCTGGATTTGAACCAGCACCTTTTGACTTCAAATTCAGCAGGCTTTCCTTGTACCACACAACCGCAGCAACTTTTTGCTAGAATAAAAACTCTGGTAAGTCAGTGCTGTGACCTAGGCCCTTGTATTTTGATTGTTTTCTTGACTTTCTCTTTGATTAAGAGATGTCAGGAAAAGAAATATTTGCTTTTTGGTGGAATGATGGAATGAGGTGTCCTGACTCTTCATATATGTCATATAGCATGTCTGTTTCCTTATTCAAGGTATCCCAAAAGTCTTAGTGCAGTGTAAGGCTGTGCTTTAGTTCTCCCCCATTCCTGAAGTCCTACTCCAGTGTTTTATTGTGGTATGGAAGTAATTCTAGGGTTTCAGAGAAAATGCCAGTGGTGGGTAAACCCTGCTATCCTTCCAAGTTGCAAAGGTTTTAGATTGGGTCCCCAGGGATGGACTCTGTCTGTTTTCCAAGGACCACTTTTAAGTTCAGAGACACTCTTTCTCTGCCTGGCTGTGCAGTGATGGGCTTCTCAACTGTGACAGTTTTGAAAGATAGTGTACTTAATCATAGAGGGGTTGTGACCTGCACCAGTGGAGAGAATACAATACCCCTACGGGTGAAATAATGGCTCATTGAAATAGCAGAGTAAATAAGTATGCTATGGAGAGAGTACGTTTTTTAAAGACTTGGAAGGAAATAAAATCCATTCATCTATGAAAGTATACTAACGATACTGTGACTCATTGATTTCTCATAGCCAAGGATTCTAATGATATGTGCAGCCCATGCAATGGCTCATGGTAATCATTGTGAACACTGATCACTGCTGTACTGAGATGCGTGGAGCTACTAGAGATTTCCTGCTAACAAAATGCCATATGATAGATTCCAGAGAGGTTTGATTGAGCTGGACAGTAGCAGTAGTCAAGAGTTTCCATTTGAAGAAGGATTGTGTGTGGTGCATTGGGAAGATCGGCGACTTTGAAGTCAAAGGACCTGGGGTCAAATTCTACCTCTGATACAAGTCACTCTATCTCTCTGGGCCTCAGTTTCCTTACCCATAAAATAAGAGGATTGGATTCAATGGTCATAAAGGTGACTTTCAGCTACAAATCCATGCTTCTAAGACCCCTTGGAATACTCATTATATTTCCATTTGTTTCCTAGCCCCATAGATAGATGAAGTATGTTAAAGGGTCCGTGGACATCAGCCAGTCCAAATCTTTGTTTCTTAGATGAAACATTGGTCCAATGATGCTATGACTTCCTTAAGGTCACTCAGATGGTCAAAGAGTTCTTTCAACTTTGTGATGCTGTCCCTTTTTGCCATTTATCTTACAACAAATACGTTTTCACATCAAGTGTAGTTTGTCAGATGTAGGTATATTGAATAAGAATTCATCATCATAATTTTTGGATTATAGGCACATCCCCAACACTTAGCACAGTTCCTGGAATGTAGTAGGTGCTTAATAAATTCTTATTGACTAACTAACTGAAATAAAAAGGAAGTCTGAATAAATATTATATATAATATATATGTATATATATACACGCACAATATACATATATATGGATATATGCTTGTGTGAATGTACCTTTGTACACAAACACTTCTAAAAACTAGCATATACATATGCACATAGGTACCACTGTCAAACTGACAGGGGACAAGTGCCCAATAATAATCACTACTGGGTAATATTTTGTCATTTGTATTTGTATAAAGTAGTGTGCCTCTGACATCATGACATGAATGGAGTATGTTCATGAATTAACATTTTACTATTGGTCACAATGGGTCTCCTACCTACTATCTCACATCTTGATGTCATACAGTGATTCTGTGAATGTACTCTATTATGTGAAAGGTGTAGCAAGACCTACTTTTCAAGCCCCAATATCCAAGACACAAGGACCTGGTCTAGTCTGCTGGTCTTTCATCTGTGACTTGATTTTCATTCCAGGCACATAACCCATTTGGAATGTGTTCCTTTCCCATCTGTTACTTGAAGACACACATCTAGATGACATGTTTAGGACAGATCTGATCCCTGCAATCAGAACTTTGGTTTACCATTATCAATTATTCAGTTAAGCTTTTTAATTCTGCTCAAGAAATTTGTCTCTAGTGCCTAGAACAGTGCCAAATGATGTGATGGGTGCAAATTAAGTACCTGATGCATCCTTGCCCTGTGTTTGGAGAAACAAGGCTTATCAATGCACAGCTGTGTAGAGAAGATGACAGAATCCCAATTGAGGTCAATAAATGAAATTATAGTACTGATCATCAAACCTAGAACTATTTTAGGCAGCTGGGATTTTTTTTTTAAAGAACAACCTGACATCTAAGCACTATTACCCACACTTCTGTAAACATGTGGAACCTGGGGTATATCTAGACAACATGCATGAAGATTCTTGTGCTTCCTTGAGGTATCCTAATTGAGTAGAATTACTTTTCAAAGTATGCATTGGGTTGGAGTTTGTACTACAATATGCCTTCTCTATTTGACTTCGCGTTTTATTTTCAATCACTGATAGTCTTTAAAAGTTAAGTAATGTCTTACTTGTGAGTATAATTGCTTAGCTGATTAGAGGAATATTGAAGGATTAAAAGGGGCGAGATATTAAAAGGCCTGGCAGCTTTATTCACTTGGAATGAGATCCGTAATAAGTGACTCTCACTTAAGAATGTGGAAATTGCAAAGCCATTTGTCATCTTTTACAACCAATCATATCCTACTTTGACATGCAAGGAAATGATCCCTATAATTATTTTGCCAATACAAGCACTTGACGTTTCATGATTTGCATTGATTGGGGTCTGAAGAGTTCCAAGGGTGGAAATGAGATGAGCCGAGAGCAGGTAAGGTCCACATAACAAAATCGGGGTGTGGGCTGCTATTTTTTTTCTTAAGGGTGTTTTCTTTCTTGGTGCTGGTGTCTGAATTTTTCTTTTCCTCTCTTCTATCTCATTTCCTGCTCTTCCTTTGGAGAAGAAGGGGTACACACCGAGGAATTGGACAGTGAACTAGGTAAATCTCTTTTCTATCCTTCTGTTTGCTCCATGCCTTAGATTATGTTTTTTTGACTCTTTTGTGAATTGCATAATCCTTCTGTTTCATTATTTTGCACCTTTCCAATTATGATTTTTTGTTTGGACTTAGCGCCAAAAGGTCAATTTGATAACCAAATACGGCTGACTCTATAATGAATGGATTCTCTGCAGAGATGTTCTTAGTAGATGAGGCTTAAGAAAGAAAATAAACAGTGTGGGAGAAAGAGCTGAGAAAGGGCAAGGAGAGACCTGGGATTATATTCTGAATCCTCAGACTTTCTGGGAACCATGGGATGATTTTCCTTGTTCTTTGCCCTTTTTTTTTTCCCTCTCTGGGTCTTCCCATCTTGCCCAGACTGGACCTCCTGAGGCTAGTCCTGGTCCAGATCTCAGTAGTGATCAGCATGGGAGCTTTGACATGCCCTGTTTCCAACCTGGGCTGATTTACCCCTTCTTAGGTAACCAGGCAGCCCCTTCAGAACATCTTTTCGCAGAACTTCACAGAACAAATCCCCATAATAAAAGGATTTGTTCTGTAAAACTTATGCTCAGTCAGAAGGCTGTATCCAAGGACCTAGAAAGCCACATGTGACCTCCAGGCTATAGATTTTCCACCCCTGCCTTAGAAACTCTGCCAGATAAATGCTGAATGGAGGGTGGACACCCAGTCACCAAAACCCACAACTCCCAATCCCAAGAGATCCACCATCCTCAGCCTCACTGGCAGCAGAGATTATAGACATGTACCACCTTGCCTGGCTGCCCTCACCTTTTAAAAGGTGATGATGGCCACATTTTCTTATCTGAAGAAGCAGGAGACTAATAAAAGCTTTATGAATGAATGAGTGGAAGGAAAGAGAGAAGTTCTGAATTGACATTGTTTCCTGATGGAATTGCTGGATTTCCTATACTTTGGGAAGATACCATCAGGAAATGATGGTAACCCTGTTCTGTTGTAGCTATGGTCCCTGGTTCGACTTAGCTGTGGTTATAAGTTAAGAGCTAAAAGGAGCTGCATCAATGTGTTCATATAGTTTATCAGTCTTTAAATATACCGTTGGAGCTTACTTAGGACAAACTAGATTCACAGATAATCCAAAAATATCTTGTTTTGATTTTTAAATGCGGTTGCACTGTTGTTTGCTTCGGGGATGAGGGGGATAATTGGTAGCACATTAACATTTTTATTACGTTGAGTTTAAGCAACATTGAAATTAATATGTAGCCTCTGAGTGTGCACCACCTAAGGCTTGGATGAGAAAACTCACTAGTCGATTTTGTACTTGCAGGAGGCCAAAGAAAATTGAAAATTGACCAGAATAGTCAGTCATCTTAGGTTCAAAAGAGCCTTTAATTAGTATTGCCTCTAATGGAACCTTTTGAAATTATGGCCGTAGATTGATTAGCATATAAAAATATCTTTAAATTATATGTAAGTACAGAATATAGACCTTTTGCCCCTCCAGTTTAATTGCTTTTCTTTCTGGGTACGATAGTCACCTGTTTGTCCAACAGCTTGGTTAGCCAGGGTTATGCTGCACATACCATTTATGTCTGGTTTCCTCAATGCCTTGGGTATATTCTGTTGTGGATTGATGTGCCAGCAACAGTCAATAAACTATCGACTATTCTATTTTTGAGACATTCAGGAAACTGTTCTTGCGGTCAGTGTGGGAGGAATGACTTGGAGGCTAATCCTATATATTAAGACAATTGGAGAGAAATTACACCAGAACTAATTGGCTCATTCTAACAATCTACGACTAAGCCCATTAAAGGGGACAGCACAATGATCCCATGCCATAATGGGTTATAGGAATTATTTGTTGAAACAGCCCAAACCACAGCCCTTGCTTTCTGAACAGAAAAGAAATGATCTGAAGACGATTGTGAATAGGGAGGGCAGTAATCAGCATTGTTGATATTGATCTGAAGTCCATATCGATCTGAAAGCAGCTGTGACATTACAGTTATGGTCAAATGGAAGTTGGTAAAAAGGGAAAAGAAAGCACCCTTTATCTCTGGATCACTTATGAGTTACAGGAGCTTGTGTTATCTAGTGTAAGATGAATGATAAAGATGTGGAAATAATGGACCAAAAAAAAAATCAAGATTTTATTTCCATAGTCTAACATTTTTATGGTGCTTTCTGGACATTCAGGAGTAGCTAGGTGGCACCATAATGCACAGTGCACCAGGGCTTTAATCAAGAAGACTCATCTTCCTGAGTTCACTCGTTGGGTGACCTTGGGCAAGTTACTTAACCCTGTGTGCCTCAGTTTCCTCATTTGTAAAATGAGCCAGAGAAGGAAATGGTAAGCCACTCCAGTATCTTTGCAAAGAAAATCCCAAATGGGTTCATGAAGAGTTGGATGCCACTGAAACGACTGAACAACAAAAATTATTTTTTGATTTCCCCAAAAAGGACGCATAGGAGAAAGGCAATGTGAAACAGTGAATAGAAAATGACTCTTACAGTCAGGAAGGTCTAGATTCACATTCTGCCTCAGACAGAATGATATATGTCCTCGAGCAAGTCACTAAACATCTCTGGGGTCACTGCCTCATCTGCAGAATGAGAGAATTGAACTCATTAACAACAGGGATCGCTTCCATCTCCAAATTTGTGATCTAGGAGTATACCCATACGGTAGTATAGGCATGATTCAGGTGTCTAAGTTCTTCATGACCCCTTTTGGAGTTTTCTTGACAAGGACCTTGAACAAATTTGCCATTTCCTTCTTCAGCTTATTTTACAGATGAGGAAACTGAGGGAAAAAGGGTTAAATGACTTGCCCAGGGTCATATAGCTGGTTAAGTATCTTAGCGTGAATTTGAATCAGGTCTTTCTGACTCCAGGGTCAGCGCTTTATCCACTGGGCCACCTAGCGACCTGTCTGTACATTACTAAGAACAAAGGAAGGGAGGAAGGGGAAGGGAGGAAGGGAGGAAGGAAGGGAATGTGTGTATACGTATATATGTATTCACATATAATATATTCAGTGTACACTCATGTATAGTTGTACAAACGTACACACACATAGTTATTTCCATAGACCTCCTCTACCATTATCCAATATAACCCATTTCTGTGACAAATCCTACTTTCAAAAAACGGACACTACATGCTCTTTGTAGACTGCGATACAAAAATAAAAATCTAGTATCTAGTACCTTAGGGTGTGCAAATCACTATACAGGGATTATTTCAGTCTATCCTCACCACAACTATGCAGCAGGTGCTATTATTATCCCATTTAAAAGGTGAGAAACAAGATGGTAGGGGTTGAGAGACTTCCACTGGGTCACCAAGCTCCTAAGTAACAAGAGTTTGAATCCACGTTTTCCTGACTCCATCACTACCCAGCCGAGCTACCATCTCCTGGAATGTTACTTTCTAATCTGCCTCTAAGAATACGGTCTCCCCTGCTGCCTTACCTTTTTGACCTATACGATTTGATTATAAAGTTGTGATTTCTGAACTGCCATTGTCAAAGCTGGATCTAGACGACTGTTAGGTAGTTACTTGCCTTTTGGAATTGCCAAAGGCCCGTGCAGAAATCTCCCAGCAAACTGTATTTTCAACTAGTACACCCTTGTAACCCATATTCTGAGTTGCGAACTGTTTTAAGTGAAATAAACTGGCATTGGGGGATGACTAAAAGTTAATGGATTTTGATCTGAAAACGTGCGTTCTCTTCATATTGTGCATTTGAGATTTAAAAAAATAAAAGTCACATGGCTATTGTGTTAGCCTTGTGACTTTTTCAGTTTTGCTGCTTTGGACATGAGGGGCACTTTAACGAGGCCCCCAGCCCTTGACTGCTCTCCCCCTGCAATAAGGATGACCCAAGATGGGGCAGGCATGATTAGGCTGTGATCTCCATCCTGGAGAGGAATAACGATATTGATCCATTGAAGTAACTTTCAACCCTAAACACTAGACCATCTAAAGTTTGTCACTGTGGTGACAGAGTAAGTGTGAACACAGTGTGGAGACCAGTGGGGTCTTCCAGTATAGCCTGGAGCCTGCCCAGGATCTCTCTGCTGCCCTCAGCTCCCTCTACATATGTGGCTGGTTTTTGTTTTCAGAATTTAAAGTGATTTCACAGCCCATCTGCCTGTCTGCTAACTATTGTAATTAGGAGGTTTGTCCTTCTAATGACTAAGAACCTTCGTAGCTTTATTTTTCAATGGATCTAATATCTCTTTTTGTTTGTTTTGTTTCCTTTTTGCCTTTTATTCATTTATGTCCTTTTGATAATATTTTATTTTCCCCTCAGTTACATGTTAAAACAATTCTTAACACTTGTAGGGTTTTGTTTAAAGTTTTGAATTCCACATTGTATTCTTCCCCCCCATCCTGAGATGGTAAATAATCTGATATATGTTATAAATGTGCATTCATGTAAAACATTTTCACATTAATCATTTTGTACAAAAACATACAAACAAAAAGGAAAAAGACAAAAAGTTTGTCAGTCTGTATTCAGACAATATCAGCTGTTTCTCTGGAGGCAATTAGCATTTTTCCTCATGAGTCAAAAAATTAAAAAGATTTTGCACAAGCCAAACCAATGCTACCTGTATTAGAAGGAAGGCAGAAAACTGTTGTGGGGCAGGGGGTGGTGATTTACTGCAAATATCTCTGATAAAGTCCTCATTTCTTAAATATATAGAGAAATGAATCAAATTTGCATGAATAAAAGTCATTCCCCAATTGATAAATGATCAAAAGATACAGACAGGTTTCAAGCAGAAAAATCAAAGCTATCTATAGTCATATATAAAAAAAATGTTTTAACCCACTATTGATTAGAAAAATGCAAATTAAAACAACTCTGAGATATTATCTCACACCTATCAGATTGGCTAATGTGACAAAAAATAAGGAAAATTATCAATGCTGGAGGGGATGCCAGAAAACTGAGACACTAATGCATTGTAGTTGAAGTTTAAACTGATCCGTTCATTCTGGAGAGCAATTTGGAAATAGACCCAAAGGAAATTGTACATATACTATCCTGTACCTTTGGCTTAGAACTTGGCCACATTCCCAGTCAGTCCTCTTCCTCTTATTTAATAAAATTAGATAAAATTAATATTAATTGATAGTATTAATATTAAATAAAATTGTTGAGATTAAATGCTACTAATAATATTGAATCAAATAATTACTGTGAAGTGACATATTTAATGATGATATTAAATAATAAAATAAGTGATTATTTTTATAGTGCCTTTGACCCCTTTTGGACCTCAAAATAATCCTAAGAAGGAAGAAATGCAAGGATTGTTACTCACATTTGCCAGCTGAGGAAATTGATTCTCAGAGAATTGTAATGAAATGCCCGGTGTCTCACAGCTGGACTCCCCTCTGGGCTTCCTAACTCCATGTCCGTTGTTTTACCTCCTACTCCACACTACCTCTCCATCAGCTGGAGATTGTTGAGTGGATGCCATTAATATATAAAACAAGTTAACTTTATTGGAGGAACCAAGAAAACCTCTAGAGATTTTAGTTTTCATTTAGAAAGGAATATGTTTAGTTTTTAAATGGATATATATATATTCAGTCTAAATAAACACTTCTAAAAGTTGACAACATTCCTTTAAAAAAAATTTACCCCAGAAAATTACCAAAAACAATTACCTGTGCATCTCTTATTCTCCTATTTTATGGGTAAATGATCAGGAAAAAAATGAATCTAAGTAATCAATTTTGAAAAGTTGTGATTAATCCCAGTGAAACAGTGCATTTCTGAGTTTACCACTTGCCTAATTCCCACATGTTTGGCACTTTCATCTATCCCATCAAAGAAAAAGCATGAACTCACATGTCACATTTTACGTTTTTTAATTTCCTGATTCATCTCTTTGTTCATAAGTGGTTGGAAACATTCTCCTGGCTTGTTTTTATTTAGGTGGTAATTTTCAGTGTTCTTTAGGCAAGCTGTTTCTCAAGCCTTCCAGTTATAAGGGTCTCCAAGCCTCAGTTTATGAGAATGCCAAGTGATGTCAACATCTGCTGAGGGGCCTGGTATATTCTTAGCTGCTCAGGGTTTGAAGGATTCAGAGACTTTGAAAACCTGCTAAGTGTAAAAAAGAAATGGGGGTGGGAGGTGGGCCCTGGCTCTTTTGTTTGCATACAAAGAACATGTGGAGGAAAAGCTGTGAAATGAATGTCTCTTGATGTTCAGCCAAACCTGAAAGTGAATGTAAACTTGGAGTAATTAGTCTGCTTGTGTGTGTCTGTGTGTATGCTCCTCATTCTTGTAGACTCCTGGTCGTGTAACTGAACTTGATAAATTCTCTCTGGGTTCTTTAGCTAAGCTTTTCTTGTGAGTAGGGCTCTCTTTGCTAAAGTCAGCTATACAACTGCAAGGGAAGGAAGGAAGGAAGGAAGGAAGGAAGGAAGGAAGGAAGGAAGGAAGGAAGGAAGGAAGGAAGGAAGGAAGGAAGGAAGGAAGGAAGGAAGGAAGGAAGGAAGGAAGGAAGGAAGGAAGGAAGGAAAGGAAGGAAGGAAGGAAGGAAGGAAGGAAGGAAGGAAGGAAGGAAGGAAGGAAGGAAGGAAGGAAGACATGTTTCAAAAAATGGTATTTTAAGTTATTTGTCTTCAATCAGATCCTGATGGTTTTGTTCAGGAATGACATTCCTTGTCAAAATATTATTTTAATATGAGCTTATCTTATAGATTATAGATTATATGGTTATATATAATTATAATATGTAGTTATATAGATTATATAGTTACAGATTGTGAGGGTTTAAGCAGTGATACCATGATTGAATTTAGTCATTTTTCTAAGATCAGAGTAAAGTATGGCAAAACTTAACTGTCTAAGTCATAATTATATTTATAGAAACAGTATTGTTTTATGTTTGTCAAATGAAGTTATCTACAGAATTGCCCTTTATTAAAAAAAATAGAGATAAAGTAGAATCCTTTTAAAGAAAAGTTTATTACCTAATAAACTTATTTTGTGTCAAATACCACAGAGAATTAAAGCCTGATATAATAGAATTAGGTACCTAAGTGGCGCAGTGGATAGTGCCAGACCTGGAGTCAGGAAAACTCATCTTCATGAGTTCATGGTATTAGATACTTACTAGCTGTGTGACCATGGGTAACTCACTTAACCCTGTTTGCCTCAGTTTCTTTATCTATACAGTGAGCGGGAGAAGGAATTGGTAAGCCACTCTAGCATCTTTGCCAAGAAATCCCTCAATGGAAGTCACAAAGAGTTGGATGTGACTGAAAATGGCGGCACAGCAACATAGTAGAATCAGCTTGTATGTCATGTGGTGCTTAGTGCTGGTCCCCAACACTATCTTTACTAAGAAAGTGCACTTGTGGCAATAATTCCTTAAAAATCCATCGAATATAAGTGACCTGAGGACAAGAACTGGAGCAAGTCTGGACTCAAAGTGTAATACTGTACATTAGAGATAGAATGAAAAGCAATTTCAAGTATACTCCTCTATTTAAACTTCATGTCCGTATTTTTATTTCAGTACTAAATGCTAATGAGAAGGTAATGTGATATGTAATGGGTAGAGAGATGGCCTTGGAGCCAAGAAGACTCGGATTCAAGTCTTACCTGCAAAACATATTCACTGTGTGACCTTGAGCAAGTCACGGTCTAGTCCTACACCCACTCACTCCCATCCTCAGGAGAATCAATAGAAATAGAACTTAAATTAGGAATAAGAGAAAAGTATGATTGTATAATTGTATTTTCTCCTCAGGGTGGGGAAAAAGAATAGTCTTGGGTGGGTTAGTTTGTTTAAAGAGGGGATTGGGAGAAAAATATTTAATGTCTCCTACATTTTTCTTGTCCTATAAAGAAGTTAAGGAAAGAAGGAAGAAAATTCTAAATGATATGAATCAGGAAATACAAGTCAGAGTCACAATGATAGATTTTCTTCCTTAAAAACAAATTTGATAAATTAATTTAAAATAAAGGAAATTGGGATCCCATTTCAGGACCCTCTCCCCTTCACCAATTCCTCTGCTGCTCAAAATGTAAAATGTTTAAATGTATGTCACCTTAGAAAATGTAGTTTGTTTGTTTGAAAAAAATGACTGCTTTCATTAGGATATATATTTTAAAATGGAATGAAGACTTCCTTTTATCTAACTCAGTTGTCAGATACACACCCACCCCTCAAAGTTCCACTCTGAATGTTAAGAATTTTTTTTATTATTTTGTTTTCAGAATTGCCTGCTGGTTGGGAAAAGATTGAAGACCCCGTATATGGTGTCTACTATGTAGAGTAAGTTATTTAAAAAGTCAGATTTGTATTTGCAAAGTCTTTAATTTTTCAAAATTAACTTTTATTTTATTTTCATGAAATTCTCCTTTTTCCCTTGCCACTTTCCTCTCCCCACCCCCACCCCCTGCCACAGAGAAAAAGGAGCAACAAAAACCTCTGTTAGAAACATGTATAGCCAGCAAAACAAATTCTCATGTTGGCCATGTCCAAATATATACGTGTGTGTGTGTGTGTGTGTGTGTGTGTGTGTGTGTGCACAGTGTGTTTGGGATTATTTCTCACAGTGCTGGACAGACTGAGATCCCTATTACACTGAGGAATGAAGGATGATGAAGGGGAGTATTAATAAGCAAACGTAGAGGGAAAAGCTGGCAAGACAGAAACATCTTTATTCTCACGAGGCCAGTCAATTTGTTCACTCTGTAGGCAAGATGAATGGTGATCTTGTGTCTTCAGAATGAGGGCCCCTTGTGCTATCCTCTTCAGAAGACTAAAGGACAGCTAAATACTGACTAATGGTCTCCACATGGCAAGCCCAGCTGAGCTGTCCTAGAACAGAAGAAATGTTAGTGAAATCCGAGAGATTGGAAAAGATGAAGGAATTCCAAGTCGGAATAAATCCCTAAATGATATTAGTGAGACAGAACTCTCAGAATTAAATTACTTTTTTTCATGACCTCAAGACCCAGCATGTTGTGGTGTAATTGAGAGAATGTTGGATCTACCTCTCTTTGTATTTAGCATTTTTAGCATGGTCCCTGGCACATAGTAGGCACTTAATAGATGTTTATTGATTGATGTGAAGTCAGAGGACCTGAGTTCAGCTCTCGTCTCTCCTCTTTGCTACTTTTGCAGCTATTTACCCTTTCAAGGGCTTTAATTCCCATCTCCATGACTTTGCCAAGGCTGTTTTCCACCACACTTGAAATGTGTTCCCTCTTTACTTTTGCTTCTGAGAGTCCACTTGCTTCAAAGCTCAGCTCAAACATCACCTGTTTCAGGAAGTCTTTCTTGATTCTCTCAACTTTGAGATTGAGATGAGATTGAGATTCTCTCAATCCCTTCTTCCTGCTTTGCACAGACTTATATGATTATGTCATTTCCTCCAAGAGAATATAAGCTGAGGGCAGGGACTCTTTCTTTGTATCTCTTCAACTTAGCACAGTGAAATTTAGGTGGTTTAGTAAAGGTTTATTGACTGATTGATCCAGAAAATGAGGAGGTTGAACTGGTTGATCAGTTGGACCTTTCTTTCTCTAACACTGGGATCCCATTTTGTATTATTACCCCCTCAAGGCAAGAGCCTTGATTTACCAACAGCCTTTCTGTTTCCTTTGTACATTAAAGTAATGAGTACATACCAGGCTAGCACTCCATCCCCCAGTGGAATAGATAGGGATGAAAACACAAAAAGCCAAGAAATGAGACGTTCAGATGTAGCCTTGATTTTTATTACCTCTGACTATGATGAGAGATAATGAATAAATGATACCTTGGAAGAAAAGAGAACCAGCTAAATACTTAATAATAATCCCTACTTAAAGGAAGATAACCAGCATGTGATTTTTTTTTTTCAGTCTTCTGGCATCGAGGCATTATCCATTTCACACCTTGATGAAGGGAACTTGTGATGGGAAACTGTCAATTGTGAAATGTTCAGCATCTTATTATAAAAGTTATGAGCTCAGTATAGCAAGGGCCCTTGCTAGAATGATTGGTAGCCTGGAACCTGACTGTGCTCTCTCTCTCTCTCCCTCCCTCCTCCCTCCTCTGTTTTCTCTCTCTTCTTTGTCTTCCTCTCTCCCTTTTCTCGCCACTTCCTCACTTCGACTCTCTCTCCCTCCCTCCTATTTTCCCTTCCTTTCTGTCTCTCTCTGTATGTATTTTATGTGTATAATGTGTGTATATGTGTGTGTGTATCCCTCCCTGCTCTATCTCTTTTATCCTCTCCACCACAAAATTAATTTTCATCATGAAAATGCCTGGTATATAGTAAGCACTGAATAAAGGTTTGTTGTTTGGTCGTTCGAAGATAGGCAGCTGGAAAAGTTAGAGCCATTTTTCCATTGAATGACTGGAATAGAACTTCTGTCCATTTGAGCTTGGTTGTATCTTGAAAAAACGACCAGTGAGCAGCCATTTGTTAAGTTCCTACTATGTGCCAGGCACTGTCAAACATGATCCGGATAACAAAAAAGTGAGGCAGTCCTTGGCCTCAGAGAACTTAGGTTCTTCTGGAAGCAAAAGGAGTACGTGATTGCATCCAGGAATGCTATTTCCTGCAATTGGTGAGATGTCAAGGGGCAGAGCTTGAAAGGAATTCATTGTCACTTCTTCTGTGACTTTTCTGGGAATCAAAGTTCATAAAATCTTATATTTAGAGCTAGAAAGGACTTCACTTGGCCAGTCCATAAGCATGTATTAAGCCTCAGCTGGGTTCCAGACACTGTGCTAAGCATTGGGAACACAAAGAAACAGAGTCTGTGATCTTGAGGACCTTCTAGCCTAATGGGGGAGAGAACATACACCCAGCTATGTACAAGCAAGCCATGTAGAGGACACTGTGGAAATCATCAACAGAGGGAAGGTGCTGGAATTAACCCCAGAGCCCATCGTGTCCAACCTACTCACTCAACCTTGGAGGCCCAGGAAAGTTGTGACTTATCCAGGGTCCCAAAGCATCAGATTAGAATGCCCATTGTTGTATGATGAAGGATAGAGATTGGAGCTGCAATTTGATTGGCATAGGGGGTTCCCAGGTGAAACTTTCCTCTACCCATGCAAGTTGTCACCTTTTCTGCAACCTGTAGGTTTACATTGCCGCTTTGGATCATGAGCCAGCAAGTATCAGAGGCAACCCTTGAACCCAGGGCAGCTAGTAGATGTCATAGATAAAAGTTCTGGACTTGGGATCAGAAAGACCTGAGTTCAAATCCTGCCTCACCTACTTACAAATAATGGACAGCATTAGACAATTCACTTAAGCTCTCTTGGCCTCAGCTTCCTTATCTGTAAAATGGAGATAATAATAGCACCAAACTCATAGGATTTTTTTGAAGATCAATTGATACTCCATATAGAAAGGGTTCTGCAAACTTTAAAGTGATCTATAAACGTTAGGCATAATTACTCTAATTTCTGGCTCCCGAGCTGGCTTTCTCTCCACTCTCCCTTACTGGTTTTCAGTTAATAAGTCCATGGCAGCATTTTTCGGAAAGACAATTCTGATTTCTCTCTCTCTGTCTCTTACCTAAACATTTTGATGGGAGGGAAAAGTCCAAACCCACTCCCTCCTCCAAGCCCCCAACCCTCTCGATCCTTTTCCACTCAGGATGCTATCCCCTTGGGCTGAGGTCATCCCATTTTGAGTCTGAATGCTTCCTAAGTGAATAGTCTGTCTCTGTCTTCTCCTCCAGCCACATCAACAGGAAAACACAATATGAAAACCCGGTCTTGGAAGCCAAAAGGAAGAAGCAGCTTGAGCAGCAGCAGCCGCCGCCGCAGCAACAGCCAGAAGGTTGGCACTCCTTAGGAGTCATCTGCTGGGGATGTCTGCTAACACAACAGTCTGTCTCTGGACGCCCCCACAAGGCCCGAGGTGTCCTTTGGGAAGTCATCTCTTCTGGGACCTTAATGTGTCCTAGGAACGATCATCAGAGGTTTCAGATGGGGCAAGAGTGGCACCTTAAGCCCTTAAAAGTAAAGGATCCTTTCCTTTGATCCAGGTCCCAACACCATGCCTCGCTAAATCTACATCTGGTTTAGAATGGTTGACTTTTCCTTTTAGGTTATAAATCAAGTTTTTGAATTTCTTCTTTGCTGTATTTGAGAAACAAACAAACGAAAAACTCTTTTTGTTTTGAAATGGGCATAAAACCTATTGGAAGGAGAGTCACTATTATTTGTGTGGCTTTAGGAGAGTTATTTAACTTGGCGGTGGGGAGGAACTCAGTGTCAGATTCTGTAAAATGAAGGAGTTGGAAAACATAGTCTCTATGATCTCTTCCAACCTAAATCTAGGAAATTCAGTATCTGATGTGCTTTTATTTTTAAAAAACGTAGACGTTTGGATTTTTTTGGATTGGACCTTTAAGTGTATTTGTGTGGAGTGTTTCCGATGAGGCACTTCCTTTTATCAGTGCAAACCAGCACTTTCTCCACACCTTTGAGTCTTAGAGGGTTAAGCCACTTAACCAGGTTCACCTAGAGAATATGTGGGTATCGAGGTAAGACTGGAATCCTGGTCTTCCCAACTCCAAGGCAAGCTCTCTCTTCTCTGCCCCATATTGAATATGGATGTAGGACCAACAAAATGTAAAACATGGTAATAATTAGACAGGGAGTGGGACGTGGCAGACATTTAAGGATCTCCAAAGTGTAAATGCTTGGGTTATGACAGCATGGCATCAGGAAGACCCAGCTACAGGTCCTGCCTCTGACATGCGTTACTTGTGCTTCAGTGAAGCTCAAGGAGCTCTTTTTTCATCTCCAGATCTAGGATGCTGTGATCTAACCTCTCAGTCGATCAGACAACTTGAAAACTTTGAATTACTGGCAACTTGTTGAGCTATATTGGGGGGAACGTCCTTATCCTAGTGAAATGAAAACTCAAGGTCTACCCCCGAGTCCCTCCCCCAAACTGTCCAATGAAGCATACACAACTAAAAAAAGATTCTCTTTTATTGTTTAACAACTTGAACAGGACTCTTGTTTCCCTTGATCTTTTCTTTTTTACCTCAAGGTGATGAAAATCAGAAATGTCACAAGTGAAGGCTGAGGAACAGCAGGGTGCTATTAAATGCATTCGACTGAGATAGAAGCTGACTCTGGGGAAAGTTTCCAGGGTCACTCGCTGGGAGCTATTTTAGGGCCTTCTACTTGAACAGGACTAAACTCCGTGGTTCAGTAACCTTGGCAAAGCATTCTTTGTGGATGGTGTTTAGAATGTCATTAAATGGTACCTATTAACTCCTGAAACCCAGGTCCATACCCATGGGACAGTTGTTAGTAACTCAAGTGAATATGCACTTAAGGGGGAGGATTCCCTTGGAATTGTCCAAAAGACAGGAGTCTTTGTCTTGTAGATTTCATCCTGACTTCCTTGTACCTAATCCTCAAGGTGGAGTGTACCTCTATGCTGTGTAAAAGATGGGATTTTATTCAGTCCCATTTGGGGCTTCCTGACCCGAGGGAAAATGTGTTTTTCATTCATTGTATAACACATAATTTCCCCAAAGGATATAGGCAGACATCCCCTCAGTTTTTGTGTGGTATAGGGGAAAGTGCACTGGAGTTCAAGTCAGAAGACCTGGATTCAAATGCTGACTCTCCTACTCACTAGACCATGTGACCTTGGGCAAGTTACTTATGGGCATCAGTTTCCTCTTTTGTAAAATGAGCAGCTTGAACTACATGACCTTAGAAGTTCCTTGCCACTTTAAAATCTTTGGATAATTTTATAAGGTTGTTTTTTTTTTTTTTCCTGGTACCCCACCGTCCTTGCCATGGGCAACTATTTTTTTGTTTTTTATTTTGTTTTTGGGGGTATGTTTATTTTTAATATTAAGTATGAACCAGGGAACTCACTGAGAGTTCCCTATGAAATCACAGATCTAGACTCCCTACTGCCCCCTCTCCCCATCAAAAAAAAAATATAAGACCAAGAGATTTTTGAGCATGTCAAGCGTCCCTTTCAAGTACAAAGATTGACCACGTTCCTTGCTTTTTTTTTTCTAGAATGGGCAGAAGACCATTCATCCCTCGCTGCTCCTGTTCCAAACCATCCACCAAATAGCCAGGAGCCTGTTAGAGAACTGCCACTTCAGGGTAATGTCTTCTATCATCACCTGCTCACTTTAGCCCTGTTGTTAACTTTCTTACACAGCAATAATCTTGGTGCTCTCAGATGTCGGAGGGATGTTCTAGGGTTTCCAACCTACTCCTACACATCTTCTCACAATTGAGCCTCCCCACAACCTTATGAGATGAATGCTAGAGATAATAAACCCATTTTACAGATGAGGAAACTGAGGATCCCAAAAGCTAAAATCATTTGCAAATCTAATAAATGTCAGAGGTGGGATTTGACTCCAGTACTCTTTCCACTGTATCACCCTGACTCCTAGGGGGAAATGTGTGTGTGTGAAACAAGAGTCCTGTTCAAGTATACATATGTGTATATGTATACTTGTGTGTGTGTACATCTCTATATAGGTATACACATATACATGTATGTGTATATATGTGTGTGCACGACAATTTTTATAACTCCTAAGTCATTTGACTATGAGAAAATGTAAAACATGAAAGAGAGGCCAAACTTTCTGCTAATTGGACTCATAGCTGGGGGTGCTGAGAGCTATTAGAGACATGAATAAATTTATTCATGTCTAAAATTGATGACGATTAATGGCATTTTGGAAGTGGAATATGCTGCCAGATATTACAGAGTAATTATATTAAGAAGAACTCGCTCAGATCTCCAGAAGAGCTGCATTCACTGGCACGAAGCTTTCTTTCATTCAAAACAACTTTGTGTTAAATTACTTTGTGTACATTTTTATTTATTCACTTTATATTTGTTATATATATACGTATACACATATAATTATATATATAATGTCTGTGTATATGTGTATTGTGTTTATAGGTACACATAAGTATGTACATAAAGGTATTGTGTGTATGTATCTATATATATGTATATGTGTTTGTGCATACACGTGCTCTTTTTTTTTTAATGTGAAAGTCTGGGCACTCTATAGGAGACAGGTTTTTTCAAGACATTAGCCCACATCCCTTTTTCTGAAAGGGAAAATAACTTAGTGTTCTTGCCTTCTAAGTTCTGGTCCCCAAAACAGCTGCTGTCCATTTCACAATTTCTAAATGCATGTGTTTAAAAACTCTTTTTTCCAAGTGGGTCTTGCTTGCATTCATTCACAAATCAGCACCTGAAAGTGTCTTATTTTGAAAATTAGGAGCTTTAGAAACCTACTATTTTCAGCCCTCCTTACTCCTCAAAATAGGAAGCAGCAATTCTTAAGAACAAAGGAGGAGCTGTCCAAGCAGCTCCCCCTGAGAGAAGAAAAGGGGGATGGGAGAGCTGAAAAGTAATTGTGATCCCCATTGATGTAGCCAGGAAAAGGACTGGGGAATGAGGTCCAATGAGAAGCTTGTCAAAGTTGCCTCCTTTCCTACCACTGTTTTTTTCTTTTCGAAAGAACTGAGTATAATTGAAGGAGTGATTCTATTTGGGGTACAAGTTAGACTCAGTGTCCACTGAGATTTCTTCCAACTGAAATTCTCTCGAGACAGTATGGTGCAGTGGAAAGAGTTCTGCCTTGAGGAGTCGGAGGATCTGAGTTCAAATGCTACTTTAACATCTATTCATGTAACCCTGATCAAGTCAGAATATCTGATTTTATTCTCCCCTGTGTAATGTGAGCATTGGACTGGATGAGCTCTCAGGTACCTTTCCTCTCTGCTTCTGTGACCTCATGATGCTACAGGCTGGAAGGTTGGATGTGATATAAAATAAAGGATGAGGAAAATCATCTGTGCTGAAAAGTATGGGGTCCTTAAGAGCAAAGAAATGGGTTAGCGAACTGTCTGCGTGCCTTCTGACCTTCCACTGTTATTAATTGTATATTCTTTGTAATATCTCTATATATTTGCATTTTAAAATGTTGTTCTGAATAGGGGTCCACAGTCTTTAACAGACTATCCAAGGGGTCCAAGACATAAAAAAAAAGTAAAGGACCTTTGTCCCAGAGGGTCAGAGAGAGTCAGCCTCGAAGGGAGAAAAATAAATGGATTCAGATCGCACTTCTGGCACATGATAGCTATATGACCTTGGACAGGTCACTTGAATTTTCAGCGTTCCCCCATGTTGCTTACTGGTATTGAGTTGCTATTTGGTGTCAGTGAAGGAATGAAATCATGATCCTAAGTCATGTCTAAAAGCAAACAACTACCACAAAAGTCACTCTTGATGATTTTCCTTTAGTTTACTTCATTCAGTCTTGTTTAATATGAGAAAAGGCAAATTAATGGGCCAATGAGATGCTTCTGATCTCTGTATAGACTATATAACTGTGTGTGTCCAATGATAAACCAATTGTCTTCTTTCTCAACGTATCCATATAACGATAGGGTTCCTAGTATTTACTCTCTATTTGAGCACTTTGGTGCTCACCAGACCTCAGTTTCCTCATCTGTAATATGGGGGATTAGACTAGATGACCTCCATGAAATCTTCTCACTCCAAGTCTATGATTCTAGACATTAAATAATAAGACTAAATGACATCCCTAGAGTATGTTCAGACCCCTTTGGGGGACTCCATTTTCAAATTTTTATATTCCAATGCCAGTGAATGCATTTGTGAAGTCCCCAGCGCCTACAGCAGGAAACATTTAGACAGTCTCTGAGCCAGGTTTCCCTATTGAATTGTCCTAGTAAGATAATGACTATTGTTTTGTTTTTTAAGATGTGCTTTCCGTTCCAGTTTATCATGAAGGACCCCTGCATGTCATAGCATAGATAGACAGACAGACTCATGAAATTTAAATGAGCATCAGGAATCTTGTACTAAGTCTTAGGTGTGTGTGTGTGTGTGTGTGTGTGTGTGTGTGCGTGTGTGCGTGTGTGCGTGTGTTTACCATGTGCGCACTTAGTATTTGACTGGTGGTATCTAGTGACCAAATCTCAAATCTGACCAGGAGAACCAGCCTTCTGTTTGCTCTTCTGCGCCCTCTAGTGTACACACTGAGGCTTTGACCATCTTCACCTACTTAAGACACCTTCATAAATCTGTCGGACTCATTTCTTACTCAAAATATTAATGAAGCCTACAGCCTTCTCCCACAAGGCTTTACAATTTAGGCTAAATTCCAAAGAATTCAGAGTAACTACCTAGCATCTTATTATTAGTTATATAAGAGAAAATATTATGTTTTTTATATGTGTACCTATATACATATATATATACACACATGTATAAAGTATATGCTTTTAAGGATGTTTTTACGGTTATATGTGTTTACATGTGTGTGAGAGAGGGACAGAAACTTTTTCCTTTAAAGAAAAATTAGAGTATATGCTTTTTTCTAGTAAGATAGATCTAAATATGGATTTTTTTAATTTAATTTTTTTACTGAACCTGTGATTTTATTGGGATGGGAGATAAGCATTTATTTAAGTGTGTGCCTGGAAGTATCTTATTTGGTCCTGACAACAGCCTGCTTGGGATGTAGGTACTGGTGTTATCCCTTATTTATGTTTCCTGACCAAGAACACCTGAGTTGGACTCCTTTCTTTAACCACAGACCACTAACTTCCCTAATCTGTCATCTTATAAATCAGTCAGTCAGGAACAAGTATTTATTAAGCTTACTGTATTCCAGGCACTATGGTAAATTTTACAGATATACATATAAAGAATGTATCAATTTCTTTTCTCAAGTTGCTAACAGTCCAGTGAGGGCAAGACTTGGTCTATGGTCTTCCTGACTCCTATACATCCCCATGCTGTCCCTTCCTTAGGAGCCCTGTAATTTCTGGCTGAAAATCTAGACTCAATTGGAACAAGTCCATGGCACCATGCTTTTCTATTTGCTACTCAGCTTTTTAAAGGAAACTAAAGGGCAACCACGTGATATTTGTGAGGTCCTTCCTCTGTAGTTACTCAGACAAAAAGTGTAAGAAACAGAGCAAACATCTCAGTACTTTTTCTCATCCAAACCTATATATTTGTATTCTGTATATTCGTGTTCTGGGTGCTTCTTGTCTGTGGCTTTCCATGAATCCTCCACATGGGCAGACAAGTTCCAGCTCCTGCTCTGCCATCCGTGCGACCTTGGTGACATGATGCCTCACTGGAGGCAGTCAGATGGCACTGAACCTGGACTCAGGAAGACCTAATTTCAAATCAAGCCTCAGACACTTACTAACTGTGTGATCCTGGGCAAGTTACTTAACAGTTGCCAACCTCCATTTTTTTCATCTGTACAATAGGGATAACAATAGCACCTGCCTTCCAGTGTTGTTTGGAGGATCAGTGAGATAATATTTGTAGAGCACTTTGCAAACCTTCAAGCTCTGTAATCATCATCATTAATCTATAAAATGAGGAGGTTAGGCCCAGTAGCTTCTCCCCACCAAGCTCAAGGTCCTTCTCTGAATCTTTGGATGTTTCGTGTATGCTTTTTAAATATCTGTTCTCTTATTTATCTTTTAAATATTAGATAGAGCTCTGGACTTAGGGTCAGGAAGACCCAAGTTCATCTATAGCCTCAGATACTTACTATTTTAAGCAAGTCAGCTTAACCTCTGCCAGCCTCCATTTCCTTATCTACAAAATGGGGATGGTAGCAGCACCCAGGTGGTGCAGTCCACTGGGCCTGGAGTCAGGAAGACTTACCTTCCTGAGTTCAAATCTGACCTCAGACACTTACTAGCTGTGTGACCCTGGGCAAGTCACTTCACAATTCTTTACAATGAGCTGGAGAAGGAAATGGCAGACTGCTCCAGTCCCTTTGACTAGAAAACCCCAGATGGGTCCCAAAGAGTGAGATGAGACTGAAGCAGCAACAGCACCTGCCTCCCGAGATTATGATGAGGATGAAATGATAAAATATTTGTAAGGCGCTTTGTAAACCTCAAAGCTCAGTGTTAATGCTAGCTGTTGTTATTAATATCATCATTAGTGTTAATTTGTAAAATGAGAGAGTTAGACCGGATGATTTCTACCAAACAGGCCCAGGTATTTCTTTGGATCATTTGGATGTATTTCGGAGTGTCTGCCTTATCTTTCCCTCATGCATATTGGATAGTGTTGGAATTGGAATTAGATAGACCTGCTTTCAGATCCCCCCAAAGTTATTTGCTAGTTGTATGATTCTGAAAAAAAACTGCAATTTCTCATGATGTCAGTTCTTTATCAGGTTTGACCAGATGGCTTAGAAAGCTCTTTCCAACTTGAAATCAAAACTTCTAAGCTGCAAAGATAGAGGTGGGGAGAATGATGGATGTCAGTGGTTTCCAAAATCTCATGCACACCAGCTTCCAGCAATGCTTTGTTATTATTATGCAGAGCAAAAACACTAGTTAAAGACAGAGCTATAGTGACATTTCACTAGTCTCATCAAGAGGGTATTACTGGAGAAATGAATTGGCTCCTTATTGATGTCACTTATGTCTTTCTGTCATGGAAGGGTTTCCTTTCTTTGGACTACCTAGAACATAAGTTCTTAACCTTGAGTCTGTCGACTTTTATTTCCATGGTCATTTAAATATAATTGATTTCCTTTGTAAGCATACGTATTTTATTTTACTCATTTAAAAATATTATTCCAACTTTTGACTTCAACATAGTGACAAAAGGATCCTAAAAAAGGGGTAGAAAAAAAGGGTTCAGAATCTTTGACTTGTATGCTGTAGCAAGTGAAATACCATAGAGGCTTTATCTCAGAATTGTAGCCCATTAGTGTGATGTGCTGTGCCCCCCTACAGGTACAAGCCTGGCTTCAAGCCTAAGCCACATGTCCTTGATGGTTCCGTTTGATGGTTGCCTTGACGACCTTCTCACCCACAATCCTTCACAGCCCTTGACATCACCTGGCTAACATCTGATCCATATGTTAATGAGCCAGGGTCTGGATGTCTCCCATAGAGATCCTCAGTGTAAGGACTACTTTCCTCCCCCATTTTGACAGTCAGACTTTATCCAGCTTCCAACAGGAATTGTTCCTTGAAGCTACGCCAGCAAGAAGGGTCCTCAATAGGACAACCATTGTAAGCAGTTTGAAAGAGCTTTTTAAAAGCAAAGACCTTTTAAAAATATGCAATTAAAAATTGTATGGGTGCCCAGAGACCTTTCAAAGGTCCTGAGTACATTTAGAGAGCTAAAATTAACTTACGCTGCTGGGTGCCAGGTCCTTTCGTTAAGGGTTGTGTGATTTTTAATAGTTTTGGGTGGAAAAGAAGAGAAAGAGGGAACTGGGAGGACATAAAGAAAAGGATTCTGGGACATGAGGGCAATGTCTCCAATATATGCTAGAATGAGAATCCCTCCCCACTTCCCTTTCCCCTCAACCATTATTGCTGAGAATTGTATTGACAGATTGAAGAGACTGAAACTATATAGGTGGCAAATTCTGGCAAAAAGACAACTCAGACAGAATCAAGAAGTACGAGTCACAGCTGAATAATGTGAGCTAAGTCGATTTGGAAAATGCCACATGGCATGGATAGATTATAATCTGATGGATTGCAGGCAACTTTATTTAGTTTTCCAACAATGTATACCTGCCTCATTCCAGCAAGAATCCCACATATGTCTTCACTGAAAGCCAGATGGCAAATATTGCTCTCTTGTAGAGGAATTAGGCTAGGGTGGTAGGATTGGAGTCCAAAGCCCAGTCATTTATTTAGTCTGTGTGAGGTTGAACAAGTCTTATCATAAGATCATAGGAGCCTAGATCTCAGGCTAGAAGAGTTTAGAGATTTTCTAATCTAGCACTCTTATTTAGAGAAGAGAAAACAGAAGCCTGGGAACATTAAATGACTTGCCCAGGGGAAGTCACTTACACATAGTAAGCATCAGAAATAGAAACTGAGCCCAGGTCTTTGGAATGAAGAGACAATGTTTTTGTTCCCCATAACATCCAGAGATCTGAAACTGGGGCTGAGGCATTAAGATCTCAAAGGCTATTTCCAGGTCCGGCTCTAGGAATCTATGATGGACCTAAGTTTAAGTGCCAATAAGATAGATTTTAACTTTGCAGAGTATTTTCTGCATGCTGATGTAATTGTTCTGTAGGGCCTCAGAAATAATTCTTAGGGTATGCCTAGGAACTTTTGAAATAAATTCTCCCCCATTTGATTTGAAAGTAAGGCTTTTGTTCCAACTCAACACACAGACAAATGAGAACCAAACTCAGATGACATGTTAAGGAATCAAATTGTGAACAAAAATTGCTGATTTTTCTTTTAATGACTAGTATGAAACCATGCGAATCTGGCTGTCAAAGAAAAAGATCCTCTGCAGAGTCAAAAACGCATGAACTGAAACCAGGGGAAACTGTCTGGTGTTGGAAGTTCATTTCCACAGTCTTAATAAGTGTTGACTTAGCCAACCAGGCTCTCGGCATCTTCGTATGGTCCATGCCCCATTGTGTCTCAACAGAAATGAGATTTAAGTCTTTCCTACGACTGCCAAAAAATGTTTCTTTAGCCTTTGTCTCGGGGGGATAGCACAGAGTATTATATTGTTCTTATCATTTTCTTCTATTATATAGATTGTTGTTTTATATAGACTTAGTATTATAGATTTAATGCTATAAATTATTATATTCTCCTATTGGAAAGCAAAATGATATAGTGGAAAAGATAGTGGAACTGGTGTCAGAAGGCTTGGGTCCAAATCACTACTGCAATGACCTCTTATGTGAACTTGAGAAAATCAGTTTAACCCCTCTGGGCCTCAGTTTCCTTATCCAAAGCAGATGTGACCTACAGCACAAAATTAGAGCAGCAACTCTTTGTTTCTGTGAGGAAGGTATCTTGCAGCTTTAATCTGTGATTTTCTATTTTCCCTGCTTTCTTCTTTGCTTTGTCCAATCAGTGAGCCAACATTTTTGCCAGGCACTGGGTTAGGCATTAAAGTAACAGATGAGTCACTGATCTTACATTCTAACAGAAGGACAATTGTTTTTCTTTCTGCTTGCGTTTGTATTTCCAGCGTTTAGCAGAGGCAGGACATATAATGTTTATCATTTAATATTTGCAAATCTGTTGACATTATTTATATTTTTATTAATATTGCTGTTGTATTTGAACTCTGTATATCAAAGCATTTGCAGAATAGGGATAAAGAGAATAAATGCTATGTTATTAAATATGATGTGGGCATCTAGGTGGTGCAGTGGGTAGAGCACTAGTCCTAGTCAGGAAGGCTGGAGTTCTAATCTGGCTGAAGACACTTACTAGCTGTGTTCTGTGATCCTGGGCAAGACATTTAACCCTATTTGCCTCCATTTACTCCCCTGTGAAATGAGCTGGAGAAAGAAATGGGAAACCATTGTAATAACTTTGCCGAGAAAACCCCAAAGGGGGTCATAAAGAGTCAGGATGTGGCTGAAAATGACTAAACAACAAAGTGTAGTTTTGCAGGGCAGGCACATTGAGGGAATCGTGAAAGATTTTTCATAGAAGATGGTGCTTAGGCTGTGTATGAATGAAGACTCGGGTGGAATTAAGTAATGTGTACTCTAGACATGGTGTACAGCCAACACAAAGAAAGAGAAATGGAGGGTAGATTGTCATGTGTGAGGAACAAGGAGAAGACCAGATGGACAGAGTGAGAGGGGAACTCATATAAAGTGAGGCTGGAAAGATAAGGCTAGAAAGGCTTTCAAGGCTCCAAAGAGTTGATATTTGATTCTAGAGGCCATAGGAAGTCACTGGCGTTTATCCAGTGGGGAGAATGACATGGTCTAATGGGTGCTAAAGGACAATCTCTTTGAAGTCAGTGTGAAGGGTGGACTGAAGTGGGGACAGCCTTGAGATAGGGAGACAGATTGAGAGGCTATTGTAATAATCCAGGTAGAAGATAATCAGGACCTGAAGTAAGATGGCGGCTATAGGAAAAAGGTGAAGGGGTCTTATTCAAGAGATATTGGGGGCTTTGTTTTTTTAACTGTTTCTTTTCTTTGAAATCAGGTAAACCCTTTTTTACACGAAATCCATCTGAGTTGAAAGGCAAGTTCATTCACACAAAACTGAGGAAAAGCAGCCGAGGCTTTGGTTTCACTGTTGTTGGTGGGGACGAGCCTGATGAATTCCTGCAGATCAAGAGTTTGGTGCTGGATGGGCCTGCTGCATTGGATGGCAAAATGGAAACAGGTAAAGAGCTTTACCATGAAATAAGATGGATTGAGTCATCTGCAAAGATTATTGGCCTTGGGTCAGAGTTTAGGTCAGGCCTTGGGTTCAAATCCTAGCTCTGGCACTTACTACTAAAGTGAGTGACCTTGGACAGGTTACTGGCCTCTCTTGACCTCAGTTGCTTCATTTTTAAAATGAGGAGTCTGGGATAGATGACTTTTAAATTTCTTTCTAATTCTCAACATTTGATTTTATGATTTATTCCTAGATGAGGGCATTTTTATAAATTTTACAGTTTGCTAAGCAGTACATACAGTGATCAAATGTTTTGCGAACTTAAACGTCAATTATCACTATAATAATAATTAGTAGTATCAGAGACAGGACTTGGGATTTCATTGACCCAAGGATCTCATGAGTGAGGAAATTCTCTCACCCAATAAATTCTCTCTCTAAAACATAAAGTCTTTGAGTGGAGATTCTTAGGTGGGCATTCATGAACTGTAAAAAAAAAATTGACAATTGCATTTCAATATAATTGGTTTCCTTGGGAATCCTAGATATTTTTATTGCACGCATTTTAAAGCATTGCTCTGAGAAAGAGCCCATAGACCTCAGCAGACTGCCAAAGTGTTTGCGGACACAAAAGAGTCAGGTCCTTATGTAGCTTTGTACCCACTGCCTAGCAATCTGTAGAGGCTGCATTTCCTCATCTGGGAAAAATCACAGGATCAAAGGTTTGGAATTGGAAGGGAATTTTAAAGTCATGTACCCCCAGGCACTTCATTTTACTAATGAGACAACTGTAGTCAACAACAACCCCCTGCCTTAGTTTCACAGTGCACTGCGAGGTCAAGTGATTATATATACTTTAGATGTCTATATAATAATAATGATGATGAATACCCAATTAAAAATGTCTTATTTATTCTGCTTTATGTATACCTATACATAAACATATGTTTATATATAACTATCCACTTCTATAACTACAGCTAGGAGCCCTATAGTGCACAGAGCATTAGGTCTGAAGTCTTCCTGACTTCAAATCCAGCCTCAGATACTTTCTAGATATGTGACCCTGAGCAGTCACTTAATCCTGTTTGCCTCAGTTTTTCATCTAGAAAATGAGCTGGAGAAGGAAATGGCAGACTATTCTTTGCCAAGAACACCCCAAATGGGGTCATAAAAAACCAGACATGACAGAAAAGAATGAATACCAAAAAAACATAGTGTAAGGATAGGACTAGACCTGTAAATTTCATTGTTGTGGGACTCCGGGATGAGAAAGCACCCACCAGTCCAGGTAGGCGTTGTCCCTGCAACCTACAGTCTTCCAGAGCTGCCTTGAACCCTGACAAGTTAAGTGATTAATTACTCAGATTCTCACAACAATTATGAGTCAGCACCCTCTACGTATCCGATACATTCTTCCATCTCCACATTATAGCTATATCCAAATGAACCATCCAACACACATGAAGGGCTTACTGTGTGTCAGGAACTGTGCTAAGTGTTAGAGAATAAAAAAAACAGTCCCGCCTTGAAGGAACTTCTAATGGATTGTTAATTTACACATGTTTTTGCACACGTTATCAGGCGGCCGTGTTTACCCAATATATGAGCAATTCCCTTGTTTTCCCTTCTTTTAAAAGACATGTTCATTCACTTTTTTGGCCTGTGAAGCCACTCGGGTATGTAAAAGAGGTAATTTACTTAATGGGTAAATAAAGCAATTATGGACATGCATAGTTGTGCAGAAATAACCTTAATGTCCTCAGAATGGTGATTATCCCCATTCCGCAATGGAGATATAAATCACCAAAGGAGTACAGTATTGAATATTAAGGAAGTTAGAGAGTGATTCCCTCTGTCTTCCTAATACCCTGTCAGCAAGTCTGTTTTCGGCTGTCTCATCTCAGTGTAGGGTTGTATATTAATGACTAAGAAAATAAATTCTCAGCCTATTAACTTATTTTCCTCCCCCCAAAATTTTCTTCTTCAGGGGATGTAATTGTCAGTGTGAATGATACCTGTGTGCTGGGACATACACATGCTCAAGTTGTAAAAATCTTCCAGTCCATTCCCATTGGTGCCAGCGTGGACCTTGAACTCTGCCGAGGTTACCCATTGCCTTTTGACCCAGATGATCCCAACACAAGCCTGGTGACTTCTGTGGCCATTTTGGATAAAGAACCCATCATTGTCAATGGTCAGGAGAATTATGACTCACCAGCCAGCCACAGTAGCAAGACAGGGAAAGTCAATGGCATGAAGGAGCCCCGACCTAGCAGTCCTGCCGAGGTGTCGTCAAATGGTTCCCATGGTTACCCCAATGATACTGTCTCCTTGGCCTCTTCTATAGCAACACAACCAGAACTAATAACTGTTCATATAGTCAAAGGACCAATGGGTTTTGGCTTTACTATAGCGGATAGTCCAGGCGGAGGAGGCCAAAGGGTCAAACAGATTGTGGACAGTCCAAGGTGCCGAGGCCTCAAGGAAGGGGATCTCATAGTTGAAGTCAATAAGAAGACTGTGCAGAACCTCACTCACAATCAAGTAGTGGATATGTTGATCGAATGTCCAAAAGGGAGCGAGGTGACGTTGTTGGTGCAACGAGGAGGTACGTTCAGTGGAGTCACCTTTTTCATTTTGTTTTCTTTTTTCTTCCTTGATTAACTTAATTCATTGCCACTAGGCTATTCAGAGGTCTTTACACTTCATCGTTTAGGCAAAGAGGCATGGTTAATGAGTTTTTTGTTCTTGTCATTCTTAAGGCTAGAGAATCCTGTACATGTCTATGAATCTTTATAATATTGTGTCCTATTTAAGCTCTTAGAGTTCTCTTAAAAAATATGCTTTTCCCCCTCTTAACCGTACACCCATACACAAACATTGTCCACCTGCAAAATTTCATTTGAATAGGGGAGGCACTTTGGGACATTGTAAAGAGTGATGACTGATAGCTCCAGAGTCAGAGGACCTTGGGTCAAATCCACCTCTAGTACTTATTCTCTCTGTCACCTTGGGCAAGTCACTCTGTCTCTATAAGCCTCAGTTTCCTCAGCTGTAAAATTACAAGGTTAGACTAGATGATGTCTGAGGCCTCTTCACTATCTATAATCCTATGAGCCCATGAAATGTTTGGGGCATTCTTTTTGGTTTCTTAAGAAGAAGCTAAAAGGCAGCCCATGAAAGGTTTAGGGCCTTTAAAATGTAAAATGTCCCTTTACAAATCTAGAAACCCTAGGGAATTCTTACCAAAATACTAGTGCATCAAAATGCAGTGTGGCTGGAATAGGTACTTGGGATCCTCCACAAATGGTGGCCTTCCAGCACAGGCCTGGGAGTAGCCATTCCAACATCTCCACCATGACCAGCTTTAACACATGGTGTAGCCAGATGCAGAAAGGAGAAGGTAACAAGATTTTATTACTCCTATTTGTTCCATAGCAATAAATGGGCTCACCTGCACTTGAGGCCTCTGAGGGCTCACATCTTTGCCTGTTTTGAGTTTGAAACGATTGAAACTGTGCAAGAAATCTAGACTCCAGAACAAGCTGTCAGTGTGAATATAAAGTACCCTTTCAACCTTGACTGTTCATCTAGGAAACCTTCTTCTAAAGAGTAGCTGTCATTTCTATCAGTAAAAGTATGGGGAGTCACGCTGACATCTTGGTCATCCTTTAAAAAACGCATAAGAGATGGGATGTGAACATCAAGACTTGGGCACAGGCACAAGACTAGTCCGTGGTAGGTCTAGGGAATAAACCCAGGCTCAGGCTTCTGGTCCGGTGCCGTGCCCTACTTAACTCGGATTGATGCTGGCCGTTCCTTATTTACCCACTTATCCAATTGGTAACTTGGAAACTTTCAAAAGGCTCTGGGCACACGAAGGCCGTCTCTGACTCACTCTTGGCTCTTTTCACCAATGCATTCATTTCAAAGAATAAACTCACTGTCTTACCTCACACGTTTGCTGTTTTCCTTTATGCTTAAGGTTCTGATGAGCTTTTACAATAGTTTTAATTGCTATGGAACAAAAGAAATCTTAACTGTATGCCCACCAACACACAAGAAATGCTAGAAACAATACTTCGCTGCATTTTGACTTCCCAACTTTAGCAAATGAAGCAGGTGATGGAGGATGGATTCCATTTGGTTTGGACAGTGTTTACGTCATAGATTTCATAGAAGACTAACATATCCCCATTTTATAGAAGAATAATCCAAATCCATAGAGGTAAAGGTGCCTGCTCAAGATTGTATAACTGCTCATGACCAAACAGAGACTAAGAACGCATGATCTTAGATTTTATGGTTTTACAATAGTCATCAGTTGCAGATGGGAAACCAAAATCCAGAGAGGTCATGTGACTGCCCCAGGATCACCTGGTTTATAAAGTGGCAGACTCAGAATCTGAACCCAGATCCTTTGACTCCTAATTCAGTGCTTTTTTCTACTCTACCATACCTGTGTCTCCCAGTTTAGTTTTCCAATTTAATTCTTTATCAGGCTTAAAACTTTTCTTAAGTTTCTCTTAGCACCATGTGATTGCATGACAGTCAATTAAAGTGGAAATTTCTAGAATGTTGAAGCATTGGTTGACACAGTGTTACCCCAGAAACTAATTTAAAATCACTCCAACATTAACAGTCTTGACAATATACCATATGCCTTATGTTTGATTTATGCATAGAGTAGAAAGTTTGCAAATCTGGAGTTGGCAGACTAGCACCAGATACTATTAATCTTTCTGGAAAAGAGTATAAATATATGCCATTCATTAGTTATTTGTATCATAGCTGACGTTTAATTATCCCTCTTATGTTGCACGGGTATGATGAGAAAGTCTGATTAAGGAGGAAAGACAGCTAGTTTCAGCAAGAGAGTCTATGGTCAGTTAACTTCCTCTGGCTAATGAGTTCCATTTCTGTCATCATGCCAAGTATGTAGATTGATAAACTCATTAAACCCAGATTGCCCAGGAGTTCTCAGGTATTGAAAGTTTCAAAGTCCGTGGTGTCGGTTATTCCTAAGATCTTTCTTGGCCCATTCTTTTTAATGCCTGGTGCAGACAGATCAGAAAAGAGAATGGGAACCAGACTTTGATTCCTCGTGATGGCTATCCTAGCCTGGCTAATGTTTCTGGCTCTAATTTGGGGTTTGCTTTTGTCAGGGTTCGATCAATTTTGAGTCCAACACATTCATTCAGTTTGAGTCCAACACATTAAGTTTTCATCCTCAAACTTGGCAGATTTCAGAGGACAGAAGTGCTTAGTAGGTTAGTCCTGGAAATGCTGTAGTTATTGCTCCTATCCCTGCCAGAGGAAGGTAGGAAATATGGCTGGGGTCTTTTATATCCCTTCACTACTGAGAAGGTGAGCCCCATATTGGTTGTTATCCGCTGGCTGATCCATGACATTTCCTCAAAAGGGCTGCAGAGAGTGAGAGCTTATCTAGAAATTGAAAGCCAAAGAGAAATGTCCTAGTTTTCATAATATGTAGAGCTCATACCTTTAACCCCTCATCCATATCCTCATTTTTAGGAACCTTTCTTCTGCCAGCACTATCTTATGGTAATGTTAGAAACCAATCCTCACCCCACCTTCTGGCCATCACCAGTTGTTCTGCTTGCATCCAGCAAGTTTGCATTTTTCTGTCTCTCTGAACTCTCTCTGTCTCTGTCTCTTGGTCTGTCTTTCTCTGTCTCTCTCCCTCCCTCCTTCCCTCTCTCCCCTTCTCTTTTTTGTTCTCACTATCTCTCTTTGCTTCTCTCTCTCTCTCTCTCTCTCTCTCTCTCTCTCTCTCTCTCTCTCTCTCTCTCTCTCTCTTTCTCTCTCTCTCTGTCTCCCCTCTCTCTTTCTCCTCCTTCTCCATCTCCCTCCCTCCTTCTGTCTTTCTTGCTCTCACTCTCTCCTTCTCTCTCTCATATCTGTTTCCCTGCCTGTGACTATTCTTTACCTCTCTCCTCAAGTTGTCCTTTCCTCCTCCTCCCTCTACTGTCCAGTGAGGAGACTGCGAGCCCTTGCCTGCCAGCTGGCCCTGAGCATTCTTGATGTATGGAGCTTCTGCCTTTCGGGGCAGGCAGGTGCCACAATGACAGGTGTTCAGAACATGTTGTCAGAGGTCAATCACTGATTGAGCTGGCAACAGATAGGAAATGGGGGTAGGTGGGTGGAGAAAGAGAGATGGCGAGAGAGAGAGAGAGAGAGAGAGAGAGAGAGAGAGAGAGAGAGAGAGTCTGTGTGATGTTTAGAATGTTGCAATTCAGTAGATATTTATTAAGCATGTCTTGTTCTAAGTGCTGGTGACACAGATGAATAGGATGCTTTCCCTACTCCAATGGAGCACCTAATCTAATAAAACAAAAGATAACTCCACTTGCCTGTAACAATTTAAACTTCACAACACTTTTCTCACAACGAGGTTATTTGGAATAAAAGAAATAATGTTGGATTTGTAGTCTAAAGACCTGAGTTCAAATCCTAGCACTTAATGCTTAGATAGAAATTTGGGTAAGTCACAGGTCTCTGCTTCCCTTTCTGTAAAATGAGAGTGTTGAAGTGCATGGTCAGCAAGGTTCCTTCCAGATTCATATCTGCAGTCCCTTTGAGGTAGATAGCAAAAGTATTCTTATTTTCCACATAGAAAATCCAAGGCTGAGACAGTCTCGGGCTCCTTTCCTATATTCACATCTGCCACAGCCAGGATTCTGAGTGGAGTCTCCTGACTGTTTAGTTCTATAGTTTTCCCACTACACCCTGCTGGTTCTCTGATGAGCTTGCTTCTCACTCCTCTAATTCCAGCCCATTGGTAGACTTTAAAAAATTTTTTAAATGTAAAACTTAACTAGTCAGAATATAGTTGGTATATCCAGGCTTGAAAAATAAGAGCTGACTTTTCCACTCTAAAGTTTGCATCTGTTTTCTTACTTGTGGCTTACAACAGCCCCTTGTAGTAGGAACTGGAGGTATCCCCATTTCCAGATAAGAGAGCAAAGGTGACGTGTCCATGGTCCTACAGCTGGTAAGTGTCAGAGTCTGAATATGAATCCAAGTCTTCCTGATTTTACATCCAGCACTTCAACCACTGTTTCATGATTCCTCTCTAATTGTATATTAAGTGACAAATGGGTGATATGCTTTTAAGAAAGGAAGGTATTTCAAACTGCCATAGGAATCAGGAGTGTAGACCCAAATCTACCCCCTACATCCCTGGATGATTATGTGGCATCCTCCGTGGGCCTCAGTTTCCTCAGGTGTAAAATAACAAAATTGGAGTGGGCCACTTTGAAGGCCCATCTTGCTCCATGAGTTGATAAAAACAACCATTTATCTATATCCATTCATCCATATACATACATACATATGTACATACATCTGTATATCCGTCCATCCATCTATCTGTATGTACATACATACATCTATCCATCCATCCTTCAACATTCAGCCATTCAACATTTAGTCAGTATTCATTTAGTGGCAGCTATTGTACAAAATAATTTTTTGTCATGAATGTAATCACTCTCAACAAAAATCAAAATCCAAATATTTTAATATTCTAATTGGACCAAATAAGATAAAATGAGATAAAATAAGCAGGATAAGATAAAAATTAATTAAAAATAAAAATAATAAAGCATCTTTCAAAAGAAAGCAGAAGGGGCAGAGAAGCAAAGAAAATGTCTTTGGTATAATTTCATAAAGGTTAGCATACACATTCCTTCCCATGATAAACTGTGAATGGTTCATAATTTTAGGCATTTATGATATTATTTTATCCTGTCTAATTGGAATATTGGAATATTTGGATGTTTGTATAAAATTATTATTTAGAACCATTTTGTAGATAAGCACAACTGGGACTCAATATGTGTTGAATGAAGTTACATTGAATAGATCACAGCTTTCTCATACTTGTCATCCTAGGACCCTTCCTTGGAGGATCTCTTAGAGGGAAAGAACTTCTATTGTAGACATAAATCTTGAGGACAGAGTCTGTGTCTCTTTTCCATATTCATGAGCGACAGATATGTCATGTATTCGTTTGATTTCTTGTACCTGCACCCAACGGACAACATCTTGAGTGAGTTTATAGCTGTACAAGATGTGGCTATTGTTTAGTAGGATTGATTGACCAAAGTCCAAGAGAGTCATCACACTGAACTTTAGATCCCACTTATAGTGTACAAAACGATAAAAAGGAAGATGAAAGATTAAAAATTGGCAGTGGGCGTGTTTCCCAATCTATCACCAATTTGCCTTTTGACCCTGAATTGAACGTTCAGTATCACAGGAGCCATATTAGATGTCTCTTGCTATACATGGATGAATCTATCCTGGTTTTTCACTTAATAAGGTTTGTTACCAAATCTGGACTTGCAATGAGTTGGGACAGATCATCCAATTTCTTTAGAAACTTGTAGCTAAGAGTTAAATGGAGTCATTTGCTGTCAAGAAAACTACATTGACAGTAACTCTTCAGGAGTGCCTTTCCTATGTAAAAATGAGTCTAATTCCTAAATGGATGAACAAGGAATGGGGTCACATAGAACAAATTGGTGCTTCAGTCACCATCAAAAGTATTAAAGATGCTCAGTTCATTAAGTCCTAATCGATTCAAATAGAAAAAGCAATATCTAATCTTACATCATTAGCATTATCTCTCCTTCATAGTTTTTCCTCCCTAACGAAGCAAAACCTTCGTAATTAGACTGCAGTGAGCAATTTTCCAAAGAGTTCAACACTGAAGAAGCTTCTCACTTCCGACCACCCCTTAGCCTCACTCTGGAGAGGGCAGCACTGAGGGTTTAGCAGCCAGAGCATCCCACGTACTGCACAGTGGACAGCAATGTCTACCAGAAGGCCTTCAAGGTTATTTTCATAATCAGCTCACAGAATAATAATAAAAAATGATAGTTAACATTTACATAGGGATTTAAGGTGTGGAGAGCACGTTTTATTTATCTCACCTTTTGGTAACTTATCTCAAAAATGCGCCCTCCTCTCAGACACCACCACCATTCTGGTGTGGACCCTCACACATGGATTACAGTAGCTGCTGGTGGAATGGACTGCCTCAAGTCTCTCCCTACTCCGATCCATCCTCCATCAGCCACAAAAGATATTTTCCTAAAGCACAGGTCTGATCATGTCACTCCCCTACTCAGTGAACTCCAGTGGCTCCCTATTGCCCCTAAGGGCAAATTCAAATGCTATTTTTGGCATTCAAAGCCCTTCATCACCTAACCCCCTCCTACCTTCCAGTCTTCTTTTACTTTGCTGCTCAACACATGCGTGCTCTTTAGTCCAGTTTCGGGGCTTGGATTCTCAGGTTGTTGGGTGACACCATAGTGCACAGAATGCTGGGTCTGGAGTCAGAAAGACTGATCTTCCTGGAGTCAAATCTGCCCATGGATACTTCTTAACTGTGTGACCTTGAGCAAGTCACTTAACCCTACTGGCTTCTGTTTCATCTGTAAAATGGGCTGGAGAAGGAAATGACAAACCACTCCAATATCTCTGCCTAGAAAACCCAAATGAGTCATGAAGAGTGAGTCAGTGGCAGCACAAAGCCCAGTCCTTTTAGCCCCATAGAGAAAGCTTTCCAGGGTAGCAAAATCTCATGTTGCTTTTTTTTTTGGCTCCATAGGTTTCCTTTTCCTGTTCAATAACTATGTGTTGGATGTCTGCTCCAACCTTTAGGTCTTGCCCAATGCTTTCCTGAAATATGAATCCCTTCTGCCATATGTCAGTATGTAGTGATCCATCCTGTTTTTGAAGATTGCTTGTAACAGAGAACTCTCAAGGAAGCTATTTACATTTTTAAGGAACTTAATTATTAGGAAGGTCTTCCTTATACTGAAGGAAAAAAACCAAACATCTGCTCCCCATAATGTCAGTGGATCATGGCTCTAGGGCTCAGGTGGATTTCAGAGGTTATGGCTAGTCCAGCCACCTCAGTTATACAGATGAGGAACTCTGGTGGTTCATGGAGGTTAAATCTAGAGTCATAGATGGAAAGTTTCAGATGTGAGGTTTGAAACCAACGCATGAATGTCACTTCTTCTGAGCTTAAACAACCTATCCCTAGATAAGTAAATGCAGGCTACGTAGGAGATAAACACACAGTGATTGGAGGAACAGTAAGAACTAGGGGAATTGGTAATAACTGGGGTCATCAGAAAAGGCCTCTTCGAGGATGTAGCCCTTGAGCTGAGCCATCCAGAGGGTTTGGGAACACCAGGATGAGGAATTGTGAGGCTATGCATGGAATAGGGAGAATGGATGCTGTGAAGGCCACTTTAACTGGAGGGTAAAGTGAGATGGAGGCCAGTTCCTACTCTTACTAGCCTGGAAAGACTGCTCAATCTAAGGGTTTCAAATGCTAAACAGAGGAACTAAACATATTACCTGAGGAGGCAATGGGGACCCAGTTGGAATGTCCAGAGCCAGGGCTTCACATGGTCAAATCTGCCCTCTAGCCATATTTAGGTGGCAGCAGAGCAGAGGCCACTGGACTAAGTCCTTCACAATTATTTTCTTATGTGATCCTAACAACAAACCTGGGATGTAGGTGCTATTATTATCCCCATTTTTCAGTTGAGGAAACTGAGGCTTATGTGAGTTTTGCAGGATCTAGTGTCTGAGGCTAGATTTGAACTTAAGTCTTCCTGACACCAAGCCAAATGCTTTATCCACTGCAGCACTTATATATACACATTATGTATGTATGTACATATGCATGTATGTAGACACATTTGATCTGCATATATGCGTATCTACACATCTTTAAATATATACCTACATCCATAATATGTGTCTGTGTATGACTGTATATGCATATAAGTGAATACAAATACATATTCTGTAAGTGTATATATTAAGCATGTACATGCGCGCACACACACACACACATACACACACACACACGCTAACTTCCTGATACCCCTTCTGCCCAGAATCATGTCACTGTAGATATAGGCTGATCAAAGGAGTCCCATAGGACTCCTTCCCTTGTCTTGGACCTCATACTTTTGTTATAGTTTTTTACAGGTAACATGACATGGGGGACTGAGAGCAGGGCTTGGTATCTGGAAGTTAGAAGTTCCAACCCCACCTTTACCTGTTACCATCCTTGGAAAGTGGCTTAACCTGCCAGGTATTTCTGGAGGGGCAGAGAGGTTAACCCAGTGTTCTTCCCATGTTAATTCCCCATTTTCAGTGCATGACATCAAGCCTCTGCCTCAAGCGGCTTGTTTTCTCTTAGTTGTCTTTAGGGGTTTGGGAGCTGCAAGGAAGGAAGGCTTTCTGGGTAAAGGGGTAGATAAATTGAGGTAGATATTCCAAGAGGAGGAAAGGAGGAAGGAGATGGGACACCATACATAGAGAATAAAAAAGGAAATAGGCCAATTTGACTGGAACAAAGAGTTTAGAAGAAACCCTTTGTGACAGCAGTCTAGAAAGATAGATTGGAGCCAGATTGTGAAATGGTTTAAAGGGGAAACAAAGTCATTTCTGTTCTATCTCTCTAACTTGTATCTTCCCCAGGAGCTTTCTTTTTGCATGGAGGTCTTTAGTGCTGCTCTGGATGTGTCAAATTCAATATGACAGTGTGTTAGACAGTCTGTAATTTCATGTTGTGAGAGCTCCTAGCATGGGAGGGAACACCTTCCACAGACACAAATTTCATCTCATTTATCTTTATCTCCATCTCTATCAACTCTATTTCTATCAATACACATGCATATACATATATATACACATGCAATGTGTACATATGTTGTGCATACATATATGTGTGCATATGTACACAATATCTACAAACAGTATCTATATGTATTACATGTCTAACTCTATCTCAGTTTCCATCTTGAACTCTGTCCCTGTCCATATCTATACACATACATACATGTGATATGTATGTATTGTATACATATTTGTATACCTATATGTATAATATGCTAATAGGCAAACAATGTTGCACTTTTGCATATGATAGTATATCGCAGATTGGCAATATATTGTTGCAAGAGTTCTCTGTGTGGGAATGCCTCCCACAGGCACAGATTTCATCTCATCTCTCTCTGTCTCCATCTCAAACTCAATTCCTAGCCATCTCAATGTCTCTACACACATACAATAGGTATATGTTGCACACACATATGCTTAGGTACAAATATAAATACACTATGTGTACAGATGTGTTCATATTGCATGTGCATTTATGTCAACATGTGCATACATATAGATAAAGATAGAGTTTGAGATGGAGACAGAGAACAGAGATGTCAGCATGTGCATACATATAGATAAAGATAGAGTTTGAGATGGAGACAGAGAACGATGAGATGAGATTCGTGTCTGTGGAAGACATTCCCACACTGGAGAGTCTCACAACATGAAATTGCAGACTTCTGACATACTGTGATATTGGATTTGATACATCCAGGTGTACTCCATTAAGCAAAGACCTCCGTGCATAAAGAAAGCTCCTGGAGAACAGAAAACAACAGGGTTGTTGAGATGAAATACAAATGACTTTGTTTCCCGTTTAAACTTGATAGATATTTTTTGAGAGTGAGTCTCCCTGTCTTGCTGAAGGCAGGTTGAAGTATAGTGGCCATATATAGACCTGGACATTCACAGACCTGACCACTGATCAGTATGGAAGCTTTAACCAATTATTTTTTTCCAACCTAGGCTGCTTCACCTCTCCACTCTCAGAAACTCACCGTATTGGTCCCAGACTTAATGCAGACACCTGATTGGTTTTAGTCTTATGGCAGCTCAGAACACCAAAACTCAGGCAGTGTACTGTCTTCATCCTCCCCAACATCCTACACTGCAGCAAGGACCCTCATGACCCAGCTACAGTTTATTTTCTTACAGAGCATTAGGCTCAGTGAGATTAAATGAAGTGACTATTGCCCATCAACTAGTAAGTTTCAGAGCCTTGCTGACATCCTGATGGCCAGTTTGTCACTATCCAATGTTGCCATCCTCAGTCCATGCAGGGACTGACAGCAGCATTCTGAAAAGACTTCTTGGACTCCAATGAGTTAGCTCACAAGACGATTGAGCATTTTTATACAATTATTTCTGATTCTTTTTTCTTAAACTGGCTACATTGTCACTCAGTTTTACATCTGGCTTGATTAGATTCATTTATACTTGAAGAACAACAGGAAACAGCTGAAGGATCACAGCATTTGATCTCTATAATGAGAAACTTGTTGAATTCCGTCCTTACATTTAGTGTTTATTGGGCACTTATATATTTCATGGCTAGCCATGAATTTCTCTGCAGTTTCTTTATCTCCCTATAAATAGGAGTCTTAAATGTACTCATTCAGGACAGTCTATCATTTTACATCATGTTCCCCATTAAAAGGTTCTGTTAAACCGCCTCATCGTCCTTGGCTTCCTCTGCATCTGTGCATCATAAAAGGGCCCAGCCTTCAAAAGTTAAGCTTAAATTGAGATTCGGTTCGAGTAAAGAGAAGCAGAACTGATTCACATGGCCTGCCTTGGATCAGCTAACAGATGAGACAGAATCAGACCCAAAATTAAATAGTGGAGCAAAACGTTTTTCTGTAGCTGCCCACAGTAATCGCCATCCCTAGGCAGAACTTCATTAGAAAGTTGCAAAAGAAAAGGAAAAGAGCTTTCATCTCCAAGCCCTGTGATCATTTAGGCCAGAATAGATATTGTATCCACCAGACGAATTATAAGAAACTTAATTTCTTCATGGTAGAGAAAACTCAAAGCTCTGTAGTTGTGCCTCTCTCTTTGGAAGAACCTGACTCTTGGGGAAATAGTTCCTTCCCAGAGCAAGTTGGAGATTTCAGGGTCTGCCTTTCTCAATCACTTTATATAAAACAGGGACGAATGCCTTAGCTGAGCTATCTCATCATTGTGAATTGTGCCGTTTCAGGGTGCTTCATAGATTTCCTGCACATGTGAGGTTGGAACTAATGTTACTGCCAGGCAAGAGGGTGAAGGTTGTGGTTTGGGGGCATTGCTGCTGCTGCTGCTGCTGTTACTGCTGCTGTTATTGAAGTGATTTCATTGGTATGGAGAACTCTCATGTGAGGATATTCCCTCTGCCAGTGCAGGTTGGCACCTTGTCTGCAGCTTTTAGTCTCCCAGACTACACGAAGTTCCCTGACTTACCCAGTGTCATATAACCAGTGGGTGTAAGAGAAGAGATTTGAATGTGGGTCTTGTCTTTGAAGCTGGCTGTCTTTCCATTATTCTCCACTCTTTTCTCACACCTAGCACCTAGGGTGTAGGCACTGGGTAAGGGCTGGATATGTGATTTCACCAGGAAGAGGAAACTCTCTACCAATGCTGGACAGCTCCTTCCCTGAAATCTATGGTCTTAGTTGCCTTGGGCACTGAAACGTTTAAGTCCGTTACCTAGAATTATACAGCCAGTAGATGTAAAAGGTAAAACTCGAACCCAGGTCCTCTACCTTGTGATACCACATGCATATATTCAGTCATATGAGGATAGGGACTAGACCTGTAATTTTATTAGTATTGGGAACTCCCAGGGGAGGATATTCCCTCTACCAAACCAGCTGAATACCTGTCTTGCTGGAGCTCTGAGCTTTAAAATTTAAGCCAAGTGAGAATCATTCCTGATTGAACAGGTGCCAAGTTGATTTATATGGTTTGCCTGACAGAGAAGGTGGAAGTAGGAAAAATCAGACCTGAAATCAAATAGTAGATTCTGAAGCTTCCCACATCAATATCCATGTTAGTGCTTCATTAGGGAACTGGAAAAAGGCAAAAACACGCATTCTGTATGTGGCAGAGGTGAGACTTGAACCCGCATCTTCCTGTCTTGGAGGTCACCTCTCTATCAGCTAACTGAAGCAAATATATAACATTTTGAAGTTTTCAAAGCACTTAAAATGTGTCATCTTAAACTTGAACCTCACCACAAGGAAAGGAAGTACTATGGTTATCATTCTCATTTTACAGATGAGGAAAGGGAAACAGGTAAAATGACTTGCCTGCTGTCACCTAGTTAGTAAATCTTGGGAATGGGACTCCAGGTCTAACACTTTCCCTTGACTTCCCTGTTGCCATAAAGTTAATTAGATGGACCACTGAAGACTGTATGGAGAGTTCCCTTCTCTGTCTTCCTTTAAATAACTTCATGCCAGCCTATGCCAAAGGGTAGAAATGAAGATGTCTGTTTTGGATTAAAGTCCTTTAAAAAATCACGTAAGTGTTTTATAGATTGTAATAGAAAGTCATCTAAATTCCATTTCTTTAGGATTTTGTTGCCATTTGTGTTTTGACTGGTAACACTGGATTGAGTTACAATTTTTCAAAATGATAAAGTAGCCTTAATAAATGTGTTGTGTTGGCTGGCAAATCTCCCCCCAAGGATGCATTTTTTGATTGTGTCTGGAAGGTTGGAGGGTGTATTTTTCTTTTTCTACACCTGGATGGTCCAGGAGCCTGGGCAGGCCTGCTGGCCAGTGCGGCATTTGATTATGAAAGGGAAGAAACAGCAGAGGGCATAGCTGAACCTTGTTCTGGGCATCCCTCACCAAAGACAGCTGGAGCTCGAACTGAATCAAGCAGTTCCTTGGGAAACCCAGTAGCCGACTTAGGACCAGAAAATGTTCAAGAACAGGGCTGGAGATGAAGGAATCATTCACTCATTCCTCTCCTTTCCTAGGTCAAACCCTCTGTGGAGAGGTGTCATTACCCTGGTGTGTGCAAGCTCATTGTTATTCCCCCTCCCCACTGCACCCCACACTGCACTTTGGTTGCTAAGGAAAGGCTGCAAGGGTTTCAGATAACCCCCATGGCTAAAATGATCCATCAATAAATATTTACTGAGCACCTACTGAGTACCTGGTGCTGGGGAGTACAAAGACAAACTGAAACAGGAATTGACAGTTCTGTCCAAGACAACAGCACATATGCATCAGGGTGTACATGAAATAAATATACAGGGGCCTTCTAAATAGAGGCCAACCCCCTCATTTGCAGATGAGGAAACAGTCAGAGAGATTGTCCAAAGTCACACAGCTAGTAAATTTCAGAGATAGGGTTTGGACCCAAGGCTTCTTGACTCTACCATCATCATCATACTCCAATAAAGTGTCCCTCACTCCCTTCTAGGTACCAAAGGTATTCTTTCCCTGAGCCATTTTGAGCTCCTGCTACATAATTCCCACTGTATATTAGAATGCCATTGGAATTCAAGCCTTCCCCTCCTGGCCTGGAAGCCAAAATAATTACCTGGGAGCTACAAACAGGACTGCTTACAGTTTCTCTTGTCCCAGAAGGCCATGTAGGAGCTGTGAACAAGAGATAGAAGGAAAATGGTTGACAGTGTGAGCATTTATTCATTGACATGGGGTGACAAGTCAGGTTTGGAAGTCAGTTTGGTGGCTTTCTCAGGTCCCAAGCTGAGAAACTGCTTCCGATAAGGATGCGGGTGGAGGCCAAGCAGAGACTAGAGCCACCAAGCTCTCTGAAGGAAGGACAACTTTTAGCCCATATTAAATCAAGAGTAAAGAAAACTTGCCTTCAAGGGGCTCCAAAATCAGAAGCTAGAGTGACTCTCCCTTGTTTTACATTCTAACAGGAGGTAAGCTCTCAGGGGTAAAGACTTATGTTTTTGTTTTGTTTTTTTCCCTTCTAAATGTTTGCCAATTGATTAAATCGAAGCCTCTCTCTGTGTAGAATAAAGAGAGGGAAGAGTCATTTTCTATGTGAAATGGAAGCTTCCGTCTCTTTCTGAGGTTGTACTTGCTCCTATAAAATAATAGAACTGTGTTTGAGTTCTTTTCTGAAAGGTTCATACCTGCCAGATCGTAAAGAACAAGATTGTTTTCTACAGCCTCTGCTAAGTGATCTGACTGTGGACTTGTGGTTTAATAGGAAAAACATTTGGGCAATTGAGATTGTAATTATATACTAATGCACATACCCAGGTCATACGCCCAAGAACCAGTCCTGCTGCCCCAGGTTAACATTGCAGTCCTGCCACCACCCCTAGTTTGGACCCTCATCTCTTTTCATCTGGACTGCTGCAAAAGCCCTTTCATTTTGCTCCTTGTCTCACAACTCTTTCTCCAGTCTATCTTCTACCCAGCTTCCAGAGTCATGTGTCTGAAGTACAGGTCTTGCCATGGCCCTCTGTAGCTTAGTGAATTCCAGAGGCTCCCTATTACCTCTAGGATCAGGTATAGATTCATCTGTTTGATAGCCAAAGCCCAGGCTTATTATCCATAATTACTAACTTTCATATACTTCATAGTCCAGCCAAATCCAGTGCTCATTCCACCCTCCATGCCACAGCCTTCTTGCTTTTCCTCCTATGAGATGTTCCATTCATTCATTCAATGGAGGCTCCTGGGGTAACTCACCTTTGGGAAATGGGGGCTGACATGGCAGAGATGTCTCAGGGTGAGAAGACTCTACCCACTACTCCTTATTGCCTGTAATCACATCAAGTAATAATCCCAAGGGACCCTAATAGCTTGTTATAAAAGCATGTTCCTTCTTCCAGTGTTTCTAGTAAACACCTCTCCAATATTATGAGAAAGATGGTATATAGAGTAGTGTTTAAAGAAGACATTTGTTCAGGCTTTATAGCTACATTAAAACAGCTGCAATTATATAGTACACAGGGCCTTGTAAATATGTCCTGGGGAGAAATAGATGGCACCCTAGAGTGGCTAGGGCTAATGGTATTCCCAACCTTTCACCTTAATGTCGTGAGCTAGGTCTGGCCCAGGGAAGAAAAGCTGTAAAGTCATTAACATCTGAGGGCTACTCAGAGCCCTGGGCAAGATGAATAGGTTATCCTCATCCCATTCCCCAGAGATAAATGATCACTCCAAGAGAACTGTCTTTGAAATCAGTAGCATAAGTCCCTTTAGTGACTTCACAAAACAAACTAAATCCAGATCTGGTCTGGGGAATGAATAAATGAATGAAGGATTGATTTATTAAGCATCTACTATGTACAAAGCATTATGCTGGTGATACAAATAGAAAAGTAAGGCCATCACTACTCTCAAGGAATTCACATTCCAATGGGGGAGATGACATGTAGGAAAGTTTCAGTTGCGAGTTCAATGGAAAGGTCCCATGGTCCTTAGGGTGCAGTAGCAGAGTAGACGTTAATGCCTTTTCATTTGTCATCATTTCCACTGGTAAAATCTATCTGTTTCTGATGTTGAACCATTTGATAGGGCCAAAGACTTTGGAGACAAGAGCTTCCCTTTTCTGGGTCTTCAGTAAGTGGTGCCAGGCTGCATCTTCATAGCAGCTGTGGGCACTGACTGGCCTGGAAGCAATGCCATTCCTGAGTCTCTTAGGTTCAGGGTCTAGGGCTGTCTCCATCAGAATCTGAGGAAGGAATATGTGGATAAGGTAATCATGGTGGTTTGATGTGCCTGACACATGCTGCCTCCTGCCTCTCCCTCAGGGTGCCTTGTTTCTTCAGTTGGCTGGCTTGCTGGCCCTGTCTGTAGCAGTTGTTTGCCAGCTGGTAGCGATGGCTCACCCCTTCTCTACAGGAGTTGTTTCTCCAGATGATAACCTCCATTTTGAAGGGGACCCAGGCTAGTAAGCCTTCATTGCTTTCTTGACTTTGCCTTTCACTTTTCAGACTTCAGTATCATGCTTCTGCTAGGGTCTATTCCCCCATCCCCACCTTTTTTCAGCTCCCTAGGATGTAAGCTCCTTAGAGGCAAGAACTGTCTTTCTTCTTTCTTATATTTCTACCCTCCGCATGTCATAGAGGACCTGGCACATGGCATGTGCTAAATAAAAGCCTGTTGTGAATAAAAGCTGGATGTGAAGCCAGGGAGAACCTGTTCCTGCCTCTTGCTGTGTGACCATTAGCAATTCACTGGACCTCAGTTTCCTTACCTGAAAAGGATAAGGATTCAATTCCACAAACATTTAGGATTATTACCTACTACTTTCTTACATTTGTATGGTGCCTTAAGGTTTGCAAAACAGTTTGTTATCTCATTTGAACTATGTGCCAGTCACAGTGCTAGCAGCTGAAATACAAGCTATCTATAAACCAGGGTCTGCCCTCATCAAGCCAATTATCATCAGAGTTATTAGTCTAATTTGAAGTCACATGTCTTAGTTAATCAGGCAGGTAAGTGGTGAGCACATGGAGCACCAGGAAAGACTACTCTTCCTGAGTTCAAATCTGACCTCAGGCACTTACAAGTAGTCACACTACTTGTGTGACCCTGGACAAGTCACTTAACCCTGTTTGCTCCAGTTTCCTCATCTGTAAAATGAGCTGGAGATGGAAATGGCAAACCACTCCAGTATCTCTACCAAGAAATCACCAAATGGGGTCACCAAGTGTCAAATACAATTGAAAAATGACTGAAATTTTAGTTGGTCTTAATGATTTCTGTGTTTTCCCCTGGTAGTTGCTATCATTTGCCCTGGGAAACTGATACCACAGGGTTAACGAGGACATTAAATTGCAGAAAATGAAAGAGAAAGAAAATACTTTTTTCTTGTTGAACATATTCAAACTGGGCCATGTTGTTCATTCTGAAGTTTATCTATCTGTTTCATTCTTGGTTGACCAGGATCCTGATGTCCTTTAGTGGAAATCATTTTTTGACCTGACCTTACCCAAATGCACATGTAGAAACACACACCCCACCACCCTCCTCGCTCACAGAAGAAGATGTTTGCTTTCCCTTCCTTGGGGCTTCCCTTCCTCTTCCTTTGGGTCTCCTTAATTTGCAACTGCCTTAGTGAAGAAGGCTGATTTTTTTTTCCCACATGTTTTTCTTGCTTCCATTATTTTTAAAAAAAAATCTAGGTGACAAACAGTGGTACTGATTTTTTTTACTTTGAAAAAATAGGGTTAATGGCCATTAGAGTTAATTATTTAGAGTGGGCTAGTTTGAATTTTTTTTTAATCTGCAGATCGACTTTTGTGTTGCCAGGCAAATCTCAGTTTGCAGTTGGCACTGACTCTTTCCTCCACCACTCTGCATTTGTATTCTGGTTGATCTCTTACTGTTTTTATTCAGGACAGTCTAGAAAAAAAAAAAAACAGAAAGAAACACTACTCCCAGCCTGATGACTTTTCGTGGAGCATCATTCAGGCCAATAAATACTGCCCGGTGATGGAGCCTCTAATGTGCTCTCTCCACCCTCCACCACCCCCCACACACTGTCATTATATTTTCACTTCTTTTCGCATTTATGCTTTCCAAAACTTGAGACACTTTTTCCACCTGGAGCCCTGCCCAGAGTAGAGGGGAAGCGAGGGACTGACCGTCTCCTCTGACTCCCTGGTTTGGTCCTTCCCGTCAGCTGGCCTCTATTTGCAGATGCTTAATGAGCTGCACTGATTGGAAAAGATAACTCTGGGTGAGGAACGCTATGCTATTGGTAGGTGGATGCGTTCGTTCTCCCTTGCCTTTCCTCTCTAATGCCGCTGTTCCAGGGAGAGGCAGAGGAGGACAATGGGTTCTCTGAGCATCACCCGTTGGCCTCTCTGCTGAGCAGCTTTCGTTTTGGCTGCGCACACATCGTCTAAAGCCATACATGTGTCCTGTGGAGAGCGCTGTTGTCAAACTCATACAAAAACCAGGGCTCCTGAGGAGTAAGTAAGGATGCCTGGTGGCCATATGTTGACTTGGTTTTCAAATGTAATGTTATAAATGTTTCATTGTATTTTTATTTACTTTGTCAGTTATTTCTCATTGTCATTTTGATCTGGTTCAGGCTGAACCCAGGAGTGTTGTGGGTCCTTGCTCCCCACCTGCTGCACGTTTAACACCTCTGTTTTAGAGACTGGTGGGACAAGAGGTTTGGTTAGGGTGCTGTTCTCTTTAGCATGCCCATTGTGGATTCAGTATTCCGTTTGGACTGAGTTTGAAGAGGAGGAAGAATCAGACTTCCACATAATGTTACATTGGAAGGGCAGGCAGGGTGGCATCACAGGGGGAGTTCTGGTAGAGTCGGGCAGGCCTGACTCTGACACTCACTAGCTGTGTGACCCAACACGTTATGTGCCTCAAACAGATCACAAAGAATTACAGAAATCCAGCCATTGGTGGCCCTCCAGTCCACCCTAAAGTCCCAACACACACCAAAAAAAAAAAAAAAAATGCCCACGGCAACACAGCCAAGTTCTTACTTAAAGATTCCCAGTGAGGGTGAATCTGCCATCTCTCAAGGCAATGCATTCAGCTGTTGGACAGCTCTCATTATTAGCAAAGTTTCCCCTACATCTGCCCTAAATTTGACTTTGCTTCCTTCCTTCCTTCCTTCCTTCCTTCCTTCCTTCCTTCCTTCCTTCCTTCCTTCCTTCCTTCCTTCCTTCCTTTCTTTCTTTCTTTCTTTCTTTCTTTCTTTCCTTTTTTGCAATTTCTATTCCAATTTCGACTTCCACACATATTAGCTATGTGACCAGGTCACTTAACAGAAGTTGACTTCTTAGCGCTTAACACTTACTAGTTCTTTCTCTTGCAGAAAAAGTGCCTCTTATATATTGGTAGAGGGAGTTTCTCACCAATGAAATCATGGATCTTGCCCTGTTAGAAAAAGGCTAATACTTTGTTTTGTTCTGTTTTCCCCTAGTACATATCTTCCAACAGAATATAAGCTTCTTGAAGACAGAGAGTGTGAGGTTAGTCTTTTTATCCCTAGTGCCTAACACATAGTAGGTGTTAAATAAATGCTTGTCAAATTGAATTTCCAAGTCTCAACAGGCTGCCATCTGCACTGGTGAATGGAGTTTCCATAGCAGGTCCTTTCCCATGCTGATGAAATCTTAGATCCCTCCCATATTCATTGGAGTTGCCCTATTCTCAATCTGCTGCACAGAGAATGTCCATACCCAGGGAAGCGCAAGGTATATTCTAGGCAGACCTACACTGTGGATGCTGACCCATTTGACCCAATGCATTAATACCATTATTAACTTGGATTTGCAATGTCTCCTCAAGAGCTCCGAGTAAGTACCAAGGACAGTCTCTCTAATCCTCCCCTCATGACCCCTGAGAATCAAGAAAGGGACAGTTAGTAATAGCCCTTTGGGCAGCTCCAGCCTGGCTCATGATGTATTCTCCCTCAGAGTCCTGGCCTCTGACCTCCACATTCCATGACCATGCCAGACTGGGTCAGCTGCTGTATTAAAGGGTCCTGCTGCATCCTGCATTGTTACCTCTTGCAGAAGGAATCAGGGGTTTGAAGAGAGGGAAGGCTAAAGGAAACTCCTCTCCTACTTGCAGTGCAGCTTGGTATCTATCCTGTGTCTTCTAGTCTTAGAGATTTGTCTGGAAGACAGAAAGCTTAAGTGACTTCTTAGCCCCACCATACCCCTAGTAGGAAAGGTTCTGGAGCACCATCTTTTAGATCCTACAGCAATTCATCTTTACCTGTAATCCAATTGTTTTCAGTGGGACAAGCATGAAATCCATAAATACTGATTAGAGCTACCTACCTCCTTTTAACCCAAGGTGTCCAATGCCTTCCAGATTCTGGGGTTTTGTTTGTTCATTTTGTTATTTGTTCAGGACTTCTGATAGTTTGTTTGACTGATCACAGCTTTAGCTTGAGCAGCAAGAGTGGGAAATCGCAGCCTAAGAGCTGGAAGGGACCTCAGAAGTTATCTACCTCCTCAGTTTACAGATAGGGAAACTGAGGTCAAGGTCAAGGGATCCAAGATCTATAGCTTAAAAGGACCTCAGCAGCCCTCTTGACCAGTCCCCTCATTTTATACTTGAGGAAACTGAGGGTCATTGAGGTTGAGTGACTCACCTAAGGGCATACAGGCACTTAGCGCCAGAAGTTAGATTTGAACATAGGTCTTATAGCCCTAAAGCCAATACCCTCTTCACTGTGTTATGTAATGAACAGAGAGGTGGTAAAGGCATGGATAATACAAATTTGTGGTCAGTTAGCTAGTCTAAGTTTTGATGTTTTTTGTTATTCAATCTTTTAAGTCATGTTCAACTGTCTATGACCCCATTTAGGATTTTCTTGGCAAAGATACTGCAATAGTTCACCATTTCCTTCTCTAGCTCATTTTACAGATGAGGTAACTGAGGCAAACAGGGTGAAGTGACTTACCCAGGGTCACACAGCTAGTCCGTGTCATATTTGAACTCAGGTCTTCCTGACTCCAGCCCAGTGCTCTATCCATTTGGCCACCTAGATGATCTCAGTACAAGTTGTGGAGACCAAATATTAGGGAGAGTGTGGCAGAGTGAATAAAGGACCAGTCAAGAGGACAGGTTCAAATGCTGCCTCTACAATGTAAGATCAAAGGTCATTGGATGGGAGCTTTAAAGATGAAAAGGACTTCAGAATTCCAGCCTATTTATTTTACCAAGAAGAAAAGTGAGGCCAGAGAGGTTAAGTCACTTGCCTGAGGTCACACAGGTACCATGAGTTGGAGTTTGAATCTAGTTAGTAAACATCTAGTAAGTTCTTCCTGTATGCCAGGAGCTGTACTAAGTGTTGAAGATGCAAAGAAAGGCAAACAGCTGTCCCTGCCCTCAAAAAACATATATACTGAGAGGAGAAACTACATTTAGGTAAGGAGGCATTTTTAAGATATAGAACGGGGAAGTGGAAAGTGATCTAGAGACCTGGGGGAGTGTGGTGGGGTAGGGATAAAGATATACAGAGAAATTCAACACCAACTAAAGAGAGAGACGGAGTGCAGAGGGATGGAGGAGGGAGAGACAGATACAGAGAGAAAGAAAGAGGAGAGTAGAGGGATGGAAGAGGGAGAGAGACAGGAGCAGGGAGGGAGCAAAGGAAAGAGAGAGGAGGGAGGGAGAGAGAGGGAGGGAGGGAGGAACGATGAACTAATGACTGGCTGGATCACCAAAGCCTTCACCGAGGAGGTGATACCACAAAATTAGAATTCTGAGAGGCAGAAATGATGAGAAGCATACATAACACAGAGGATGTCTCATGCAAATGCATGAAGGCAGGAGATGAGATGCCAGGGCTGAGGAATGGTTGGTTGGTAGCATGGTTTGTTAAAGAGCATTAATGAGACAAAAGGCACATTTGTTTGGTGAAAAGTCTTTCTGAGCCAGGTCTTGGAGGGCTTGAGTGTAAGCCTGATGACTTTGTCTGAAAGTATATGTTTTTCTATCAAGTGGTTTGTGACGTTGATTGTAGCGTTGGCTCTTTGAGAGTTATTTGTAGCATTTTCCTTAAGTCCTGGTAGTTAGTGCTGTGTGATAAGAGGCATGATTGCTCTGTCCTTGTAAATCTGAGGAGCATGAGCTCAGGAGAGGTTCTGGATCCTGCCAGTATGAAAGAATAAGTGGAATTGAGGTCTTTGTTCCTCTGCCTGGCCTCCATCACGTTTCTACCTGGAATAGGCAGCTTCTCACAAGGTTTCCCTTTCCCACATAGAAAGATCACACTGTGATTCTGTACCATGGAGGGCAGTGAAGACAATCAGAAGACCCCAAAAAATGTGCCTTGAGGAGTAGGCTTGGGTGGCAAATAGATGTCCATAGCTGGGGGTGGGAGAAGAGGACAGCAGCTAGAAGATTATTATGCCATCATGTCATTGAAAAACCAATCATTTATCTTTCTATTTAATATTAAAAAATAGTTTATACCACTATCCATAAAGGGAAAAATATCTTTCAGTTTTATTAATTAAATTTTAATCATTGCCATACAATTTATCATTTGGTCTCCTCCAAAGGAAACACTTTAGAAGTTTGGGATTCAGTCTTTTCCACACTCTTTCCTCAAAAACCTTATTCCTCACTGTGGTATAGAGGTCATAGGTAATAGAAGCAGCTAAGTGGCACAGAAGATGGAACATTAGACTTGGAGTCCTGAGTTCACACCTAGCCTCAGGCACTTTGTAGCTGTGTGACCCTGGGCAAGTCATATAACCTTTATCTACTTCAATTTCCTCATCTGTAAAATGGGGATAATAATAGCATGTTCCCCCCCAGGGTTGTTGTGAGCATCAAATGAGATAATATTTGCAACGTATTGTGCAAATCCTGAAATGCCATAAAAAAGTGCTTGCTACTATTCATTATTATTGTGCATAAGATGACGATGATGGTGAAGATGATGATTATGATGATGGTCATGACTATGATGATGGTGATGGTGGTGACGATGATGATGATGGTGATGGTCATGATGATGATGATGATGGTGATGGTGATGGTCATGATGATGATGATGATGGTGATGGTCATGATGATGATGATGATGGTCATGGTCATGATGATGATGATGATGGTGATGGTCATGGTCATGATGATGATGATGATGATGATGGTGATGGTCATGATGATGATGATGATGGTCATGGTCATGATGATGATGATGATGGTGATGGTCATGGTCATGATGATGATGATGATGATGATGGTGATGGTCATGGTCATGATGATGATGGTGACAATGATGATGGTGATGGTGGTGATGATGATGATGGTCATGATGATGATGGTGATACGATCTTGAGAGTAATTCTTACTTCATTTTTGTCTTTGTATACCCAGTGCCTGACACATAGTAGTCACAAAAGGATTGTTAATTGACAGACTTAGAGGTAAAAAAGGACATTAGAGACCTGTTAGATTCTTTCTTCTTACAAATGAGGAAACTGAAGTTTAACAGTTTGCCCAAGGTCATATCAGGAAGTCACTGGCAAAACCAGAATTTGAATCCATATCACCTAACCAAACCACTCTGCTCAGGTCGTCCTGAGGTCTCATGCTAATAATGAGCAAACTCTGTCAAGCAGATGAGAAAGGTCTGTAGTAGGGGTCTGTCATCAGGCCATTACCAACCTTCCAACTCTGGCTAACTGCCAGAAAGTGGTGTTTCCTCCCACCCAGCTAAGGTATTTTTCAGCCACACTATCTCAGGAAAAGTCTACTAAGAATTGAAAAGAATGGTGAGTGTCCTCAGTAGAACAAACTGATGAAATCTCTGTTCTTTTGAGGCTAAATAATTGACTGTTCTTTGAACACATGCCTCTCTTTTGAAGTACTTGGAGACATCTTTGAAGTGACATTTCCCTTTAGGTTCTAAAAAGCCAAGGGAAACACAGGATCTGTCTTTACTGTGTTTCCCTCTGAATGAGCCAACTTAGCTCTTCAAAACAGCTGCAATTTCTTCGCTTCTACCTGGATTGTAATTAGTATCATGAGTCATACAAAATGGTCTTACTCCTAAAATAGAGGTCGTGTGCTCCAATAAAAATAATAATAGCACGGCAACTGTAAAAACAACACGGGGGCAGTATGGCATAGGTAAAGGGCAGGCCTTGGTGTCCACAGGACTTGGGTTGAAGGCATGCTTATGGCCCATACTACCTTGGAAACCTTGAGGCTCACTCAGTATTTCAGTGTCCCAAGTAACTAAGACCATCACAGAATTTCAGAGTAGGAAAGGACCTGAACAGCCAACAAGTTCAACCCATTCCTGAGAGAAATCTGCACTGTAGCACAACCTGTATATTGTCCAAGGCTCAGCTGGAAGATGTCTAAGGAAGGGGAACTCAAAGCAGTCTCTTTCACTTTTTAGCATTTCTAATTTTTATGCAGTTCTGAGTTCAAATGTGATCTCAGATACTCATCCGCTGTGTGACCCTGGACAAGACAAACCTCTGCCTTCAGTTTCCTCTGTTGTAAAATTAGGGGCAGCTAGGTGATGCAGTGGACATTGTGCCAGGTCTGGAATCAGGAAGACTCATCTTTGTGAGTTCAAATCTAGCCTCATGAGTCAGAGAAGGATATGGCAAACCATATCTTTGCCAAGAAAACTCCAAACCAGGGTCATGGAGTGTTGGACATGACTGAAAATGACTCAGCAATGACCACCAAAAAAATTAGGGGATTGGACTTCATGACTTCTAAATGTGTGATCCAATAATCCTCTGACTTGCCCATCTGCATTGATGGAGGAATGTCCACGCCCAAAGTTCCATACGCCAATGTCGTCATAAATCTGGACCAAAACTAACATTTATTGTATCTTAAAGTCTATAAGAGAGAGCCAGTGATATGTTTTATATGTGATAGTCATTGAAGTCTGTATCCATAATCAATAAGTCCTGAGCTCCAAACCAATTCTCAGATGTGATCCAGAGGAAAGGAACCAGAATAGTGAAGGGACTGAAAATCGGGTTCAAGGAGGAAGTGTTAGAAAGAGCTGAAGGTATTTACTCCAGTTCCCTCCTTTTAATCCCAAGGAAACTGAAATTACTTACTTGCCCAAGGTCTAATAAGTAGTAAGCATCGAAGGCAGAATGTGAACCCAGGGTCAGTATACTTTCTCCTGTAGCAGACTGCCTCCCTCAATTTACGTAGTCAACTTTTGGATGATCCAAAAATGCATGAGCTGCCCCTGCGTAGCCTTTCAGAAGGGAGGGGTCCGAGGGGGTGTCATTGCTGGCAGGCTGAGTTTGGAGCAGATGTCATTGAAAACGGTCATCTAAAATGCCTTTTCCTTCCTCTTCCCACTTCAGTTTCTGTGTGTCACTTATGTTAAACTTAGTCTTGCTCACAGTTTAGCAAGTCACTTGCAGAAGAGTTGGACGCTTCATGCTGCATAAGGGGACCCATGAATCATTTTCTAAAAAAGAAAGTTGAAGTTTCTAAAGCAAATTATTCAGATTTTTGAAAATGTGTCCTGTGTGTTCCATAGATATCATCTGCATGAAACTTTCATACTCTAGCTCAGAAAGGCTCCCATGTACAAATCTGTTTTTCAGGTGCTAAAAATGAAGGAAGTAAATCAGAATTTGTTAAGTGCCTACTATGTGCCAAGCACCATGCTAAGCACTTTGCCAGTATTATCTCATTTGATCCTTGTCACAACCCTGAGAGTATGGTCCCTAATTTACAGTTGAGGACACTGAGGCAGAGGTGCCTTGCCTGTGATCAAACAGTTAGTAAGGAAGGATTCAAATCTAGGTTTTTCAATACTCTGTCCACTGTACCACTTAGCTACATTTTTTCATCTCCTTTCTCAACTTACTTGTTATACCTGTGATGTTCCAAAGTGCACCATTCCCCTCTATGTTAATGTAGTTTATTTAAATGTAATGTCCCCTTATTAAAATGTCACCTTTTTGAAGACGGGACCTCTCTTGCTTTTTGTATGTATATCCTCTGTGCTTAGTACAATGTGCTTATTAAATGCCTTTTCTTTCATTAATTCATTGTTTCTTCTAAGGATTTCTCTAACTGCAGGTAATAAGTCAGCTGTTCTAAGTTTGTGTCTCATTGCCATTAAGCATCATGGCACATAGTAGGTGCTTTAAGTGCGTGCTGACTGATTGATGTTACACTTTCGTACAAGGAATATCAGTATGTCCACCAAGTCAGCCTGATGGGACCAGGCAAATTATCCAGAACCCAGCCTATGCCCTTTCTTACTTTCTTTACATTCCTCCATTTTAATGATTTCGTTCTTATCAAGGTAGGCCAGGGTCCGAGAAGATTCCCCTCTCATTGCCAAACTGCCTGTTTCTCCCTCAAGGGCTACTTCTCCCTCAAGTGGCTACTTCCAGCCAGACCCAATCAGTCATAGGAAATGGGTTTGGTGACTGACAGGCAATAAGGAGTGTGCTGCTATCTATAGAAGGCTTGGATCTCCAGCATAGACTTTGAGCAAACTTGGGGTTTGTGTTCATAAATTATCTTTTTGTGCTAGTGAAACATTATCTGTCTTCGTTTGGGTGCTCAGGCTCCGCTGCTCATCTGAGGCAGACGTGCATGTGCGATCCCCAAAGATAAATGCATTTTAAGAGGGTCCATTTTTAGCGTGTACTTCTTTTTAAAAAACAAACATGTTTTCCTCCTGCTGTTCTGATTGGTGTGATAGAATTGACAAGCAGATCGCGTCAAAAGGAAATATCCGGGGCTTAATTGTAAGTTAAGTCTCTCTTAATCCAGGGGAACATTTGAGATTCTGTCCAAGTGTTCAATTTCCCAGGCCGCTGAGGTCTGTGAATTTCTTTCCCCAGCCTCCGGGCTGCGGCAGCACAAGTCAGCATAGCTAATGCAGACAGATCTCCCTGCCTCTCTCTCCCTCTCTCTCTCCGCTTTGATACGATATGAACAGACTGGTAACTCCAATGCCAGAGAGGAATCTGACATAACTCTGCAGATGGCAATTTTACATTGATACACCTGGGGATTTTTCTTTAAGGAAAAGGTAACATTTACATGCTAATGATTATTTTTTCCCTTGTTGCCATTTTTTCAGGACTGCCAGTTCCAAAGAGGAGCCCAAAGTCGGTAAGGACTTCTCATCTACTCTGGGTATTTTTGGGGTGGTGGTTGAGGGGAGGAGGGCTGTGGAGGGCTTGATTTGGGGGCTTAATTTTCTGGACTGTGCTTTGTGATGAGTGGGGGATCCAAGGGCTTAATGCTGGAATCATTAAGTTCTGGGTGTCTGTTTGGTGCAGCAAGGATCATTTAAAACTGCAGACTGAATTTTGGGGCAGCCTTCAAGCAGCCCGGTTTAAGCATGTTTGAGCATTTTTTAAAAGGTACTTAAAGAAAAAAATACACAACTGTTTCAGTAGGTGACTTTCTTAGCTGTTTTAACTTGAAATAAATGTCATTGTTTCCTTTGAAAAAGACTCCACCTTCATTCTCAATGGCATTCCACCCTACCGGGTCTCCTACCCTCTAATATTACTATACTATCTCCTCTCGCTTTTTCTGTATGCCAGGTGATGAATTATTTACAAAATATAAAGCATGCATGTTTAAGAAAGAACCCCACTGTTGCTGCCTGGATTTATGTATCTATGTAAAGCATGGTCTGTCTGAGTGATGAGAGTGAGACCTTTCCTTGCTGGGGAGGGCAGCCTTTGTTGTTTCTGAGAGATTTTAGCAGGACTATATTGCAGGTATACGATTCTTTAAACTAACTCTCTCTCTCTCTCTCTCTCTCTCTCTCTCTCTCTCTCTCTCTCTCTCTCACACACACACACACACACACACACACACACAATCAATATTTTGCTGTCCCTTCTAATCTGGATTCTCTTTAGGAACATTACCTAGTTGATAGGCTAGCTAATAGCTTAGAGGTTAGAATGGAGAGGTTGGTGGTGAAACCCTGGCTCCGTGGAAACAAATTCAGAGGCTACTTTAAAACTCAAAATTGGAAGCTCTATTGCTTACGGAAATTGATCAGGGGTGACAAGGCTTCCTATTTCATTAAAACAAGGATGAGGTGAGCATAAAACCTAGAAAGCTTAGGTGGGCACATTAAGAATTGTTCTAGCCTCAGAGACCCTTTAAAACTTTGCAAATGATCTGTTGGCAGCTTAAGCATTTGAAGCTTATTCTGTTCCACCTGTCTGACAGAGCTCCTTGAGAAAGGGGTGGTGGCCGGAGGAGCCAGAGGGAGGGGAAATTCCTTAGTAAAATTAGAGGGAAGCTCCTGCTTTTTAAAGCTTCTCTCTAAGTTCTTGCCCCCTCCTAAGGAAAAGGAAAAGAAAAATCCCCGTAATAATTAATGCAATTCCAGTGGCTGGGAGCAATGCTGATTAAAGGCACATGACTTTGGACCGCTACCACTGTCAGCTTGCATTAATGTGGAGTCCCAGAAGTGCTGCTCTGAGCTCATGCTCAAATCACAGAAATGCCTGTGTGTGTGTGTGTGTGTGTGTGTGTGTGTTATCCCTTTCACAGGCAGAAACTAATTTGACCTCCAGTAAAAAAGAGACAGATCTGAGAAAATATGTGGGAAGAGCCCAGGCTGTCAGAACCCCCACCTACCTATTCTTCGCTGACCAAGTATCCTATTGTGATACCTGGGATCCTATATTTATGATACAGCCTTGGTGATGAGCAAATTCAAATTGGGAGGGATGCAGAAATACTGAGGAGAATGAACTCCTCTTCATAGTTTTACAGCTGGCTCAGCTTCTGCCTAGTTTAAGTGATTCATGGAAGTTCGTTTGCATGTTTCTGCCCCACAGAAAGTCCTTTGGTGATGCTTACTCTGTACTCAGAGGAGGTCCAACTGATGGAGAACTGGGGCTCTACTCTGGGCTCACTAAGGCGGGTTAATTTCCTTTGCCAATTTCCTTTTGTGAAATTGATGTCGTTAACAAGCCAATAGCTTCTCCCATTGTACTCCTGGAAAAAGTCGCCTTCATTGCTTTGTCTCACTTGGCTGGCTTTCAGTCACCACAACCTAGAGGTGTTCTCTTGTTGGTCTAGAGAAGTGAGAGACCCCCAAGAACAGTTCCTTCCTTGGCCATTGGTGTCAGTTCTGAGATGGCCGTTGTCACTATGTCACTTTCCTCTCATCTACCCTAGCAGCTGTCTTACAATACTCGCTGCAAGGGAAATTAGCAGGTGTCCTGTACAGTGCAGAAAACTGCCCTTGTTGTCTGCAATGGGAGGGGAGGGACTTTGTGGGAGGACATCTATTTCAATGTCATACTCTTGTCCCCTGGTTTTTTTTACTTTGTGTGTATAATGATACACTATTTTTTGGGGAAAAAAGAATTTGGTTTTGAGGTTTGGTGTTTGGGTTCTTGTTTTGTTTTAGATGGGGAGGTTCATGGACATTGAGATACTAGCTGTCAGGATATCTGGAGGCCAGTGAAAGGACAGCTTGAGACCAATCACAGCTATAGAGACTACATGATTGAATATCCTAGGATCATGTCAAAATTGTTTATAAGGATCATAGATCTTGATATGGAAAAAAACTTGAGGTTGTCTAGCACAAACCCTGTCATTTTACAGATGAAGCAAATGATTCCCAGAGTTAAGTGACTTAATCGTGGTCCCAGAGCTAGATTTTCCTTCCTCCAAGTCCAGAATCTGAACCACTGGTCATTGCCTCAGATTTGTGAATCTGACTTTGTCCCAGTGACCATTCATTATGGTTCAGAAACTACTGCTGGCTTGAGAGCATGGTGGCAGCTTTCCCTTTGTATGGGCTTTTTTTTGGTCATATTTTCAATAATTTAGAGGGTTTGATGAGATCAGAAAAGCCTGCCTCTTTGATCTGGTTTTTCCCACCCAGATACTTCCTGTAGCTTTTTCTTAATAAGGAATTCAACCTGCTGGATTCAGCTTTAAGTATTGAATTTGTGGATTGAGTACTTACCCCGGCCAGTGGTAGTATCATAAGTATATTTGATATGATCCACAATGAGGTGATTTCATCAAAACCCTTCATTTTTTTTTTTTTTAATGCATGGCAGAAAAAAACCAGGTCAATTTCAGGGATTTTCAGTTTTCTTTCACCTGAATCAGTCACCTGGACCAGAAATTTATTTGTTATTAATTATAATTTTCTCTTACTCTTCTGTGTTCAATCAAGGATTAGAGAAGGATGGAAAATGGAAATCCCCAAATTATCCAAAACTAGTCTTATTAGCTAATCATGATTTCTCTCCCTGTTTTATCCATACTTCCTCCCCCCCCCCCCCAGTTCTTTGAGTTACTTAAAAGATAATAACAGTAGTAAGATTTTGGTTTTTTACTAGATTCTTTTTTTTCCTGACTCTCCCAATCCTCTGGAAGGTAGACATTCAGTAGAGGGCCCAGCAGGATATAAGGATGGGAAGGGCTCTGGGTTCAACAGAGGTTCTAGTGATGTAAGGAATATATGTAAAGCTTGAGAACTATTGAACCTCAATCAAATATATTTTCTGTTCTCTTGAAAACCCAGAGAAGAGACATTTTGCAGGTTTGCCTGACTCTTCTAAGAATTCTGTTCATTTCCAAGAACCAAAATATATTTTCTTGCTGAGTCAATTTTTCCCCCTTTCTTCTTCATCGATAATCAGGACCCCCTGTGAAGTGCTTTTTTTATATACATAAATGACCTAATGCCTATAAAATGCTTTGTTATGAATGCAAGCTATTATTGTTCCTATTAGATCATAAAAAAGATGAGACACCCAGAGTAAATAATTATAACTTGAATTTATATAGCCCTTTAAAGTCTGTAAAGCTTTGACTCTGTGTGAGATCAGGAGTATGTTAGTATAGCATGTTTTATAGATGAAGCATCTGAAAACTGGGGCAGCTAGGTGGCACAGATAGAGCACCGGTCCTAGAATCAGGAAGACTTGAGTTCAAATCCAGCCTCAGACACCTACTAGCCATGTAACCCTGAGAATAGTCACTTAACTCTCTTTGCCTCAGTTTCCTAATCTGTAAAATGAGCTGGAGAAGGAAATGACAAACCCCTGCAGTATCTCTGCCAAGAAAATCCCAAATGGGGTCATGAAGTGTTTAGGCATTTTATGCCTAAAATGACTCAACAACATCTCTAGTCTAAGAAGCTGAAGGGACCAGCCCATGGCCACACATTTAGTAAGTAGTAAAGTCTGGGTTCAGAGAAGGTAAGGAAGTAGGCATCTCTTCTCTGTGGTTGAGGTTAGACAGCTTATTTTTTTTTTCCATTCAGTCTTTGGTGGTATATGGGCCTAATTATTGATACGTGCAGTGGTTTTTTTTTTTCTCTGAATGTAGCATTAAGATCTGTTGTGGACTGAGACCTCAGCAAGCAAGTGAATGGGAAATAATATAGCCTAGAAATGACAAATTCATTCATAATTTGACTTTAAAACAGATCAATTTGCCATATTTGTGCCATACCAATTCTTTTTATCATCTAGCTTCCTAAGTGCTGTCTATAGTAATTTTGTTTTCATAGCAAATATTTTCATATTAAAGGTATTTCCCTTTGTAAGGAACTCAATGGAACACCAAGAAGCTGATTTTTCCTTGTTCTTTTTCTTTATTACTGCCTCCCAATTTGACTCTTCTCCCAGAGAGCAAATAATATCAATAGCAAAAGCACTGTAATAATAGCAGTACTGATTCCACCATTATGGCGCAGTGGTATCCATAGTAACAGATGGAGTCAGGCTCTTACTCTCCTGCATCCTAGCTTTGTGACCCTGAGAAGCCACTGGATCCCTTAGAGTTTTTAATAATTCCCTAAGACCGGAGGTTACAGGGCTCTCACATTTTGGTCTTTGGAAATGCACTGAATTCATTGGGAGAAGGAATAATCTCACAGAGTTTCCTAGAATGAGAAATCACAAGTGCCATCCAAAAAGGAAGTACTGTTAATGATAGCTAACGTTCCCATGGTACTGTAAGGGGGTTTACAGAGCATTTTACATACGTAAGTTAATTTAAATTAATTTATTTGGTCCTTATAACAGTTAAGTGAGGTGGATATTATAGGTCTTATTATTTCCATTTTACAGATATGGAAACTTAAGATTCAACAAGTTTCAATGACTTGTCATGGTCAAACCACTAGTGTCAGGGACCAGGTCTCTCCTGACTTATATCCAACCTTTCTCTCTGCTCTACTCCATCCTATACTCAGTGTATATATAACCTTTAGTGTTCCTGTAGTAGCCCAGTGAGTAGCGTGCATCCTGATGGCCTGGGATGATTAACAAAGGTATTCCAAATGAGGCCAGTGATCCTCTCCCCCACAGAATATGTCCCACTGCATCTGGCCAATGAGGAACAGAAATCTGCCTCCAATTTGGGGTCTTTCTGTTCTTAGCACTTTTACTAGAAATGTTGCTATTGTGGATACTAGTTGATCTGAGAGATCCCCTCTTTCCATATCACAGAACTGCAGAACCGGACAGGACCTTAGAGATCAAAGATTACAGCTCCCTTGTTTTACACATGAGGAAAGTGATGCACAGAGAAATAAAGGAGCTGCTACCAAAGCATGGCTAATAATAGCAGTAATAATAAATGGTGATGATGAGGATGATGATGCTAGTAAACAACTCCCATTCCTAGAGCATTATAGAGATTCAGAAGGTAGTTAGCATAGTAGACAGGACGCAGGACACTTGAACAAGCACTTCCGGACTCCCCCTAGTTTTCCATCCATGAAGCGACTTTTCCTCTAGACCCCACACCTACTGACACTTCCCCCTGTTCTCTTTCTCCTACATCACCTTGGCTCCATGGCCTCACTGTAGCTAATTACCAGACAGGTAAGGAAACCCAATCCCTAATGTCTCCTTACCAACATAGACTCATTGATGTAGAGATGTAGAGAGCTTCTTGGTGTTCCACTGAGTTCCTTACAAAGGGAAATACCTTTAATATGAAAATATTTGCTATGAAAACAAAATGACTATAGACTCATTTATGTAGAGACCTCAGAAGCCCTCTACTCCCTGACCCTCATTTTTACAGATAAGGAAACTGAGGCCCACAAGCTAACAAGAGAGTGTCAAAGAAGCCAGAGCTTCTCATTTCATATCCAACAGACACTGTGTTCTCTCTCCAGTTTGGTCTACCAAGCCATTGACTGTGATCCAACAGACCAATTCCTCATTCTAGAAAAGTTAGAGAGGATCAGGATCTGTGCTAGACAGAGAAGATATAAAGAAAAAAAAATGAAACAGCCCCTACTCTCAGAAAGCTCATATTCTCTGTATATAGACTATTATATGCCAAATACTAAATAAGTACAAGGGAGTTTAAGGGAACAAATGAAATGAGTTGAAACCTAGTATTTCTGAAACCTAGTATTGGATTGTGAATAGTCTCTAGGTTCCGTGTCTCCTGGGAAGCTTTACAGACTCCTGAAATAGCAAACAGTGACCTTTATTGGAGAGTTATATAAATATGGCCTCTATTTGTGTAAGATTCTTGACATTGACCCAGGAAAGGATTGTGTGTCCTAACTAATTAGCATATTCATGTCTTATCAATGGTGGGTCCCTGCAGATAGCATCATGTCTTTAGAAAACCAGAGTCTCTAACAAGATCTTAAACACAGAATACATTTTCAAATTAAGTCATTTTCCTAATTGAACTCCATTAAAAAAAAATGAAATGAAAACTCTTAATGGCGGGGAGGGAGAATGCACCTTAGAACATGCTACTCAGTGATAGTCTTACCCTGGCTCTGTTTTTATAACACATCCATAAGATGCTATTTAATTTTTATCTTATACAAACCAGGGGCACAATTTAGAAGGAACACAGAGGTACAGTTTGGCTGGAATGCTGCTTTGCCAAACTCTCTATAAAGCATCAATAATTATCTAGAAAAATCAGTCCTGAAATGAGTCCTTTATTGAGGAGGTAGAAGGGAATAATACGCTGGGGGAGAAAAATGGTCTAATTCAACCCAGCATTCTGTACCTGAGCATCCGCCTTTCCTGAAGCTTGCAGTTCTTGTCTCTCAAAGGGAACAAGGCCTTTCAGTCCAAATTCAGTACAGTGATAGAATTGTCCATAGCTTCATATAACTGCCAGAAGATAGCATGTACACCCACTTACCACTCTGGGAGCAGATTGATGTGAGGTGAAAAATCAAACTACCAAAGAAACTCAGCTCTATAGAGGATTTTCAATTCTCTCTCTCTGTCTCTCTCTGTCTCTCTGTCTCTCTCTGTCTCTCTCTCTCTGTCTCTGTCTCTCCGTCTTTGTCTCTCTCTCTCTCTCTGTCTCTCTCTCTGTCTCTCTGTCTCTCTCTGTCTCTCTGTCTCTGTCTCTCTCTGTCTCTGTCTCTCTCTCTGTCTCTCTCTCTGTCTCTCTGTCTCTGTCTCTGTCTCTCTCTCTCTCTCTGTCTCTCTCTGTCTCTCTCTGTCTCTCTCTGTCTCTCTCTGTCTCTCTCTCTCTCTCTCTCTTTTTCTTCTGTGCTCACATAATTCTGACAGTTGGGTTTCCCGGGGATGTGGGGTCAAATCCTACCTCTAGCATTTACCAGCCATGTGACCCCAGGCAAGACACTTAACCACTCTCTACCTCAGTTTCTTCACTGTAAAATGGGTAAACACTTACCTCATAGGGTTGTTGTGAGGACCAAATGAGAGAATATTTTTAAAATGCTTTGCAAACTTCAAAGCAATATATGTTTTAGTGATGATGATGATGATACCGAGGTGCCTCTCATTTATTATGTTGTTTACTGAAATTGTGTTTAGCTCCCATGAAGCCAGTCATGTTGTGGAACATTTTATCTGAATGAATATGCAAGAAAAAAATTCTTCCCTCTGTTAACTACCGATTAGGGGCCAAAGATGCATTGAGAAAGATGCTGGAGACTAGAGTGGACAGGATAAGAAAGAGAATGAAAGAGTAGATGTCCCTAGGGCAAAGATCATAGGATTCCAAACCTAGCGCTAGAAGGCGTCTTAGACACCATCCAGCCCAACACGCCCATTTCTTAGATTCCAATACCAAGGCCCAGAGAGACTGGGACTTGGGCAGCATGATAGAAGTGGGAAAAGGCAATCAGAATTTGAACTCAAGTCATAGGTTTCTTCTAGGTACTGTGATCCCAAGTTCAGCCCTGTTTCTTGTGCTTGACAAAGTAGAAGTGAGACGAGATTGATCACTATACCCCTATACCACTATGCTCTTGAAAAAAGCCTGACTGTAACGCATAGGAACAGAGAGATGCGCCCAAGGCTTCTGGCACCATTACTTAACTCTGGAATTAATTCACTCTTCATGGGTCCCAGCTGGATAAATGGCACTAGACTCCCGGGTCTGTTATTTCTCTCCGAAGCTGAGACAGGTTGGGCTTCTGAAGTGTAAAGACAGGACAGGGCTGTAGCTTTTCAAGCAGCCGTCCCTTGATTTTAAATGAAATGTTAATTTTTAAAAAGCAATTAAAAAGCTATTACTTTCTCCATCTCCTACTTCCGAGGGTAGAAGGAGGGGAGTAGAAAACCTATGTAATAAATAGGTACAGTCAAGCAAAACTGATTCCCACATTGGCCATGCCCCCAAATTTGTACGTCTCATTCTGTATCCTAAGTCCATCACCTCTCTGTCAAGAGGTGATTTGCAGGCTTCATCCAAAGACTTCTTAAATCAGATAACCTATTAAAAGATTATTTGGGGTGTGCGGGGGAATAAATCCCTATGAGCCTATTTACAAGGATAGGAACCTTAACTGGTATTAAGGTAACAATGCTTACAATAACAATAAATAGTATTTATATACATAAAATTTTGGAAAACTTTTGGCATATGTTATCTTATTTGAGATATGAACTTTATCATTTGGTCCTCAAAACAACCCTGTGAGGCAGGTGGCATCATTCACATTTTCCAGATGTAAAAACTGAGGCTGAGAGAATTTAAGTAATTTACTGAGGTTTGCACAACTTCATAAGTGTCAGAGGCAGGAGTTGACTCAAGTCTTCCTGACTCCAAGTCTACCACAATGCTAGCTAGATGGAAATAAAGGGTAGCTTCTGTGTCCTAGAAAGCCAAGGACTGCTCAACTGTGTCCATAATATCCTAAGGAGATGCTAAGAGGGCAGTCATTGCTAGTTCCATTCTGGAAACTGAGGCACAGCCAATTATTGGTGGTAATGCAGCATGTCAGACTCAGCACAGATGCAGTCAATCAGTCAGTAAATATTTATTAAGCACCAACTGCATTGAGGCAGGGTTGATGTTCAGTCTTTTCAGTCATGTCCACCTCTCTGTGACCCAATTTATGGTTTTCTTGGCAATGATACTGGAGTGGTTTGCCATTTCCTTCTCCAGCTCATTTTACAGATTAGGAAACTGAGGCAAAGAGGGTTAAGTGATATGCCCAAGAGCACACAGTAATTGTCTAAGGTTGAATTTGAACTTGCAAACATGAGTCTTTCTGACTCCAAGCCTGGCCCTGTATACACCATGGTTCCACCTCCCAGCTCACTGCAGGCACCTACCTTGTAGGAAAAATGGGCAAAAAGAGCCTCTGACTGAGACTGAGATAATCGATTTCTTCCCATGGGTCAGTTATCAGAGAGCTGCAGGGCCTTGCTTACTCCTTGCTAAACTGAGCCATGTTAGGACCGTATTGCAGTAACGGACAGATCTCAGCCCTTTTTTTAAAACATCTTGATGGAATTAAATTGCAGAAAGGATTTGCTTTTCCCTGTTCAGTTTTAGGAAGAACTAGATGCCATCTCAGGATGTTTTCTCATTTTTTTCTAACGGCTTTATTTATTTATTTAAGTTTTGTCGATATATTCTGCTTTTTTTGTATCACCTTTATTTCTTGATAACTCTCCTCCATCAAGCCATCCCTTGTCCCTCTAGCTTTTAAATCCAGCAGGCTAGCAAAGAGCAGTCTCTTAGTGACTCATAAGACATTCTGGCTTTACAAATTAAATAGATTGCTACCCTAAATCTCAGTTCCTACTGTAACATATAGGAAAATGTTCAAGCAGAATAGTGGATTCAGTCAGGAAGTTACCGCTGATGTTTTTTCACCGTGCCTGGCTTTACAAACCCTTTCTCTAACACTCCCTGTGTTTCCTTAACGAAATCACTTAACCTCCCGGCGTGTCAGTTTCCTCATCCATAAAATGGGATAGTTGAACTAGATGCCTTCCAAGGTCAGTTCCAGCTCTAAATCCAGGACCCTATGGCCCTGTACAATCTATGGCTATGGACTCCCTCACAGAGATGCTCGAAGACTCAAGTGAAGTAATGAGTCTAGAGGACTTTGAAAACCATGAAGAGGGATTAGGAAGAGCACTTATCACTGTTGTTAGTGTTAGTGAAACTGGGTTTAGCTCCTAAGGAGCTCTTTAGCTTGTTGAATTGAGCTTTTCATCAGGCCCAGGATGCCCAAATCATCTGATGGGTTCATGTTCTCTCTCCCTTAATCTTATGTTAGTCAGCTATGAGGACCCAAGGAAGTGGGGAGAAAAGCCTTGGCAAACATGGTGGACAGGAGAGGGGAGAGGAGAGACAGACTGAGACAGAGAAGAGAGATGAAAGAGAGAAACCGAGAGAGAGAAGAGGAGACAGAGAAAGAGAGAGGAGACAGAACAGAGGAAGCAGAGAGAGAAAAGAAAAAAGAGGGAAAGGAGGAGGAGAGGAGACAGAGAAAGAGGAGACAGGAAAGGGAGAGACAGGAAAGAGGAGAGGAGAGAGAAGAGGGAAAAGATATATGAGAGAGAGGGAGAGAAGATAGAGAAAAGGAAATGGAGAGGCAAGGGTGTGTGTGTGTGTGTCTCTGTCTCTGTGTGTGTCTGTGTCTGTGTATGCCTGTGTGTGTGTGTCTGCGTGTGTCTGCGTGTGTGTGTGTGTGTGTGTGTGTGTATGTTCCTAGGGAAAAGAATGGACGACAGGCAAGAAAAGAATTGCTAAAATTTCTCAGTGCTACAAGATGGATATTGGTGATGATGTTGCTTTGGCTTTTTGTTTAAACTGTTCTGAAACCATGAGTCTGGAAATGGAACCATTGCTAATCCCAAATGCATTCTAGCTGGTTTACGCACATTACATCCTGGGCATTTATCTGTCTAATTTTACTTTGCATAGGATCGTAGAGTTAGAACTGAGAAGCCACTTAGATGTCTAGTCTGTCTCATTTTACAAACAGGTAAGTTGAAGTTTTCGGTGCCACCCAAGTCATAGGCGGAATCAGGGCCACATTGTGCTGCAGAAGAAAGATTTGTAAACTTGGAGTCCTGCCACCTGAGTCTTGATTATGGGTAGACCACAGCCTCATTTTTCTCTTTGTCAGAGTAGATGATCTCTAGGATCCCTTTCAGATCAAGAAGGGGATGAGTGTGATGACCATTTTACACATGCACATTTACCAAGATCCCCTTGCTAGAAAAAAGAGCCAAGATGACTCCAACTCATTCATTCGTTCATTATTTATTTAGCATCTACTCTGCGTCAGAGACTGGCTATAAAGACACAACTAAATGACACTGTATACAGATAAGTGCTATAAACTATGTACGAAGTAACCTCAGTGTAACTTAGAGGGTGGGAGTAACAAACGCTTGTTGAATGAGTAGCCATCTCCTGTGTTTTTCCCACTCTGCTCCACTCCCTTTCCCCTTGTCTCCACTTACTCTTCCCTCTGAGGTTAAGAGCTTTTCTTAAAAATGAGTTAGCCCTTGACTAAATACATCTTTTGCCGGTTTGGCTTTAATGAATTTCCCCAGTAATGGAATTTAAGCAGAACTCTTCCCTTAATCCCATTTGTACTTCTATAACAGTAATTGCAAATCATATATTCGACAAACTGAGTTGAAATCCCCTTAAGCAAAGCAAATGACGACGTGAGGTTTCATTTTGGTTGAAAGGTAGAATATTGGTAGGTGGGATTTCATTCTAGCCTAATTGATTAGGAAAAGGCAACCCTCTTATTACTACGCCCCCTTTTCTTTATTTACATCAGTTCCAGTAAATTACATCATGCTGGCCTGGGTGTGGCCAATTCCATTCAACTTAGTAGCCTTTTTGAAAATGCCTACTATGTTCTAAGCACTAGGAATAGGGGGAACAAAATAAAACATTTGTTCTATGGCCCTTATGTTCCGGTGGGGGAACCTTTTGCACATAGTGTATCTGTTTTCTGCCCATCCATAATTCAAGTCCTGATGCACGTCACTGAGGGCTTTCCAGCATCATATATGTAGAGGCTGTATGTTATAATGAATAGTGGCCTCAGAACTAGGGAAAAAAAGTAAGCTAGAGAGTCCTGCCTTTTCAACTGGAAAAGTGATCCTGGGCAATTCACTCATCTCATCTCTGGCTCCTGATTCTTCGGGCTTCCTTCAAGTCTCAGCTAAAATCCCTCCTTCTACAATCCCACCTTTCCCAATCTCCCCTAATGCTAGTGAAGATTTCCTCTGTATTCTGTCTTTATCTTGTTTGTACATAGTTGTTTGCATGTTGTCTGCCTCATTAGACTGGGAAATCCAGGCGAGCACAGACTATCTTTTGCCTTTCCTTGGGTTCCCAGCTCTTAACATGGTGCCTGGCACTTAGTAATGCTTATCGACCTAGTTTAACTTAGCCTTTCAGTCCACTAGGAAACTTAAGCAATAAGAATTCAGAGTTGATATCAACTCTGGAACCAAGAGTTTCAGAGAAGATACCAACTTTCATTGGTAGAAGGATTTTCTTTATCCCTATAATAATGAAATGGCAGGTCTAGTGCCTATCTCTCTCCATATGTAAAGGGGTAAAAACTAGGCAAGTGTTTTTAGCCAAATGCAGGCCGTGAAAACAATCTGAGGGTCCAGCTGGAGCCCTCGTTGCATTTTCCCCAGATTTTACAGGCTTAAATTTAAAACTTTCATGGTATTTTCCGGCAGCTTATTGTCCCCAAAGTTATAATCTTAAAACAAATGCCTTTCTCTTTGCAAACCTTCATGGTGTCTAAGAAAGCTCTAATGAAAATTTGATTTGTTTTCTGCCATAGTAAGTTTTGTGATCCTATCGTTTCCATTTTTCCTGCCCATCTCTCGGTTTGCCCATTGCCAGGGGATTTATCTGCACTCAGCATTAACGGGAGCCAGGTGGAAGCCAAAATGTTGTTTATATATTTATATATGTGTATGCAGAAATGCTGAACAAAGAGAAAATGATGGGTGAACACCCACTCGGAAGACCAATAATAACCCTCTGTTCTTTTCCTTTCTGACAGCAACCACTGGAGAGGAAAGATAGCCAAAACAGCTCTCAGCACAGTGTCTCCAGCCACCGGAGCGGACACACGGCTTCCCCCAGCCATAGCACACAGGCGCTGCCCGACTTCCCTCCTGCCGAGGCCCCAGCAGCAGACCAAATAGACAACTCTGGACAGAAAAAGCCAGATCCCTTCAAAATCTGGGCTCAGTCCAGGAGCATGTATGAAAGCCGACGTGAGTATCAAACAGTTCCCTCTGTTTGGGATTCTGGCCACAGTGGGGCTCTTCCTTGGCTGCCTGGGGCCCCAGTTTCCTTCTCTTTCCAATGTTTATTGAAAATATAGGCTTTTCAGGTTGCTAAATGGATGCATGCAAATTAGGTATGGAGGAGAATGCTGGCGAGATCAGCAAGTTGAATCTGCCGGACGTTTATAAGGACTCAATTATGTCTTCTGTTCAAAAGAGAGAGAGAAATTGATGATGTTCAAAAGAAAAATAAAGAGCCTGGATGAAAATGGATTTTCTTCCCCCCTTCAGTTAAAAGAACCTGAAGATAAGAGATGCTGTCTCATTAATTCCTTCTTGAGTGGAAATTACGGTGTGCCCTGAGCTCAGACTCCCTTCTTGTGCAGGAGCTATGCTATACAATAGGACGTAAATGTGATTGGCTTAGATTGCAAAGATAATGGGGAGAAATTAAATGCTTTCTTAGTGTCTTCTTGATTTTTCAAAATGCGAGTAGATTTTAGGCTATTTTCTATTCTTCTAATCATCCCCCAAACCAATAGCTACAGTAAGTAGCTTTTGCTTTCATTATTTACAAGGGTGTTTGGCATGATGCTTTGGCCTTCGCTTGTCTCTGTAAACCAGAAAAGAAGCAGTCTCACATGTTAGAAATGTTATGGGGCTCAAACAAGACCATAGACTCTTCTGGTTAACTCTAATTTCTCTTGTCATTACAAGGCAATTTGCAAAGAATATTAATCAGAAAGAACATTCATTTTGGGTAGGAATGAGAAGATGACCTAAAAAGCCTGGGAAGGGAGTGTTAGATAAGTTCTCATTGTTGTAACTGGAAGTTTTGCACGATTAGGACAGAAAAAAGTAAGTGTAAAAGACTGAGTTCTCACTGGATTCATGTTAGGGAAAGTCCTGATCTGAGGATCTATTCAATATCCTTCCCTAGTTCCTTAGTAAAGGGTAGTTGGACGAAAGGAAAGAGAAGAAACAAACTGCTCTCCTTTCCTTATCTTCTCCTTCCACAATGGAGGGAATTGCTCATTTTACAGTCAAGGGATCTGGATTCAAATCCAGCCACTGCCACATTTAACACCTTTGTGATCTTGGCTCATCATGGCCTCACTCGACCTTTGTTTCCTCCTCTATATAATGAGCAATTGAATGAGATGTCCCCTTAGGTTACCCAAATCCTAGGAGCCACTTTTTGGATAATACCCCTGGAGGAGTGGACTTGGCTGTGGACCTGGGAGAGGAAGGCAGAATTGCTCTAGAAAGTTCTTCATAAGCACAGGGCCAGTGAGGAGGCTTCTCAGATCCATCCATGTGAATGTGGCCACAATATGTTTCTTTGGCTCACCGTGACATTCCAGAGCTTATATTCATCTTCTCTGGAACCAGAAGAAAATCAAAATATGACATGATTAGTCCTGTCTCTAAGAGCAAGGTACTCTTTTGCTCTTGGAACCAAATGTCCATAGGACTATTTGACAGAGCAAGAAAATCTTAAAACTATGGGTTTTCAGGTATAGGGGTCAGGAGCAGATCTCTCAGAATTCTCTTTCCCTAGTTCTTCCTTCAGAGGACAAATAAATTCTATTGGCCTCTTTTCTAGTGACTGTTTTTAAACTTCAATGACCTGTCTTATCCAGAAGAGCTCAAATTAAGGCTACAAAGACAAGAAGGATATTGGCCAGAATGAGGGTGCTGCTGTTCCTCTGTGGTAAAAATGTGTTGGAGAACACAAGACCACCACTGAGGCCCAAGGCCAAGAAAGCAGAACTGCCAATAGCCGGCTCATTCCATGGCCATGGATACCCTCAACATCCATGGTGGTGCCTGATATTTTGATAATGCAGGCTGGGTAGTTGTATCATCAACATGTTGATCCCATTGCTTTCCACTGATGTGTTGATTGGCAATTTTTTAATCTCCTACCAAATGCACAGGATTGCCTTTACGTGACAGGGAAATTAAGACCTCTCTTCTTGGGACCAGTAACAATATAAGAAGAATACGAAGGTAGATGGATGTGGGGAAAGAAAACTAACACAGAAGATGACAGAGGGTAGATAGAATGATGACCTGGGAGTCAGGAGATATGGGATTAAGTCCTTCGAACATTTCTTAGCTGCATGATCCTATAGGTCCTCTGGTGCAGAGAAGATGCCAACCTCCATTGATAGAGGGAGCTGAGTTCCTGTATCAGTGGAATCATAGACCCAGTTCCCATCCCTATAATTATTACATCTCAGAGCTGAGAGAAATGGGCTTCCAGACCTTAGAACCACATATAAATGCAAGTACTTTTAATTACCAAGACTTTAACAATAAAATAGGCCAAAATCATGAAATTTTAGAGTTGTAAGGTCCACCTAGTCAAACCCATGATCAGAGAAGTCTCCCCACTACAACATTCCCAACAAGTGGATGTACAGCCTGTGCGTGGAGACATCCAATGAAGAGGAACCCACCACCACCTTCCACTTTCTGATGGTGCTGCGTGTTAACACTTTGCCTCCTTACCACTTTTACCCAATGGTTTTATCCCATAGGGCCAGACAAAACAAGCCTAATCCTTCTTCTGTGTCACTACTCTCTACATATTTGAAGACAGCCATTGTTTCCCTAACCCTCATCTTTCCCCCAGGATCTTCTCTTTTCCAAACTGAACATCCACATTTGCCCTCGGCTGATCATCTTAGCTCAGGGGCTCAGATATCTACCATCAGATGAAGATAAGAGATTCCTCTTTGATTTCAGTACCAGGAAGCTTTCCAGTGATTACTGTGTTTGGTCAGCCAGCATTGAGCTAAAGCACTTAAAGGAAAGGTTTTCTAAGGAGTAGTAATTTCACCTTGGCTTCAGTTTCCTCACTAATTGTACTTCCCCTTTGCAAAAGGTACATTTCCATTCAATGGCTCTACCTCCATTGAGATGGAGCTCTTATTTCCCTGACCTCATTCCTGGTCTGTAAAGTACATGGGCGTGGATGTGCATCAATATACAGTCCACTCAAAAAGGAATGTGTGCTCTGAAGTGCTAACATTGGGCCAAGTAGATTGATGATAGCTCATTTTTTTCTTAAGAGTTCACAGTTACAGTGCCATTTTGTTTTTAATCCTGGCATAGTGTATTGGAAAGAGTGCTGCATTTGGGGTCTGAGCACCTAATCTGAATCCTAAGTCTGACACTTTCTACCTGGGTCAACTCTGGCCCTCCATTTCTTCTTCTATAAAATGAGTTGGCTAGACTACATGGCAAGATCCTATCTCAAAGTCTGTGATGCCTATGATCTGCAAATGACATTCCCTTTAGAACTTGGGATCTAAGTACTTATTTATTGGTTTTCTTTGAAAGAAATTAGTATGGCCTTGTTACTAGCATCTTTTTCTCTTGAATATGTGCCAGTGACAGTCAGTAGGGTTTCATTTTGGAATTAACAATGCCAATCTAATGTCCACTTCAACTTCTTTATAGCCATTAAAGAATGAATGGTAAAATAAAATAAAAAAGAACTTTCTTAGCGATCAGAGACTAAATCTTTAGGTGACAGTGACAACTTAATGTGATTTAATTACTACAGTAAGGACTATCAGTCAGTTTCCAAGGTTGAATAATTTTTACAATTTTAAAAATTCCTACAAATGAAGAGATGTTGATCTAGTCTTCTGATCCAAGACAAGAGAAAGTTATTAAGCATATGCTTTATGCAATACACTGAATAAAACGACTAAATGATAAACATTCCCTGTCTTCAACAAGCTTCTAGTATAGGGGAATGTTACCTTGACCGAGTGTGGTTTGGTATCTGTCGTCCCTTTCTAACATGCTTTCATGATGGACCCAAGTTAGAATTCACTGGGCCGCCTGGATTTGACCATTCCCCCCATCCAACAAACAAAAAAACCCAGACATTTAAAATGGGCAAAGCATTCTATGTAAAATGAGATAATTGCAGCAACAGTGCAGTCGTTGTAACATCACCCCTCTCTTTGTTGAGAATTTATTTTATAAGATGCCTCTTCCATTTCATTTTGTTATTAAAGTTAGCTTGCAGATTAACACAATCTGCTATCACATTTTCTCACATGGCCTGGATGCTTTGCAAAATTCCATATCCTACATATGGCCATCTGTCAAAACAGCAGTGACAGAATGAATTAATCTGAATTGCAGATGTGTTAATGAATCCCTTTGAAAAGCTTAAATGTTTAATTAAAACTAAGGATGAGCACTATAAAGCAATTTTGGAAACCTTTTTGAAAAAATGTGCTGTCTCTTTAGTATCTGGACTTCATTTCTAATCATATACCAATCTTGTCCATTCCTCTTAGAAAACAACATTGGGGCTATTTCAAATAAATGTACCTTTTTTGTTTGTTTTTAATGTCACTTGGAAAACAGCATATATCCAATGTCTGGCGATTAAACTTATCTTTGCCTTGAGATAAAAGTAGTTAGAAAGAAAAAATGCTTTAAGCCCTCATATTAACAAAACACTCTAATCATGCTCAGACCCAGGAGACTCATGCCTACAGGTGTAGAATTGCTGAATTCACTCCTATAAGATGTTGCAATGTCTGGCACATCTGTTACCCATCGCTACTCACAGACTAGCCCAGATCTTCAACTCTAGACTCTGGATTTCAATAGTCAAGAATTCACTAAAAGAGATGTTGGTACAAGTCCTGAGAGAGTATTCCCATCGAACAGGGATTTGAGATTCTTTTCACTAGGTCGACATTCCTCTCAGTTAATGCAACCAAGTATAAACGAAACAAATTTAGTATTTTAACCTATTGATAAATTTTGTTTGCACGTAACAGATACTTCCAACATACCCAAACAACCTCATTGCAAAATACATTCCCCAAGAAAGTGTATCCATAAGCAAGTCTATTTTAAAAGACTTTTTGAAAAAATAGATAAACCTTAGAAAAATCACAAATTAATTGAAATTGAATTATTTAGAAATATGAATATTATGTGCATACCCCTTGACCCAGCAATATCATTTCTAGGACTGTATCATAAAAGTGGGAAATGGTCCCACATGTGCAAAAATATTTATAGCAGCACTCTTTGTGGTGGCCAAGAAATAGAAATCGAGAGGATGCCCATCAATTGGGGAATGACTGAGTAAGTTGTGGTATATGAATGTAGTGGAATGCTATTGTGCTGTGAGAAATGATGAACAGGAAGACTTCAGAGAGGCCTGGAAGGACTTACGTGAACTGATGCTGAATGAAAGGAGCAGAACCAGGAGAACTTTGTACACAGTAACAACCACAGTGAGTGAGGAATTTTTCTGGTAGACTTAGCCCTTCACAGCAATGCAAGGACTTAAAACATTCCCAATGGACTCGACACAAAACGCCTTCCACATCCAGAGGAAGAACTATGGAATTGGATCGCAGAATGAAGCAGAATATTTTCTCTTGTGTTAAAAAAAAAATATGAATTTTAGAATATGCCAGTAATAGAAGAAGCCTAATGAAAATATAAGTATGGCCTTCATTGTTTCATGTTATTGTAAATTCCGGTTTTTGTCTCCCTCCTAAATCTGAAATAAAATATGTGCACACACACGCATGCACACACGCACCGTGAAAGAAACTATAGTACTTCTTTTCAAACCAAGTCAGTATCACCAAAGTCATTTTGCATCCAAAGCAGCTATGACCTTTACTGTGCTATGTGTGAAAATTGAACTGCATGTTCCCTTTATCAAGCAAAATTAAATTAAAATGAACTCCAAAGAAAGCAGATACATTAAGTTTTGCAAAATTGTAAAATTAATATTCCAGCTATGTCACCTTCGCCTGCATCGGGATTGAGCAAGGGGGAAAGAGAGAGAGAAATCAGTTCCACGAATTTTGGAGAATGTAAGAGTAAGAGCAAGTTGAAAACTTTTATTTCTGTATTGTCTTGCATCCTGTTTGATGTTTCCGCTCTCTTGCGTTGGGGAGGGAGCTGAGTAACTTGTGGGGGAGGAGGGAAGAGGGGAAGGAAACAACACCAAAAGGAATTAGGGGATACATATGCCTTGGGTCTCTCATTGGCAAATTAGAGACCAGAGGCAAGAGCTGTCAATATGATGCACATCTGTCTGTCCTATTCAGTGAGTGTATCACATAACTCTAGGGATGGAAACACCTGCTGAGAGCTACTTCCTCTGAGCTGGGCATTCCAGTCCTTCTCATTACCAAAGGAAGTCTTTTCATGGCTTTTTCCAAGTCTGAGGGTTTAGTCTTTGGGTCACCCTTCTCAATAAGGACTTTAAAAAAAAAAAGAAATGTCAAACTTTGAGTCACCTCTCAATTAGCTCTGACTAAACATCACAGTCAAGAGAGACATGGCTGTTAGTTCAACCATTCAGTTTACAAGCATAATTAATATAATAATTAATAATAAACACCTTAATAAGCACCTATTATGTACCAGGCTTTGGGGATTCCAGGAGAAAAGGAAAAATAGTCTCTACCCACAAGGATCATGCAATCTACCCTAGGGAGATGATATCTCTACATAAGTGCAAACTATATACAAGGTGATTTTAGGGGGAACGGTAGTAGCCTCCAATGGGATTAGGACACACTTGACATAGGAGGTCATAGTCGAGTTGTGCTTTTAAGGGACTCTGAGAAACTGAAAGGAAGAGGAAATGGATTCAAAGGATAGAGGATAGCTGGTGCCAATGAAGGACGTGAAGTGCCTTTTATGATGGGAGGAGGGGAGCAATATGCAAGAAAGCTCGAAGTAGAGTGCAGGGCCCAGTTGTAAAGAACTTGACATTCCAAACAGAGGGATTTCTATCGGATTCTGGAGGCCCTAGGGAGCCACTGGAGTTCATTGAAGAGGAACATGACCTGGTCAGGTGTGTTCTTTAGAAAAATGAATTCAGTAGTTATGTGTAAGATGAATTAGGGAGGGAATTTGTCCATGGAAACCTTCGTGGTAACTTTAAGAAATGAAGAAGAAATTTGGGTGGTGGCCCTGTCCTCAGTGTTTGGATTTGGAAAGCGGGGTGGGGAAGAGAAGTGAGTGTATATGTTAAAGAAGAAGGAACACCAGCTCTAGAGTCAGAATTAAAACCTCATCTCTTCTGTTTATTATTTGTTTAGTGGCCATAGACAATCATTTCACTTCCTGGAGACTCAGTTTCCTCCTAGGATACAGTGAGAAGGAACTGTAGGGCCCCCTCCACCTTTACATCTGTGATCCTGTCATCTCTTTGAGACTTATCCTCAAATGAGGATGAGATGATCTCTTAGGTTCCTTCTGGATTGAAGTCCCACAAGAGTACAGAAGCAAATGCCAAACAGCTCCAGGTCCTCATGCCATGAGGTGCTTTAGGTTCATGAATTTTCATTATTCATGGATAATGGTTGTCCCAAATATGCATATACATTACTGCATCCCTTCATTAATGGCAACTGAATACATAGGGTGGGAGAGTTGGCAATGCAAGTTTGACCATGGTAACTTGGAAAATTGACTCCTTCATATACATTTGGTGGAATTCAATCCCCTGGGAAGATGTTAGATTCTAGAGAAGTTCATGCTATGGAAAAAGCCCTGAAAGATAACTTGATGTATCATGTATGGTGTATGTATTTGTTGTCTCCTGTTGTTGGTGCTTGCCATCCCTGTTATCATTTAAGCATTTCCTATTTCACTGAATTTTTTTTTTTTTTATGCAAACTTACCCTTTTCGGTTAAGATTTTTCAGCTATGGACAACCTTTGTATTTTTCTGGTCTAAATCACATGGTAAACCCAGGTCTCTGCTCCTCATAATATGGTATCCAGTTCCTTTGTGAGATGCACCAGGCAAAGTTTTTGCTGCATTTGGCATCTTAATAATGTGGCCAAATGGGCATGTGTTAAAAGGAATATGGGTCCAAGAACATGGTGAAAAGTCTCTGCAGAAATCAATGTCTGTCTTGTAGATGAACCTTGACCTCAGAAGGGTTTAGTCAGATCCTTTCCAGAAACCCAAGAATGTGTTAGAAATTTTCCATGGCACATTTTGGTTGTATTCATAAAGCAAAAAGATGTATCTCTTCTTAATTTGTTGTCAGAACTAGGTACCACAAATATCCCAATGAACTAGTGTGAATGTAAAAATATTACTGTCATCTTGGCATGCTTAAGATGATATTATTCACTAATTATGTTTAAAACAATCTCATGCTGTAGCTTCAGTTTACATTCCTTAGAGATTTCTAACTTAGCCCTTGCAATTAAAATAAAAAAGCATTTTTAAAAAAATGAGAATACAGGTAAACCCTTAGTTTTAAGATGTCTCAGACAAAAATTTCAGATGTAAACACCTACAACTTAGAATTCGCTTATCTGCCTTCCAAATTCATATTTCATTTTAAACTATGATGAGTCATTGAAAAGGGAGCATCTAAAACCAACTCCAGGGTTCAGCCACCCTCGCCCTGCCTCCCAAAGCCTCCTCCTCCCACCTCGGACAATTCACAGACTTAGAATGGACCCGACTGAAATCTGCTGGACCTCAAATACCTGTGGCATGCAATTCAATTAATTAAAGCAGCTTTAAAATGTCCAGGATGTGTGTGTGTATGTGTGTGTATATGTATGTATATGTACATATATATGGAGAGATACACATACATATGTATATATACACTCTTATACAAATGTATTTTTCCTGATATGTGTTTAATATTTATTTATTTAGATCAATAAATCCTCTAGTACAATAAAATAGTACCCTCCAAAAATGGTACCCCCCCGAAAAAAGCCCCCATTCTGTAGATTACCTAGCATGCTATGAATGCACTAAAGGATTAAATAATAAACCGATAGAAATGAGGTTCCATTATTCCTTTGGTTAGAGCATGAATGGGGTATGTAGAGCAAGGAGGGAGTTAGTTCTATAGCATAGAAGCTGATTTTCCCAAACCCAAAGATTTAACAGCCTTTTGCCTCACCCTTCCCACACCTTCACTTTTAGTAGTGAAATTAAAAACATCAACACTCTATGTATGGCTGTGCTGCTTCTACTCATTGTAGGTTGACCTGAGGAATTGATGGGGGATCACAATAGACATGTAAACCTGAGAGTTGGTTTCATTGTACTTCAGGGCAACTTTTAGATTTATGCCTGTGTCATGATTGGAATTCCATCATTTCCCAGGATTTCAGAAGACATCTGTCTCATACAGCAGAAGCTCAATGATAATGTTTTCAGCATCTCTTACTAAGTCTGATAATCCATTTTCTATGCAAAAGTGACCATAGCCAAATACAAATTTTGACATAACGGCCCTTGATTGCTTATGGAAAATAGAGTATTTCCATGTTTGTTTGTAATTTTTCTTTGGTAGGGTTTGTTTTTGTTTTCTAATAACCTGGCTTTCTTTCTTATCAGAAGGCCAGTCCTTTGGCTAGCTTCTGAATTGTAAAACACCATCAGTAATAGGTAATAAAAAAAAATCAGTATAGAATTTTAAATGCACTAGTTAGGACTTTGCAGGGTACTCTGACTTCCATTTGATACACTTCTTTTAAATTATAGCCAACTCTCAGTAGCTAAAGATTTAATGATCTCTTCACTGTCTTCCCAGCAACACTGACTTCAGAGAGAGAGAGAGTATATTGAGTAAAAGAATCGAGACAGAATAAAAGCTTTACTGAGAAATATTTGTTTGAGTTTGATTAGGACCATCTAACTCAGATCCATCCATTAAAAAAGGATATGAGCAGGACCCACATTAACACTTTTGCTGGGAACCCTCAATTCCTTTCATCCACAAGCCTTCATTGATTCACAATCACTTCATTTCTCTTCTGCTTCTGCATTGCCAAGCTTTAATCTATTCAAGTTCCATCCTTATTAGTCATGGAATTTTATTCACCTTTGGGTAGGGGAAAATTGAGAAGCAGCTTAAAAGAATGACTCCTTTTTATCCATATAAATAATATCTCTCTCTCTCTCTCTCTCTCTCTCTCTCTCTCTATATATATATATATCCCCCTTCCCTCCCTCCTTCTTTCCATTTCCCCTCTCCCTGTCCTCACTCCCTTCCTTCTCTCTGTCTGCAGTTCCAGATTTCCAGGAACAAGATATTTTCCTATGGAGAAAAGAAACGGGATTTGGCTTTAGAATTCTAGGTGGAAATGAACCTGGAGAACCTGTAAGTGTTTCTTGGCATGGTAGATGTTTTGTCACCATGTCCTCCAAAATCTTATGTTAGTGTGAAACATACATGGAGAAATGACTAGGCTTGCATTACTTTGCTTCCAGATCTCTTGTTAAGAGTTCATCTTGAGGGCTGGGTTAGTTATTTGTTAGGTTGGAAAAGCTCCTATAATCCTTGAAGAAGGTTGCACTTCCTTCCTGGGCATCATGAATACAGGGGAAATGGTAGCTGTAAAATTCCAGGGAATGAGCCCTAAGAAATCATCTTTGACAAAGATGGGAAATAAGGTAAAGTCAGAAGAGTCATCAATGGATGGAATGGTGTCCTAATGAAAATGAGCACACTACTTAAAAAAAACCCACTAGGGTGGCATTATTTACTGAGTAAACCCTGCACGTAAGAGAGAAGGAGTAAGACAACTGACCTTAAGGAGTTTACCAAAAAGTTAGCAACCTGTTATAACTGTAGAGACTTAGGATAAAGATACTCAAGGGAAGGCTGTGAGATCTGGCAACTGAGTGATTCAAAAGGGACCAGTTCCCTTTTGTGATGAAAGAAGTTTTCACTGGGGCTAAATGAAAAGAGGTATGGTGAAGTTGATGAAGGGAGAATGTATATTATGGTTCTGAGAGAAGAAAAAGAAGAAAGCAGGAGGTCTAGTATTGTCTACATGATTCACAGTTATGTAGAATGTTTAAGAGTTGGAAGGGACCTTAAAGATCATTTACTCCAATCCCCTCATCAGGAAACAGACTTAAAGAATTTGGGTGATTTGATTGAGGCTCACCATCCAACAGGGTAAATACCACTGGCTTTTCCATCAAACCTGTTCATCAGTTCCACTCAACAAACATTTATTAAGGACTTACTGTATGCAGGGCATCTGGTCATCTAGCTGATTTGTCACCTTCTTGTTGGCTAATATTCCATCCATTCCCTCATCCAATTACTTAACAGATTTATATTGGTCACATTGTACCGCTGGGTGCTGCTGACGCAGATGGTCGCCTCAGGTCTGGAGATGAGCTAATCTGTGTTGACGGGACACCAGTGATCGGAAAATCTCACCAGCTCGTGGTCCAACTTATGCAACAAGCTGCCAAGCAAGGCCACGTCAACCTCACTGTGCGGCGTAAAGTGGTCTATGCAGGTAAGTGACAAATACCAGAATCTGGACGTTGGCAGCATGCCCCAGTACTATTCTCATTTTCTTCCAAAGATAAAGAAACAGTCCTTTTTCTCATGTCTGCCTTCTCAAGCATCTATTTTAGCAAATGTTTGCAAATTTGATCAAGCTCAGAATTTCCAGATGGTTTGCTTTCCTACAACTCTGCAAAACTGCAGTCATTTAAAAGTACTTTAATGTGGCTTTAGTGCATTTTCTATAGAGGGAGAAGGCTAGTGGAATATATATTTCCCATTCCCCCATATTGGCTGATAGTACTTAGTCATCCTCTTCATCTGATGTTAATTCTCTGCAGAAGGAGGTGTTAAGTGGGCTTTCAAGGTTATCATGAAAGTCAGAAAAGAATGTGGCATGAAGCTAGAAGTAAAAACAAAATTTTAAAAAAAGCCCGTGGGAGAAAAGCTCACAGCCACATTAAAGACTCCCCTGATTGGCCTTAGCTGTCATGCCATGTTAAAGTAGAGATTCTGTCCTTACAGGAGAGTCAAAGAATGGTGTCCCCAATACTTTGGATGTCTCATTTCATGAACTAAGGCAAGATGAGTGAGCTTCCCTGTAGACAAAATGACCCACAGCATAGTTTAGTTTTCACTGGGAAGTTTTCATTGGAGAAAACTGACATTGTCAGTGAGAAACTGACATCTGGGCATCTTTAGTAAGGTGCCACTTTGGGGTAGTGAAATGAACACTGTATCTGAAGTCAGAAGACCTGAGTTCAAATCTTGAACGCCATTAACTGCTTTGAGCAAGCTAAGTCTCAAGTTCTCCAGCTGTAAAATGGAGTCATTAGACTCAGTAATCCCTATGCACTTTTTCAGCTTTCCATCCGATGACCCTCTGTGTAAGGTATGATATCACTCACCTGTTGGAAGCTAAGGGTCTCACTCTAACATTCTTTCAGTTTTGGTCGGAGGTTTGACAGATGAACAGCAGGTGGAGGCCACCTGAAGACGATGAGATCATCTTTGTTCCTCTTTAATTGACCAAATTTTGTATATTTGCTATTTGAGGAGTTGAGTTAATGGCATTTTAAATGGAAAAGTCTAAACTAAAATGTTATTTTTGTTCAAAATGTCTACAGCCTTTTTGCAGTAAGAATGAAATCTTATACTGCCCCAACATAATAATAATAACTAGCATCTATATAGTTCCTGAAGATTTGCACTTCTTGAATCACAGTCCAGTGAAACAGGCTGGGCAAATTTATCAACCCTTTTGGGACAGATGAGGAAACTGAAGTTTGGACAGACATGTGCCTAGAGTAGCCGAAAAACATCAACATTGAGAAACAGCACGGAAAGAAGGCTGAATGAAAGTCAAGAGGAACTGAGTTAGAATTTGACTTTGCTACTTACTAATCATGTGATCTTGGGCAAATCACTGCTGTTTCTTCATCTGTAAAATAAAGAGTATCTCTCTCTCTCTCTCTTTCTTTGCTTTTCAGTCCCCAAAGCAGAGAATGAGGTTCCTTCCCCAGCATCTTCCCATCACAGCAGCAACCAGCCAGCTTCCCTGACGGAGGAGAAGCGTACTCCCCAGGGCAGCCAAAACTCTCTAAATACCGTGAGCTCAGGCAGTGGCAGTACCAGTGGGATTGGCAGTGGTGGTGGTGGGGGCAGCGGAGTGGTGAGCACAGTGCTACAACCCTATGATGTGGAGATCCGCCGCGGGGAGAACGAAGGCTTTGGATTTGTCATTGTCTCCTCCGTGAGCAGGCCAGAGGCAGGGACCACTTTTGGTAAGCACCATGTGACCTAGCTCCTCTTTACCACTGAGCCCTCTAATATCATTGGAGAAAATGCCCACTGAAGAGCGTCATGGAAGGAAATTAAATTCTTAACTGGGAATTGAGTTTATTTGGAGGGTGTTCCCCTCCTAAAAATGTGTGCACACCACACACCTGGACATTGGTACTTTGAGCCATCCTCCAGGACAATGACTGTCTCTGGGCACTGGTCCGGGGAAAGCCTGTAGTGATGTCCTTTCTGGTTTATCTCTAGTAACAGCATCACGGGGGGATCCAGGGGTACCTGAGACAACTTTGTGGTTCGAACACGACAATGATATAATGAATACAAATAATCCATGGCCTGAGTCCCTCCTTCCCTTCCCCAAAGTGTCACCATTGTGCTAATAAGAATCATTTCTCCCCACCCCCACTGCCAACCCCTCTTCTCCCACCCATACGTTAGAACAGAGGATCTTTTATGTACAGTGTTTGGAAACTGGCAGAGTTGGCATGGCACAGGGAACCCCTGTTAGGAAATCATCCATTAAGTTAACTCTTGATAATCTTTACTAGTGGAGTGGAACAAACCAGGGCTACAGAATATGCTGGAGAACTAATGGTCCCCTGACCACTTAGAACTGTCATCATGATACATTCAGTGTGTGCCTTTCAGATAAATTTTCCCATTCCTTACATCTAATGACTATCAGAGAAGACCAGGGACCAAGGAACTGTCCTTCCTTTCCTAGTCCTCTCTTCTCTTGAGAGATAGCCTGATGGAATGGATAGAGGGCTAACCTAGGAGCCAGGAAAGACCCTAGGTTCAAAGTAATACCTCTGACACATACGAACTATGTGACCTTGTGCAAGTCAATTCACATTGCCCCCAGAAAGTGATGCTTTCCATTTCTTTATCTGGGGGTTCTGGATAACAATGAAACTACTTGCCAGTCTCTTTCCCCCTACCTACTCTGCAAGTACTTGCCTAGACCCTCAACTGCCCTTCCTTCCCCCCATCCCTCAAGAAATCCTTGATTCTCCCCTGGCTTCAGGTCTGACTCTGTATCATAAGACCAATGGTAAGGGAGAAATGAGGGGGATGGGAAAGTCTTGCCATCAGAGGGCAGGAAATTATGTTTTGTTGCAAAAAATGGGACAGAGAAGGAGAGGAATCTGACTGAAAGCAAAAGTCCATGACTGTAATAAGAAGAAAAGCAAGGGTGCTGATCCTTAGGGCCCACCAAAGAAAAGGGATGACAGAGAAGCTATGAAGATTGGAGAAGTGTCTCTAAGTATTTACACTGGAAAAAATGTGGGATGATGGACTCCAGAATCTGGTTCTAGACTCCGAGGCCATTTTCCAGTATTTATGCCTCATTTGGCCATGAGACAACTTAACCTCTTTGACCACTATTTCCTCATCCCTGAAATGAGGGGCTTAGGAGAGATGTCTTCTGCAATCCTCTCCAGCTCCTCTGTGATCAGTCACTCCAAGAGGTCCAACCCTCCCAGTTCTCCAGAAGTCTTATTTCTATCCTTGACCCTCTCCCAACCCCCAGCCTCTATTCCCAACTATGACCAGCCCTTTTAGCTTTACCAGGAGTAAGGCCAATGTAGATGCTACCAATGGCTTAGAGTTAGGATAATCTCTGTTCCTAGTACGTGATGGCAGAGATGAGGGAAAGTGTTCTTGAAACCAGTTTCAAATTTAGATAGCCAGAAATATCATCACCCATGGGGATTAGGTTCCCAAGAGCCATTAACGTAGTATAGCGAAGAGCTAGCAGGGCCTGGTGGGTAGAGGCCCACCTTTGGAATCAAGAAGACCTGGGTTCAGGTACTGCTTTTGATGCATTCTAGCTGTGTGGCCCCAGGCAAATCAATCTCTCCTTATCCTAGGCATCACTTTTAAAAATGCTAACTTACACATGAGCTGCCCGTCTGCATTGGTGGACATAGTTTCTCCACTAAGACTTCCCTCTAGATCATTAAAAAAAATAAGGAACATTATGAGTTAAATGGGGGATTTTTTTGGTAGACTTACTTAGCAACCTTAAAGACAGTGTTTCAGTTGGAAAAGGCATTCAGAGTGCTGGACAATTTATTTACAAATGAGTTTTGGAACCCAAACCGTCTATAAGCCTGGGACTGCCAATATTTTGTTCCAGCTAATGTTTTTTTTTTTTTTCGCCTCAATGGCTTCCTGTTTCCTGATCTTCCACCTTGATTAGGATTGGGGGGCAGGGGTACGAGTAATGAAGGGAGAGCAGGGCTGCTCAGATGCTCCACATTCGGGGTAGGAAAAAGGCTGCCTACAATTTAATACTGGCTGCCGATTATCCACAGACTAGACTGGTTACTACACCTAGCCCACAGTATCTGATGACTGCAGTGAGGAAAGATTGCACCAGCCCTATGTGCTGGGTTACAAGACTGACCCTTCAGCATCCTGACCCAATTAAGCATTTTCTCTGTAGTATAACAAAATATCCACCCTTCTCACCTTCAGCATACAGGCTTCCTCCTGGTACTATTTTTTTTTAAACTCATTTAAGCAGATGAGTCAGCATCGTACACAAGCGTTTGCACTAGGTTGTTACAAACAACCCTTGGTTAACTACTTTAAAAGCAGTTATATGCAATATTATGGATGAACAACGTGAATTCACAGTAGGTTTTTTTTAATTGTTTAGATTCTTTATACTTAAAAAGTACATGTAAGGTCTCAGGATCAGCATTCTCTTAAATAATTTGGCCATGGCATGCTCTATGGCATTAAAAAAAGTCTTAATGGAGACCATAAGTATATAAGTCCATGGGTGGTGGGGGACAGTGGAGGTCATGGGGTGGGACAGGCAGTCAAGCAGAAAGCTCACATCACTTCTTGTGATTCACTTTTTGCTTACTCATTTTGTTTGGAGATGGGGAGAGTGGAACACAGGACCATGTGTGGAGGAGCAAGGGAAGTCATGTGGCTCCTATCCAGAGTGGACAGTGAGAGTCACTTGTCTGCTACAGATAACATGTAAAGTACTTTGCCAAGCCTAATGTACTGTTTAAGTGTTAATTCTAATTCTTAATGATAATATTGATGTGATTATCATTGTTATATGATGTAGAAGTTGGGACAGGGAGAAAATCCTTGAGTGTCTCAGCAGCACGCCCTACCCCCCCACCCCCGCAGTCAGAGCAGGGTTGTTTTGCTGGATTGGGAAGGGGGATGGCCCTTTCTGGGAATTTTCTCATAATACTCTTTTTAGGTCCCATCCTGCAGAAGCAATGCTCCAAATGAGCCCAAGCTGGGAACCATGCCTTTCTCCTAGAAAGTTCCACCCATAATGTATTTTTCCCCATACATTCTATAAAGGTGTCAGGATTCTAAAACATTTCCATCTGCTTTAGAGGCAAAAGTAAGAGGCCATGTATAGAGACTGGCAAGCAGGGAACATGTTCTATGGTGATGACTATTGAATTTCTTCACTGGTGTGCTTTGACCAAGTTCTTCCCCTTATGACTATTGTAATGAGTAAATTAAACTTTCCCTAATGCTTTGCATGAGAAGCTTGCCCTCTGCTGTGCCATGCTCACCACACCCAACCCCCTGCTGGTTTAGAGCTTCCCCACATGGGTAATCTTTAGAATTTCCAGATCTTGACTTTGAGCGAGGAAGGAAGGGTGTGCTACTTGTCCATTTCCAGTGGACAGTGTGATTCTGGTATTTTTCCATCCCATGACATGAACACTGTTTGCTATTGGTGACATTCAAAGACTTTTGAATGTATCTTTACACGTATCCATTCATTTCCATCATGATGAAAGTGTCAAGCAATAAGTACTTACTATGTGCCCCATTGTGATAGGCACTTGAAATATCTGTTCATTTGACCTTAATGCTTTTTTGATAACCTTTTCCACCTTTTATGGCAGAAGGGCTTGATTGATGAAATATCTTTAAAAGTACCAGCAAAACAAATTCCTTAAACACATCTAGGCAAAATTCTCTTTGAAAAGCCATGTTAGAAACTCACTTGATACTAATAAGGTATCAAGGAAAATTTATTACAGCAGAGTTCAGAGGAATTGAATACTTTGGCCAAAGTGGACCCGCACCCTCTTTTCAGGAAGAGGGTGCACTGAATATAGAAGCGAGATGGGCTATATCCTATTAGTTCAAGACAGATCCTCCCACCAGGAGATGGGTTGGTCCATTCTCCATTAGGTCACCATCTTCTCTACATGCCCATTATGTAACCCCCCTTTTGTGATTCCCCCTCCCAAACCTGCTTTAAAAAATTAGGACCCACAATCAGAAAATGGGAGGATAATTTTAGTGGGGTGTGTCTGCTTATATGCATGAAATTCATTAAGCAAGCGCAGTGAAGAAAAGCCTTCTCCAGGTAACTCTAGGTCATTTTTCTTGGCTACTTCCAGCTTGCTGTAGATTTGGTTCCTTTATCAAACACTTTGCAGTTTTCCGAAGGCCACTGTCTGTCTTGGTTTAAGTCCACCTGCAGCCTGCTGGCCTTCTTATTATCTAATTTTTCTCAATGACTTCATCAATTAACGATAACTTGCTGCGGAAACTTAACTTTTGTGTCTCTCACAGCCATGTGATACAGCTATACTCAATTTTGTATTCATTATTAGTCAAGCATTTATGAAATGTTTTCTAAGTTCCAGGTCACTAATCACTGGAGGTACAAAGACAAACTCAAGACGATCCATGGTCTTAAGAAGCTTATATTCTAGTAATATTTATGCCCCACAGATAGGATTTCACCTTGGATTCAGTCGACTTGTTCTCGTTCATCCTTCAATCTCAAAGAGAACCAGTGACACCACAAGGGTGATGGGTTGACTTGTGCCTGGTTCAGATTTAAGTGAGGCAAAGTTGCACAGTCATCAGCCTCACTCTCTCCCCAAGTCATCGAAGTCCAGTAGCAAGACATGGGTCAGAATGACTGGCGATGACCCCAGATGCAGGGACTTTAGCCTCGCTAAGTTGAGGTCTTTCTCAGATCTCAGTTTATCATTGAATCAGTTGGCTATGTTTGACTGAAAAGCCTTTCCCAATGCAAAGTAAGCCTCACACTTAGATACGTATTTTCTCCTTTACTGAAAAAGATGGACAATCTTTGAGAGAGTCAGAAACTTTTGATTATAGACTGTTAGAAGAGGGTCAGTCCAGCATTAAGACCATACAAATTTTACTCTTTACACATGCCCGTAAGTTGGATGATAAATTTCCACATTTATTTTTCCCCCTTTGGATGAGGAGAGAGAAAAAAAACAACCTCAGAGATATTTAACCAGTTGGAGCCTTCCCTCAAGGGTGAGATGAGTGAACAGAGGTTATTTGTGAGAAATCCCACCAAAGTCGGAGATGGTAGGATGGCCCTTGGTGTCTCACCTAATGCTACCTTCAAGACAGAATTGCTGCCTCTTAACCCATGTGGCATTTTCAGAGTGGATCTCTGTGGTGCTGGTTTCATGTCAGGCATAGAGTGATGATCTTTCTAAATGGAGAAAGAACAAAACATTGGCAGAATCTTGGAAAGCATCTGGCCAAAATGGAGGGAGGAGACATGACAGTAAGACAAAGAGGGTGAGAAAATTCACTTGCAACTCTCACTCACATTCATAGTTCATAAATGAGCCAGTGGTCTAATATTTTTGGACTGTCAAGTATTTAAATAATCACGAGTTATTCTACAGTTGGTAATTAAATTAAGGAGGAAGGGGCAGTCTACCCCCTCTGCATCATTAGCCAGAGAACTTGAAGTAAGTGGCAGCATTAACATGGTTGTACTTGCTCTCCATGCCATGGGATTGCCAATGTTTTGACCCATCAGTGCAAAACTTTCCTTTAATAACATTTGCTTAATGCTTTAATTAATTAACCCTTAACCTTCTCTTTCCCTTTTCAATCCTTTTTCTCCTCCTCCCTTCACTGTGTTCCCACATAATTTTTTTTAAAAATTAAAAACTCACTACAAAAGCAGGAAATGCATGTGTGGCCATGCCCCACAAAATAGGTCGGATAATTGAGGGGAGTCCTGCTGACCGCTGTGGCAAACTGAAAGTAGGAGACCGGATCTTGGCCGTGAATGGATGTGCCATCACCAACAAATCCCACTCAGACATTGTCAACTTAATCAAGGAAGCTGGAAACACAGTTACCCTCCGCATCATTCCAGGGGATGGTAAAGTATATCTTTATTCTCCTCTCTCTCTCTCTCTCTCTCTCTCTCTCTCTCTCTCTCTCTCTCTCTCTCTCTCTCTCTCTCTCTCTCTCTCTCTCTCTCTCCCTCTCTCCTCTCTCTCCTCTCTTCTCTCTTCTCTCTCTCTCCCCCCTTCCCTCTCTCTTTTCTCTCTTTCTCTGTCCTCTCTTCTCTCCTCTTCTGTCTCTCATTATCTCTTTCATGTAATGGAATATGCTACCATATCCATCCCTAACCAAGTAAATCCGTGAAAGCTTCAACCCCTTTATTAACTGCATCTCTCCCTGTCACTGAAAGATCTGCACTCTGACCCTGTTTGAGTTCAGGGGTAAAGATCTCTGAAAATCTTCAGCTTTCCCTCATTCCTCAGCACCCTCTTCTTTAAAATTACTAAGTCTGCATATTTGAGATGCTCTGAAAGCATAGCTGGAAACAGCTATGAGATTTTTAACATATGCTATCCCTGAAATTTAACCAACATGCAGAAACTTCATAAACCTAAAAGATTATAGTCTAGGCAGGTATTCAGAGCTTGTTGGAAGGCCATTTTATTCTTACTAAACTGTTTTGTTTCTTAATGGAATGATTGATGGCAGAGGGGATATCTCAATTCAATTCAACAAGCATACTTAACTCAACAGTCTTTCTCCTCTACCTGAATGTCTTAGAGTTTATGTTCCAAGAGTAGACTGCTGATCTTTAGAAACAGAGACAATGTGATTTTCAGCGTTCAAGGTAAAGTGCTCAGGAATGGACAAACTCTGGGCTAGGTCCTGTAGATACAGAGAGAGAAATAAATAATCCCTCTCTTGAGGGAACTTATATTCTATTGGAAGTGGGGGAAGGAGTGACAACATGTGCATGGATGATGGGATCATCTTGTTTGAGTTCAGAGGACCTGCCTTTGAATTCTGGTTTAACTCTTACTATTCTGTGACCTTAGGCAAGTTGTTAGGGTATCTCTCGACCTCAGTTTTCATTTTTGTAAATGATGAGGTTGGAAATATGCCCTCTTAATCCTTTGAGCTCTAAATCTGTGATCCAGATCTATCAGCTTCCTTCAAGCTCAAAATCCTTTGAGTAAGGAAGGAACCAAGTCTGTTGTGATGCTCTGAGGAAATAGGTTTAAATGAAATATAATCATCTCCATTCTTCCCCCCTTTCCCAGTTAGGGCTAATACTGGAATGGGATTTTCTTTGGTCCCACTTTTACTGGTATTTAATGGAAAACAAGTTAAAATGTTAATGAGAGATGTTAAGTTGGGCAAGTCCAATTTGGTGGTCCTGGGGATTACAATCTGGCATGGTATGTCCCGACTGTATTATAGGTATAAACCTTCCATGGGAAAAGGGGGATTCTTTGCCAGATCTTTTTGGCACTTGTTGCTTGCTCATGAACAGAGTACAAAGTTATGTTGTAAAATATATTCTTTTTGAATGAAAGGGAAATGTGTTGGTGGAGAAAGTTCTTAAATTTTATTCCATGGTTCTAAAAGACATGGAAAGTAGAGGTCTACTGATGGTTTATCTGAGGATAATTTGCTGTCCCCTAAATCAATATTTTAAAATACTCAATATTAGAAAAATAAATTGTGCATTCCATATAGAGTGTCATGTGAAACTCATAAGAAAAAAAAACCTCAGTGCTCGATAAACAGTACTTGTAGGAAGGACTGGTTCCCAGCCCAAAGAAAAGCATATCTGTATGGCCAGATATAAGGAATGAACTTATTTCTGGCCTGTTTCTCCCATTTTAGTGTTGTATTTTTCATAATTTACAATGTAATCTAAAAGTCTCTTCTACTTAATCCATTAGCTTCATAAGTCATAGTGGAATATTTTTAAAGTTATCTGAAGATCATACATTCCCATGAAAAAAGAAAGAGCAAAAATAAATACATAAGCCTGAAGAAAGTCCTGTTATATGAATGGTAGGGAGAGAAAGGAGAGGTAGCATAGCATTGTAGGTAGAAACCTGGCCACCCTCGGAGTGAAAAAAGATCTAGGTTCAAGATCCATCTCTAATACATATGGTTGTGTGATGCAGGATAAGTCATTGAACTTCCCATCAACCCCAGGCAGCTCTACTATGATATGTGATAGACAAATTGCTGATCTGCTTCAGCAGAGGGAAGATCCATACTTGGGAGTTCCCCATTCTGATGCTATCAAGAGTCTGGATTAAGAAAGGGGAAAAGAAGGAGCTTCCACCAAGGAGGGAGTGACAAAGCTACATAGTCCAAAGGGATTGAATCTAGAGGCCTGCTATTTTGGCACAGGATAGAAAGGAGAACCCAAGATAGTGACTGACCCCAGACTAGACAGAGAATAAGAAAAAGTAGAAAGCCAAGCAGATCTCAAAAGTTGAGTATGAGATGATCTAGAGCCTGGACCAAACAAGGAAAATGGAACATGGATGAAAAGGAGCGACCTCTTACAAGACACACACCAAGTAGAATTTTGAAAGACATAGGACGGCATGGCAGAGCTGCTGAGTGAGGGAGGATCTGACATATCCTACCTTTGTGAATCTGGGTAGATCACCAAGTCTCTTGGTGGCCTGGGCCTCTCCAAGATGATAAATTGTGGGTGCTGATCTGCATCTTTCCTATTTCAGTGAAATTAGAGATTAGGTCCACGCCACCCCACCAAAAGATAGAAGGAATTACCAATAGATGGGTTCCATTTTTTAAAAGATACTTTTTCTGCTTTTGAAATTCAGTCATTACTGAAAAGTTTTGGTGGCCAAACCCATATTCCACCTGCTTAAGTAGAGAAGAATGTTTAGAAGATGGGAAATAGTGAAAAAATGTATCTCTAAAGCCACATGCATTTTTAAAAGGAGAGGGTAATGCTCACTCAATTATAGGCTCATCTGCTGAAGTCCCAGTGCTGAGGAGATACAGAGAAAAATTATCAGACAGTTTGCAAATATGTCAAAGAAAGGAAGATGCTGAATCATTGCCGTAATGACTTGGGGATGAGCTAACCATGTCAAAGTCACTGAATTTTCTTTGTTGAAAAGTGTGATGGATCTTGTTGATAAGAGAGGTAGGAAATAAATACTCTGGCTAAACCTGTAGACTTTGGAAGGTCCCTTCTTCCATTCTGACGTGCCAATAGAGCACACCACGAGCATCAAAGGTAGAATCTTTATTTATAACAAGCAGAGGCTTGTGATGGCTTCGGACAAACCGACGGTCTTTCTTCCCATCTTCTAAAACCTTGTCAAGTACACCAGGCTCCTGTGTGGACCACTTGGAGTTACTTCTCAGCCCAGCTCATTTCAGGACATGACCTCAGTGCCCTTTTCTCCATCGTCCCAAGTGGCTTCCTCCTCCTGCCTCCCACCATTTCTCTTCATTTTAGTTCTTTCTTTGGCTCCATCTCATTTATCTTCACCCACTCCCTCTCATTTCTCTCCCCAGCCTCTCTGCTTCCCTTCAAAATGGATAATACATAGAAGGAACTTTGCAAACCAGAAAGTGCTCAATGAATGCATATTATTGGCATTAATTTTATAATCATTTTACATAATTCTAATCTATAAATAACATTTGATTATTGATTTCCTAGTTATTTATTTTATATAATTTTATATAATTATAACATACAAATACTATGTAAGTAAATTATATATAATGTATAATAATATGAAAGCTATTATTAGACCTCTCCTGATCAGACCCCTTGAAGAAAGCTTCACAAAGCCCCAGTTCTGTCTAGCCCAGCACTGCTGCACAGATATACCTGTACACAACTTGAGCAATTCAGAAGAAGGTCCGAGTTTAACATCCTTCCTCCCTTTCACCTTCAGGAATGAGGCTGAGGATGATAACTAACCCCGTGTAGTACTGACTTTAAGATTTATAAAATCCTTCATGTACATTTTCTTACTTGATCGTCACCAAGACCCTGTTTGGGAAGTGCTAGTGTTTTCCTCATTTTATGCAGAAAATGAGGCTGAGAGGATAAGCGACTTCCCCAGGTTTATACGCTAGTAAGGGTCTAAGGCAGGTCTTCCTGATGTTTCTAGCTATACCCACTGCCCCACCTGGATGCATTATTATCCACCAGTTAGATCTTCTCTTTCCTCTGTATCTTGGGGAAAGAGGAATCAGGTTATGACAGCCCCACAGAGGTCCAGGGAAGAGGCCGGGTCTCCTTCAGTCCCAACTGTGACCTTGACAGCTCCATATGTCCAAAAGTTACCCTCTGTTCACAGCGTTGCCAAATGAAGCCTGGGCAGAAGTGAATCTGCCCTAAGATGCTCTTAGAGCTAAAATTTGTCATCATTATACCTCTGACAAATCTGGGCTGACTTCAATATAATTCAGTTTAATAAACATTTATTTAGGACCTACTACATGCCTGGATACAAAGACATAAATGAACCATTACCTGCCCTCAGGGAACTTTAATTCTGCTGATCAAGAAGGGTGAAGTTTATATAATGAAAATTCTTATAGGATTTGCAAAGATAAAAATTAATCACAAGATACATATCTGAGTTTCTCAGGTCTAGGGTCATAGACTTAGAACTGAAAAGTACCTTAGGAGACCCTGGAGTCTAACAGCCTCATTTTACATATGAGGAAACTGAGGCACAGAGAATTTTTTGTTTGTTTTGTTTGTTTTTTAAGTGAATAGTGCAGGGTCATATAACCAGTTAACTGAAGCAGTATTTGAACCCAGGACTTCCTGATTCCAGGCCCAACACAGGTTAAAGTCTATGTTGACCTGGAAAGTACTGTTGGACTGTTCTTACTTTGTCATGGAAAAAGCCATGAAGCCAGATAGATGCCCATACTTCTCTTTATTAGAATGTCTTAAGACCTGATCTATAGGCACTCATGGGCACAAAGGAAGGAATATCACAACCATACATTTAAAAAAAAAATCTCCCAATACTTTCAGATATTTGTGGCATTTAGATTTTCAAATATTTATTCCATATGTATTTATGAATTAAAATATTCATAAAATGAACAATTGTGCCCCTTCTTGATCTGCTTGGCTTTGGAACAGAGATGCCATGGCTGAGGTTAGGGCTACCAACATAGAAAGAAGGATGGAATTGCATGTCCCCTCCATTTTTTATGTCCAAAAATGAGATCCAAGAGAGCCTGTGTCTGGAAGCATGCAGATGCCATGACAATAGCTTAATCAGTATGGCGGGCTATTCTGGGTAAACCATTTCTGTGATAGCATAGCTATTCTGAGTTGCCCAGGAGAACTCAAGTCATTGCAAATGACATTTCAGAAAAAGATAAAAGATACTTAAGTCCAGGAATGGCCATTAAAATTGCCAGTCTTCCCAAGCTTCCAAGAGGTTTCAACTTCTTCATGACAGATAAAAAATGAATAGACTTAACATGGTAGAGTGACTTAGAAGTCTTATCTTGGTGTCAGAAAGACCTGGATTTAAGGTCTTACCTCTGATGCATTCTGGCCTGTCATTTCAGCGCTCTTATCCCCAGGATACTCTCTCTAAGTTAGAATCAGGGAGTTTGGGTTCAAACTCTAGCTCTGCCAAGTCACAGCTTCCCTGGGTCTCAACTGTTTCTTTTTATCTAAAATGAGGGGTAATTGTCTGTTACGGTCTTTCCCAGCTCTATATTTATGATCTGTAAGATGAAGGGATCTGGCTCCATTAGTGTTAAGCTCTAAAATCTAAGTTCCTGTGCCAGATGCAAGACATGTCTGCACGGAGGCAGGTTGTCCCTCCATCCTCTTCGAGAATGGAAGACAAACCACATAACAAGCCGTGCTACATGACCTTTGGCTTTGTATTTATTTGGAAAGGACTTTGTCAGACGCTCATCTCTGCTTAATTGCAGAATGCTTAATACAATGTTAATTAAAATAAGCACAAATTTATCAATGTGGTAGAAATGTTGTAGGAATCGAAGATATACAGAGACCACTTTTGGTATTCTGAAAGTGGCCAATAAAAGCAAGAAAACTCCAATCCCTTTTTAGCCACTTCAATTATTTAGTATTAAGTAACAAGTTGAGAGCTGGAGGGAGTTGTGAACTCAAACTTGGTCTTTTATTTCTGAAAACACTTCATTGCATTGGTAACATTTGTGTAGCAGAATATCAGTCATTTTAAAGGAAGTTCTTTATTTTAAATTGCAAACTAGTGTTTCTTCCCTTGTCTTCTGCATGAATCACCCATTAATGCAGAATTAAATGATGGAATTCACCAGAGAAGAAGAAATTAACTCAATTCAGAATACCACGTGAAAAGTCAATAAAAATTCATAATTGCCTCCAACCTGAAAGTATATATAATAGAATACAGAAAATGGTAACTGGACCATGAGAGATACAAAGGACCCTCTCTGTGTGAGAGTTAGGTTTTTAGCATTTTGAGTCCCCTGAAAAGAGTAAAACAAGTAACTCAGATGAAAATACAATTATGACAACTGAATCCGATACAGGTGGGAAGCTCTTGGGTTATCATGACACAAAAGAAACCTGAAATGATATCATGACACGATTCAGTGATTATGTTCTGTTAATTACAAGAAAACATTATCCCTCATGTCTTGTCTACAATTTCCCTGAAACCCAGTGGAATCTTGTACTTTCTTTGTCAACTAGGCTCAGCGTAATTGCAATGAGTAACAGAGAACGGAAAGAATAGGGATGAACCAAGTAGTTGCCAAATACTCCGGAGGGTTCTGATGACCTTGTCTTAGTGTCATTGATGTTGCATAGCAAACTGAGTCTCAGAACTGAAGGCAGATTGAATCGAACCTCTGACAATTTGGCCAGTCTGTGTGACCATAGATTTCAATAGTTGTATCCGTAGTCATTTCAACTCTGATTCTCCATTCGCTCATCCGTCAGATAGGTATAATACCTATAGTGCCTGCCTCTGAAAGCCAGAGACAATGTCTGTAAAGTAGTTTTCAGACCTTAAAGTGATCTGTAAATGTTTATCATTGTTGTTAGTATAAATGAGAGGCAGTGTGCTGTCATTGATTAAAGTCAGGAAAGTCCTGCATTTGAATCCTACCTTTAGCACATACTAACTATATGACCCTGGCCGAGTCATTGAAACCAGTCAGTGCTCCTAGGCACCTCTCTGTGCCTTAACTTACAGAAAAAGTGCCAACGTGCATTGGTAGAAGGAGGTTCTTTACTTGAGAGTTCCCTATACCAATGAAATCATTATTATTATTCATAATAATATAATATATGCTGCTACATATTATCCTATAATAACAGTAATCTGTTGAGATCTGTCAATGATCTGCACACGTTAATTTCATTTCCAAAGCCTTATCTGAACCCCACAAGGATCCAGAGCAAGGACAGCATTGCCTTGTTGTCCCTGTGTCTATTCTACAAAGGGTATTGTTATTCAGCAAGTCATTTCAGTCAGTGATCTGAGGATTGAAGAGAAAACATAGTTCTCGAAGGACCCTGAAAAGGTTATGTGGCATCATAGACTCAGAGGATTTGGGGGCTGGAATGATCTTCAGAGGTTCTAGAGCTTAACACATCTCCCTTCCCAACCTCCATCTCCAATTCCTCATATCATCTTCATATGAAATAAAGCCAGGAGACACAAGGTCTTAGGGTACAACTCAGATCTCACGACTCCCAATACAGCCTTCTTTCCAAAATGCCTTATTAGAAGACTGAGTGTAATGGTTCCTCCAGGCCAGTAGTATGTTTCAGTCAGAGACACTTTCAATATCAATTCCAAAAGGCTAGAAAGAAAACCTCCATGCTATCCCCTCCTAATCAATCCAGTGTAAATCTGGCCTCTGTGTGTGTATGCGTGTATATGTGTGTGTGTGTGTGTACACACATACACACTAAAAAGCCCTTCTTATCCATTCTTAAAAAAAAAAATCTAAAAATTTCACTGAGCTTTTGAGAAATATTCCACCCAACAAGCATTTCCCAAGTCCTTCCCATTGTGCTAAGTCTGGGAATAGCAAATCTGAACGTATGAGTCAGTCCTTGCTCTCCATTGGATGTATGTACTTTTCTTCTAACTCCAAGGAGCTTTTGCGTTGCTCACCCATGACTCTGTTGGTCGCAGTCACCACAAACAGAGAATTCTTTTTCTATTCAGAACGAGAAACTTAGAATCAACATGCATACCCATTGCTTTGTCGATAATAAAGTCATGCATGGGGTGTGATTTTCAAGCTTCTGCTCTACAAATCTGTAGAGATTTTAATGAAGTTGCTTCTGAATGTGCCTAGTGAGAAGAAAAGCCAATTTACACGAGAACGTATTCACATTCACAGGCTGTTTGGTATAGCCAATTTATACTTGCAGGCTCAGGCTCTTAACAATGCAGGTTTAAAAATTAATCTTTCACGAGCAGTCCTGGAGAATCCAACATCTTCTCTTGTGCCCACTAAAGAGAAGTACAGACATGATGTGTTTTTGTTTTTGAAGTGGAATGTTAGGTTAGTTTCCTTTCTCTTTTGGTGATTGATAGTAGTAAGAACCAAATGGAGGCTGGCAGGTAGCTGGAATATGCAAGCAGAGAAGGTTGGGATCATTGTGTCAAATTCCAACAGACCACTCTTTCTTTAGGACCATGTTTCAGTGGCACTTTTTTTTTCTTTCAATCTGATTTTTAGAAATACCTGTGGTGCCTTACCTCTCCTGTTCTGTCAGGACGGTGGCTACAAATAGACTCTGATGCCACTCTCATTGGACCTGGGCTAATTTGCCACTCCTTAAGTAATCTGGTGGCCCCTCCACTCCTGGAGATTCACATGTTAATGTCAGGTCTTCTATAGAGCCCTGATCAGCTTGGCCCACTGTAGCTCAAAAATCCAGAACTTGAGAGATCAGCTAGCCTTAGCTTCTGCAATAAGTCCATTGCAGGTGGACACAACCATGGCCAACCAGAGATAGATACTCTCATAATATGCTAATAGAGATCCCCTTTCTGTAAGCAGGTTGAAAAGAGTTAGAGACCTACTAGCCTCCTTGGCTGGTGTCTTTATAATTAATCAGTAAACATTTACTAAGTCCCCCCCCCCCCCACATGTGCCAGGCACCAGTGCTAAACATTTATAAACTATTTGCTTTCCTGTCTTGGGATGCATGGGCTATCTCTGATGGATGTGCTGCATTTCTGTCTGATCTTATAGCAGTTTCAGGCTTGAAGTTTTACAAAGTTCTGCTAAGAGCATCCCAGACTCATTGTAGAGCAAACCATTCATTCACTTGCAGAATTCCCTCCTAGCAAGCTATTGCGCAGTGTCTGCACACAGTGAGTCAGTGCCTGTTAGACTGGTGGTGACCAAATCCTACATTTCAGTTGACCTCAACAAGAATTTATTTTGTACCTATTATGTGCTAGGTACTACAAGTACCTACCAAGCATCCCTGGGCAATTTCCTTAACCTCTCACTGCCCCAGATAAATATCTGACTTTTAGCTGCAGAATAGGGCATGATCTACTTCCCTGTACTAATGAAAAAAAAAATGCACCAGGCACTGTTCTATGTACTGGAGGTACAGACAGAAAATTAAGCAGTTCCTGTCTTCACATAGGGAAAGCAACATGTGCCCAGACAAATAAATATAAAATATGCATAAGGTAAACGCAAATCATTTGGGGGTGCAGGGTGGGAATGCAGAATACTAATAACTGGTCAGCCCAAGACAAGCCTAGAGGAAATCATGTAATTCTTCCTTCATTTCCTGTCTCCCCCTGCAGAATCCTCGAATGCCACTTTGTTGACCAATGCCGAAAAGATCGCCACCATTACCACCACGCACGCTCCTTCCCAACAAGGAGCCCAGGAAACCAGGTCAGCTGCCATACATGTAGAGGTTCTTTATGTTCCATGATCATTCCTGGCACAAACATCAATTGTCCTTGGTTCTTTTCCAGTTTTCCCATGGGTTGCTCTTTTTTTTTTTGTTTCCTTTCTCTTCATTCAGCAGGAACAACGCTAAACCAAAGCAGGAATCACAGTTTGATTTCAAAGCCCCCCAGGCTGCACAGGTGAGCTCAGCTTCTTTCATTTGCTTTGTTTACCTTGTACTCTGGCTTCCAACTCACTCAGACTTTTTTGTGAGACATTCTTAAAATGGGGGAAAAAATAACACCTTACAAGGTAGTTATTTACCAACCCCAAGTCTTCAGATCCAGTTGTTTCAGAAAAGAGGATTTAATACTTTGCTTTTAAAAATATGCCTGGATAGCCGTCTTTTTATATTCTAGGAGAAAAAGAACCTAAGCCAAATATAACCCCTAGCCATAGAGCAAATTTTCTCTAGCCAGTGATAACATGGAAGGATCTCTGGCCCCAAAGTGCATTTTGCCAAGAAGGAGTTAGATTGCCAATACTGAATGGCCCAGGCACCAGACTTAGAAAAGGAATGGTGGACCATATTAAAAGTGTGTCATTTAAAGATGGGATTAATCCTCAGTAATTGAGTTCTATTGTATTTTTTATTTTATTAATGATGCTATGCACATTCTAGGCCCTTAGTAGAATGGGCGTATGAATGAATTGTTGACTAAAATGAATGAATCAGTGGCTTGAATGAGTAAATCAGTCAGTGATTGAAATGAACGGATGAATGAATAAATGCCTTAAAACAATACTTGTGAGTAGCCTGAATTCCACCTGGGGACTTCAACAGTTCTTCTATTTCCATGTCTTTCAGCAGGACCAAGATTTCTACACTGTCGAACTGGAAAGAGGAGCCAAAGGATTTGGGTTTAGTCTTCGAGGTGGCAGAGAGTATAATATGGATCTCTACGTGTTGCGATTAGCTGAGGATGGCCCAGCGGAGAGGTGTGGAAAGATGAGGGTATGTGTGAGGAGGGAGCCTGCATTTGCAGTGCTCAAGGGTGGCCCTAGAGAAGAGCTAATGAAACGTATCTTCATTTTTTCTGCAGAGAGGTGGGGAACTACAGGTACAGAGTGTTGCCTAGATTGAAAGACAAGGTTCCCCTTTGAGTTGGTTTTCCTTAACTGTTTTTGTTTGTTACTAAAAAAAGTTCAGCGCTGGCTAGGGGTGTGATGGGTTATATCACTGAGTGCCAGGCCTGAAGTCAGAAAGACTCATCTTTATGAGTATGACCCAAGGCAAGTTATTTAACCATGTTTTCCTTAGTTTCCTCATCTGTAAAATGAGCCAAAGAAAGAAATGGCAAACCACTCCAGTATCTTTGCTAAGAAAATGCTAAATGGGATCACAGAGTCAGACGTGACCAATATAACCACACAACAATGAAGAAAAGTCATTAATAAAAACATTTCCTCTAAAAAAGTTACTTAGAAGTCAACACACCACAACCAATTTTACTATATCTAAAAATTGACCCACTTTCTGGGAAGCTCAAGGCCTATGGAATTTAGAAACTCATCGTAGGACTCCAGAACTTGGTTTTGGTGGAAAGCTGGGATAAGTTTCAAAGAGAGGGAATTCATTTATGCAACTGAAAGAAACAAGTAAAATCTGCCCCAAAAGCAGGCTAAAAAGGAAGGAGGTGGGGGACGCTGGCCCAGGAGACTGGAGAGAGGAAGGAAGTTCTTTGTCCTGGTCACACACAATTCTTAGGTTGTCCCCAGTTGAACTCGGGCCAAGCTGTTATAAAAGTACAACATAAGCTCTTAGGCTATATTTTCTCCATCATCTTAGAGGTACCTGTCTTGTTAGATTCTGAGGACTTCCCAATGCTACCTCAAGCAAACAACTCACAGTTGACTTGGGATTTGTTCCATGTTGCCAGACAACTTGACAGTTATGGTGATTTGTGCTCAGGCCCTTCTTACAAAGGGCAGTCTTTGGAATTCATTCTTGGTCAGAAAATTCAGGGTTTCACTTGTCTTGAGGTTTGAGGTAATGATCCAATTTGGATTCCCAAAGATGCTCAACATTTTTCCGTAGGATTGTAAGATTCCTTTGCTCAGAATGGACCTCACTCTACCTTCTTAGTAAATGGGCAAGTTGTGTTCACATGTGTGAGACTAAGACACCAAGAAAACCATTAAATAAAGGCATATATTAAATAAACCTTTTGATTTATTGTGGAGAGGAAACAATGTATAGTAGATAGGAAGTTAATTTTGTAGTTAGAAACACCTTTGTGACCATGGGCCATCGCCCCTCAGTGCTGCTGGGCATTTATCCAACATTATAAGGTACATCCAGATGAGTTAATCTTCGTAGATGAAAAAAATTTCCTTACTGGAGCGTTCTCTATGCTGGAAAAATCACAGGTTTAGAACAAGGAAAGAAAACTTTTTTTTTTTTTTTAAAAGCTTCATATGAGAAATGGAGTAAAACTGCCTCCTCCCAAGTTTCCAGTTTATCAGGGGAACCAGAAATGATATTAATTCTTATTAATTGTCTTGGCCTCATGGGTAGAGGCCCAGGGTTAGAGTCTAGACGACCAGAGTTCAAGTTTTCTCTTGCTTAGTTCCTAGTTTTGTGACCTTGGGGAAGTCACTTGAATCTATATCCCCCAAGCACAGGTTTAACTATAGATTCAGGCTAAATTATGCTGGCTAATGAATCAGAAGATAGGGCTTCACCATTCACTACCAATATCAATGACTTAACCTCTCTGAACCACAGTCTCCTCATCTGAAAATGAAAAGGTCACAGTAAATGATCTCTAAGCACGCTACTAGTTCTACAAATAAGATGCCATGATGCTAGGGAAAACGTGTTACACGAGACCCATTGGTCTTCTGACATCTTCCCTCTGGCCCTGAAGTTTGCTCTCCTTTAAAGCAAAAATAAGTTATGTAAGTAAAACACTTATATAACTTACATACACACACACACATATATATACATGTTACACACATATACATATGTGTATATGTGTATAATATATGTGTATGTGTGTGTATAATACTACAGCAAAAAGTTGCTAATTTGTGACATTCCTATAAATATGTATATATGTATACACATATTTTTATGAATGTATATATCTATATATACACACATATATATGCACACATACATAGGAGGAGGAGGGAGAGGGGGAGGAAGGGAGGAGAAAGGAGAGCAGTGAAAGGGAATGAGAGAAGACAGAAAAAGAGGGAGGAAGAGGGAAAAAAAGAGAAGAAAAAAGAAAGCTGGATACTGCCTTCAACTTTAACAAGACCAAAGACATACTGTTGATCTATTCTGCTATCCCATCAGACCCTTGGCATTTTCCAATATACAATTAAGCAAAACCCCTAAATGAAATTCAGAATTGGCATTTCTTAAAAGGATTTCAGCACTCAAAATTCCTAAGAACCATTGCATAAAAATGGTTGATACCATTGAAGAAGATGATGATAGGAAATTTGTGGGAGAATTTCTTGGCTATTCCCCTGTCTCTAACATATAATTCAATATGTTCTCTTACAAATTATCTTGGGAGAGGTGAATGAGGTAGAAAGAGGAACTGCTTAGGAGGAAAATTACTTAAAACAGCGCTGATGTGTTCACTCAAGCACTTGAGCAAGAAGCCTTATCTATGTAATCCCCTAGTAAAATAGGGCATGTAATGCTTTGGATAAACCTTACAACACTATGTAAATGTTGCTTTTATTTTATTCTCAAGAGCTAACATAGGAGATGATGCCGAGTGAGGAGACAAGGGTTTGGGGTCACGTGGCTGTGTGACTACGTCATCTTATATTTATCGGGCGTGTGTTAGTGACCAGGGATGACGTTGCCTTTTCCCAACTACAGATCTTAGACGTTTCTATGGAGACAGTGCTTCTCCGCCCTATACAATATTGATATGGAATCCTTTTCTTGTGCTCAGATGTTTGAATCAGTTACCACTAAAATTTAATGAGCTCCCTGCATAATTGTCAGATCACTATCTGAATTATGGGTGGATGGAGCCAGTAGCTCTGATTAGGGGTGGGACCTAACTAGGGAGATACCCCAATTCATGTTTCCCACACCTGGGTCCCATCGAATTCCTTTATGTAGATCTCCTATTTCCTTCCCCAAACCAGATGAGTCATGTCATGGCAAGGTGGGTGGCTCTTGCACTTATAATTAAGTTCCTACTCTGACACACTGATCTTCATTTTTTTTTTTGACTTGGTAGATTGGTGATGAAATCTTAGAAATCAATGGGGAAACCACAAAAAATATGAAGCATTCTCGGGCTATAGAACTGATTAAGAATGGTGGTCGCAGAGTTCGCCTATTTCTGAAACGTGGAGATGGCTCAGTACCGGAATATGGTGGGTCAAACTATGAAAACATTCCTTTCTTCCCTGGCATCACTCCATGAATTTGTCTCCAGAGCCGCAGCGGGAAATTACCTTTGTTTTCCTTTCTCACCAGTGTCTTACCAAGCTTTTCGCAACACGTGATTAATTGCCTCGCTTGTTCTGAAATCTCTGCACATTTCATCCTTTTTGCTTGCTTCCATGGACTGGGGCGGAAAGTTAGGCAAAACCATCGTAGCCCCCCTTTTCTGGTGATCAGAGAGAGAACATTTTGTCTAGTCCAACCAAGGAAGAAGGAATGTTTGTTGGAACTGTGCCAAACTGTTTTTCATTGCTAGCACAAAATGACACTGTTCTTTTAAAGAAGGAGGAAAACAGGTTTCCTGAGTGATATGTTGAGGCACAAATACTTCTTTTGTTGTTGAATTTGTGTCTGTATTCAGAGACATGAAATTCTCAGCTCTGCTAAATCTCTGTATACAATCACTCCTCTTCCCACCCAAATCCAAACCTTCTGAGCCCACTGTTGTTAAAATGAAAAAAAAAGTCTGTTAATACTTAGTCATATATTTTTAAATGATAAAGGATGAAACACATTTCCAGTGCTCATCATGGGGGAAAGATACTACTCTACTTTTCCTGTAAGGAAAGCTAAACGCTACACTATTGTTCCTTTATCATAGCTAGAGACATGAGTCGAGTAGATGGCACTGATCTTGATTTAGGTTAGGGTTCTGATGGAGAAAATATTGTATATTATGATAATTATGACCTATTTATTTGAAATAATTGTTTTAAAAAATTATGCCCTAGATGTAGGGCTCTTCCCAACCAAAGGTCTTCAAAGTTTCTATAGAAACTGTGTTTGAAGGATACCCTTAAACTTGGCTGCCCCTTATTAGGGATACTAACTACTATTTAGACCTCCTTTCTGAAAGTCGCTCTGCACAATTCACAATTGAATTCTGGGACTTGCTGAAATGTTTGAGTCAAGTGCCACTCGATGTGACGGGGTTGCCCATTTGGAACACTCACCTTCCCAGTGGCGTATGCCATTTGACATGAATACTCTGGGCCAAAACCAGAAGGGTCTGCTGAAGACCTCTTTAGGAAATGACCCGATGGGACTCTGAATTCCAACTCAAGTGGAGGAATGTTTCCCACATTCCCATGCAGTGGCTGGGCACACCTTTCTGCACTAAATCTCTTACCACTAGATTCAACGATGGCACTGAAACTGTGTGAAATTCTGTCTTCTTCTTTGTTTTCCCTCTATGCTCCTCTTGTTTGGATGTACCATGTCGTTGGGGACCCATTGTAACCACCCTGTACAGCTTCACATCTCAAAGTATATGTCTGTTGCACTGAGGATGAAAAAAAAATCCAAGATTCACAAATGTTCTTTGGGCTAAAAATAAAGATCATTAAAGATGCAGTTTCAAAGGAAGGGTTTAATATACTGGGCTCATGCTGCTGTAACCATTTGCAAATGTCATTTGGGCTTCAGCCCCTCAGCTCTATCAATGAGAGTCACAAGTGGGTTGGTTATGCTATGTTTCATTCCAATATTTTTCTTACTCAATTGGAGCCCACTCCTCTGTGAGGCTATTTTTGTAATGAGTTTTTTGTACTTAATTTCAACACCATCGCGGTCTTCAGGGGGGTGGATGGGACTCTGGGTTTGGTTTGGTTTTCTGTTAATTGTCAATGCCTTTTCTATACCAGCCTGTGTCATTATTCTGGATGTTTAAAAAAAATGGATGCATTCATTGTCTTGGGTTTTTGAGTCACCTTTTGGCTGTCTAATTATGCTACTATCATAATTGCTGTCTCTCCAGCCTTATTTGGGTGTCGCCTTAGACTGTCTGACTGGACAAATAAACTTTCTTTGCCCTAAGATAACCAAATGAAGATTTATTACTTTTTTTCTTTCACCTTTGTTATAGGGAATCTAAATGTTCAACTTTTCTCTCTCTCTCTTTCTCTTTTTCTGACTGTTCTTGGTGCTGGGCTCTCACTTCCTCAGCGATGATCCCTCCCAATATCGCTGCATGTATGAGAAATGACAAGCTCGGGGAGGCTTGCTTCTACCTTATGGGCCATAACCAAACTACGGTTTGTAGCCAAGTCAATCCTAGGTGTTTCTGTGCTGTGGCCTAGTTCCTTTATTGCTTCTGCTTTGCTCTATACTGATATGTATGGCAATTCATTCTGAGTGCTCCCCTGCCTTCTTTCAATTGTAAGTACATGACCTAACCTATTCAAGCTTTGATCTGCCTGATAAAGTAAGTAGGTAACCAGGATCACAGAAGGCCATCTAGTCTGATCTGTACCTGAATAAGCATCCCTTCCCACCTAGAGGAAGCTCAGTGGCACAGTAGTTAAAGGGTTGGAGTTGGAATTAGGAAGACCTGAGTTCAACTCCAGCCTTAGATACTTCTTAGTCATGTGACCCAGCGAAAGTCATGTAACCTCAGTGTTCCTTAGTTTCCTCATCTGTAAAATGAGGTTAATACTCACACCTGCCTCCCAGAGCTGTAAGGATAAATAACATTTGTAAAGGCCTTTGTAAACCTTGAAATGAATTCAAATGCATATTCATATGCTATGCAGCATGTGAGTGCTAGTATTATCCTTAGGATTATCATCTGTATTATCATTCCCATCCTTCCTGACAAATGACTATCTAGCTATCACCTAAATGCCCAGTGGAGGAGAACCCACTTAGGCCCTTCAGGTTGCCCTTTCCACTTTTGGACATCTCTGGTTATTTTGTTATGTTACCTCCCAAAAATTGGGCTCTCTGCTACTAGTTGTTCCCTTGGGACCAAGTAGAATTAGTTATGGTAGGTGACTTTTAAGGCCCCATCCAGTGTCTATCCTATAATCCTACCAAAAGATCATTTACAGGCTCACAGATTTAGAGTTGGAAGGAGGGTTAGAGACCATTAATACCTATGTGACCGTAGGCGCCTCCCTTTCCCTCCCTGGCCCTCAGTTTTCTCATTTGTAAAATGGAAGGGAACATGGAGTGGATTAGGTGGCCTCTAAAATCTCTTGGAGCTCTACATCTATGATGCTAAGTTTAATTCCTCTTGTTAGAGGGAAGCCCTTCAGTTACTTAAAGGAAGTCAGTGATCATGGGCTCTCTTAGTCTCTTAAACAAGGAGGCAGAGTGAGGAAACTCTTGCTGTACCAGTACCAAGCTGTGACGGGAAACCCAAAGCTCATGGCTTTGGATACAAATTTCTCTCCCTTTTCAACATCTACATTTTTAAATGAGCCAATTTTTCATCTGCCCCACAGTAGACATCTCCATGTAATAGTGAAAGAATGAAGCTTTTTTATCCTGATCCAGGTACCTTAAATAGGGTTTGGGGAATGGTGAGGAAATGAGATGATATCACAAAACAGGCAGTTTGGCTTTTAGGCTACTCTAATTTGTAATCATCAGCAAAATTGTTTACTGTATTTCTCCCCCACACTTGAAACTCTAGGGGAAGACGGGGCCTGGGGAACAGGGCAAAGCAGGGCCTTGAGTGTTGATGATGCGGACGTTGATGCCGCATGAGAGAGATTTACCGAGAACATCTGCATTCCACTTTTTCTCTGCAATTGTGATGATGATTTACAGTGGTAGAAGAAATCATTCATGAACATCTGTCTGAAATGGTGATTTGTGCATGCATGTGCGTGTGTGTGTGTGTGTATGTGTGTGTACAATTTATATTTAGGTAAACCAAACTTCACTGTGTTACATGGAAGTGTATGTAGCTAGCTATAAAGATCTATGGGATATCATTTAACATGTCTACACACCATTTCAAGTGAGTCATTTAAGGATTCTCATGGTCAAACCCCTTAAACAGTAGTAAGAAAAATAACTTGTTAGGCAATTATTCTATAGCACTGAACACACTTTCCATAAGAGTTCCCTTGGAACATGAATGGAAGTTCTGTGGGGTAGGCTTTACTGGTAAAACTGTACCCATGTTATAGCCCTGGAAATACAGGATCAGGAAAGTTTGTTTATTTACCCTCAACAGCAGTACATAGAATATTAGCTCTTGCAGACCGAGTCTTAGCTGTATTTAGTACAGAAGGAGCTGAGAACATTTCTGATCTCAGGACTTACCAGAAACAGTTATTCATCCATGTCATGTCACTCCACCCCCACCCCTGAGCCCCTCTGCACTCTCCCATCCTTCCCCCTCCCCAAAAACACACCTCTTTTCAAAATGACATTTAACGGAAAGGAAACTCTTGGTTTTGTTTGGTTGGTGCTCTGGTCAGGATCTAATGCCCTTCAGAAACTGAAATCATGACTGATATTGTAATTACTGAGATGATCCATGCCTAGGCAAGTGTGTAGATGTTAGGAGCAATGGGGGGAAAATAATAGGCTAGCTTCAGAGCATCCCAAGTACTAATCAATAATTCCTCCTTTTGTAGTTAAATATAAATTAACAAAGCTTGAGTTGGCTTCCATTACTGACTGTCTTAATGGCTGTTTGTTTTTGTCATTAATGGAGTCTGAAATGTAGTGAATGGTGCCTGGAGCTAAAGAACTCTTATACCAAACTGTTACTTTCATTTCTTGCAGACCCCAGCAGCGACAGGAACGGCACCCCCACAAGTCCACAAAATGTACCGGAAATGAAAATGGGGCCATCTGATCGGAGGCAACACCCATCATTGGAGTCCAGTTACCCACCAGATCTTCACAAATCATCACCACATGGGGAAAAGCGGGCATATGTTAAAGACCCCAAAGGCAGCAGAGAGTATAGCAGACCACTCAATGAGCACCACACTTGGAATGGAATTTCTAAACGACCTGAAGGGGCTGGAGCAGGGAGGCCAAAGGACTGGACACCAGAGGGAAAGAGAGAAGCCCACCAGGAGAGGATGGTCATAAATGGACCAAAAAGGAAATCACCTGAAAAGAGGCGAGAGGGAACAAGAAGTGCTGACAATACTTTGGAGCGGAGAGAACGTCATGAGAGAAGGCGAGAGATTTCTCCTGTGAAAAGAAGAGAATGGTCACCAGGTCACAGAAAAGAGAGTTCACCCGGCAGACGGAGAAGATCCTTGGAAAGACTCTTGGATCAAAGGAAATCTCCAGACCAAAGACGAGAGTTCTCACCTGAGAGAAGGGCTAAGTCCTCTGACCGAAGGAGAGAGCGGTCCCCAGAGAGGAGACGAGCACGGTCACCTGAGAGAAGGAGAGAACGGTCCCCTGAAAAGAGAAACCGAGATGACAAAAGCAATCGAAAAGAAAGGGAAGGCTCCAATCAGAAGCCGGAGATGAACAGAAGTTCCAGACATCCCCCTGAGCAGAGAAGGAGACCTTATAAAGAATGCAGCACTGACCTCAGTATCTGAGCCTTTTTACATCACATTCTAGCCTTTATAGGGTTAAAGATTTTAAGAGGGTAACAAATTATTTAGTTTCTTATGTAACAAAATATCCAATACCTGATAATCTTAAGGAATACCAACAAACATTTTATGCAGATGAAACATATAAAGAAAAATATATGAAAAGTGTTGTGCCTGATGTATCATATTAAAGAAAGTATTTTTAAATGTATACTTTTTTTTGGAAAATTATTTGCCAAATGCTGGCCCTAAAGGATATAAATTTTGTTTCTACATACAGTTTAGAGTTGGCGAATCATCCTTGACTGGGCAGCCTTTTCCTCTCATAGTCAATTGGGGCAGTCAGTAATTCCTCTAGGGAAGGAAGTTTATTGATTACATTTAATTATTTGGATCCAGACTGTTATTTAGTGATTTCCTGCTATACTGTATCTAGGATTTGAAAAGAAATGGAGAAGGGGAGGAAGGCAAAAGCATTACGCCAGTAGGAACTGAGGCCTATTCCTGAAGAAAGAGAAAGCACGCTATCCTCAAAGTGAATGAACTGTTCAGAGAGACTACTATTATGATGAAGGATATTTATATGAAGACTAAGCATCACAAAGAGGTGTACTTGATTCTTGATTTACCTCTGCTTCAACCAACAGTTTGCATCTTTCCTGCCTGGTAGGAGATCACAAGTCAGGAGCCAAGGCTGCCACATCCATGGCACAAGTGTAGAGCACCACGCTCGTTAAGAATCCTCAACGCCTACCAAGGTCACATTAAGGCAGCACCACCGCAGTTTAGCTCATCAACTAGAAGCAATTGGACCAAATGCCAAGCATGTGTTGTATCATCTTTTTAGAAGTAGGATAGCTCCTAGAAAATGGGAGTGCACACACAGTATAATGGAGGCATTTGAGACCCCCAATGTACAGTGAGTGTGTTCATTCTGCTTAGCATAAACCAGTAGATATGCTTTGCCAGAATTTTAAATTAAGGGAGTCAGAGAGGGGAGAAGGACAAATTTCTGTATTTGTTTTATTTTCCTATTTGATTCTTCCTGAGACAAACAGGATACACCTTGTGAATGCAAGAGAAATATCCCCAGGATGACCAAAGAAGCCATTGGGAGAGTTCACCCAATCTGGTTGGGAAGCTTCTGCCCTGGTGACTTTGTTGCTTGAATAACTCTGGACAGCAGAACAAAATGCAAGCATTTTTTGGGGGGGGAGGGTGGCTTTTCTTTCCTTTTTTCTCTTTTCCTTTCTTCTGAAGTTTTTTGAGATGCAAGTAGTGTGGTGACGTCTGCTATGGCCGTGGTTTACGGCTGGAATGGATTACTGCCTAGCTGAGCCAAAACGTTTGCCGTCCCCTTTGGACCACTCGAGTAAACTGCTGCTTGTGGCGTGTTGGTGTGTCCATGGTCTACTGTTTCACATCTTCCATACAAACACCAAGCATTGCGAGTCTATCACTGTTGTTCCCGTGGTACTGTAAAAACAAACAAAAATATTTTTAAAAAAAACCAACTACAAAAACCAACCAAGATGGCCAATCATTGTGTGTACAGAGTTTAAACTGTAATTAATAGAGCCTGTTGAAACACAAAACAAAACTGTTGCCTTTTTTCTTGTATAAAAGAGAATTTATGACAAAATTTAGCTGTGAGGAATGTGATTAAGTGTTTATATTTCTGAAAATGAAGCAAATTGATTCATGGGGATATATTTTAATGTACACTGAATCAGGTATATAAAGCTGTTTTAAAATGGGAGCCTCTATAAGTAATTCTCAAGCTTTCATTTATCCTGTCATGGTGGGCCTGCCTGTGGAATATCAAGCCCTTGTACGCATCCTCTGTTTGCTCATCCCTCCTTGCTGTGTGCTATAAGCATAATGGTCTTTTGGTGTTGATGAAAAGCAGTATGTGGGCCAATCTTTTTATAAAACACTATGCATATATAAATACAACATTGTTCATAGCTTTATTTGAGTTTTGGGTTTATACATGGTGTGAGTAGGAGTCGAAAGTAGATGGGGATTTACTCAAAGCCAGCTACTTTCCTCGAAACAGACATAATGTATGCTGCGATGATGTAGAAGGAGAAAGCCTGTGAAAGCTATTTTTATTATTAAACTTTTTTTTCCATACACTGCATCCACCCAACTGCAGTAGTCAGATTCAGGAGGAATAACCCTGAATAATGCTGTTCCCATCGGTTCGTTTGAGTTTTCTCCCTCCTAAGGCAAGAAATTGGATTCCACCTAAGGTCCCACCACTAGGAGTTGATTCTGGATTTCTAGCCAAATACATTATGTGAAATGCCTGCTGTCTCCAGGTCAATTCAATATTTATTTGTCTCTCATCAAGGTGGAGCTTTGAGTAGATCCCAAAGTGAACCTGTTTTAGGATAACTTATTGTCAGGGATGGTATTTAGAACTTAAAATCTGTGTGTAACCAATTGGGGCCAGTCAAAGTCTCTGAAGACTTGGGGTATGACAACTTGGTCTTTATTCCCCAATTTGAGTTTTGCTTTGAAACACTGTACTGTACGAGGACTATGCATAAACTCGAAGGATACAGTTTTCTCTGAACTGCTGTACTTAACATTGGGTACTTCTGGCTGGTTCACTGCTCTAGCTAGCACACAAGTCAGTGTCTTGATGGGAGGTGATTGATGAGTATATATTTTGTATGTTCAAAATCAAACCATTTAGAATTATTCCCCCCACTACACAATCAATGCCTGGAAGAATGTTAGGGTGAAAACCAGACACCCTACTTGTATTTTTTAAGTTTGAGTCTTTTGTGAAAGATTTTTTTAATGCATTTTTACTGTAAAAAAAAAATACACGGAAAATGTATGCATTCCATAACAATTACTGCTTCTGGATTTGTATTGTTTTTGTCTCTGATTTGTCGCCTCAATTTTCTGAATACATTTGGGTCAAGTCTTTAGCTGGGAACTTGCCAGTCCAGCACTCGTTTCCAATTAACTAAAACATCAGTGTATCACAGCAAAGCTAAACGACTACCATCCTGGATCCATGTTCATCTGCCAAGAGCCAAGAGGGATGAATTGCACCATAAAATTTCTTCAGAGACTGTAGCAAGTTCCTCACTTCCTCTGACCATCCCTTTAGTTCCCTGTTTCTTTTGTACTAAAAAAAAATTATGCAGTTTTAGAGTTGGTAGATTCAAATACCACCTCATTTGCTTAGCACAGTGTCTAGCATTTAATAGGCACTTACTATTTCCTAACAATTGTTTGTGTGACCTTGGCAAGTCACTTTAACTCTGGGCCTCAATTTCCTCATCTGTAAAATGAAGATTGGATCAGGTGGCCTCTGAGGTCCCTTTCAGTTTCATATAGGGGATCCTATGATTCATTGATCAGTGATGATTGAGTTTAGTGTTGTCAAACAGAAATGGGGAGCCACTAAACCAGAAATAAGGATCCCCATAGTGCCACATATTGCCTTAGAAAATGATATTTCTGATGGATTTTTATTGAGTTAAGTATTTCCCTATTACATTTTAATCTGGTTCAAGCTATATTCATATTGGACACCTCTGATCCAATCCCACACATAGCCTTCCCTCAAAAAACAACAGTTCTGTGTAATACTAAAGAGATCATTTAGCCTCCTCTTAAATACCTCTCTTGAGGCTGGATTTCACTACCTCCCATGGCAGCCCATTGTAACCCTAATTTTTAGGAAGTTTCCCTTCCATCAAATATAAATGTATCTCAGCTTCCATGGTTCAAGATTTGGATTGTCTAGGGTACCCTATCTGGGCATCCTTCATCTGGAAAGTAAGAGAACTGGACTGGAGAATCTGTGGTCCTTGCTAGGTCTAAACCTATGATTCTGTGTTTCTACCCATGGTTCTCATTGTTCATGCCCCAAAGAGTTCATATCAACTCCCTCTTCCACATGGCATTCCTTCAGATTCTTGAAAATGTCAATAATGTAACCTCCCCCCAATCTTCCCTGTAACTTCACCTCATTACTTAATAAAGCAGATTAAATTTCATCCCTAAGGTCAATATCTCTAGTTTCTTCAATAGAACTATTCCCTTTATTCATTATTTTTGCCTTTCTCTAAATGATCTCCAGTTGATCAATCCTTCCCAGACAGTGGTGCCAATAACCAAACACAGTCCTCCAGATGTGTAGCCAATCACAACAATTAAAAATAATTTCCTCCCACCCTGTTAAAAGAGGGAAAGGATGATCTCACTTGCCTTTATAAAATTGGTGAGAAAATTAGAACATATTACCTCCCAAGTATATCTTTACTCACTAGTATTTGGTCATCCCAAGTACAAAGGTTACTGCTTGGGAGCTTTAGGACCAGAATAGGGTAACAATTGACCTTACTTGTAGAGGCAGCTCATTTTACTTTCAAGCAGTATTTAATGGTTAGGACATTTTCCCTGACATCAGGTCAAAACTTGTTTCTTTGAAATCCTCATCTGCTGTAGCTTTATAAAAGAAGAGAGAGTTAGGCATGCTCCATTGTCTCACCTGACAAGATGATGAAACTGATCAATGCTTCAATACACTTTCATGTGTATGGTTTGGTTGCTCATGAATTCAATTTCCATAAGCCTTTTTTTAAAATTACTTTTTATTGGCTTTGCTTTCTGGTCATTTCAAAGAGTATCCTACCATTAATTCATCCTTCCTGCTGAACTTTCTCTTGCTTTATTTTGTTGCACAAGTAATAATTACAGATACTGTGCTTTTCCCTATTTAATTAAGGGAAGCATCCCTGTGATGGCCTTTGACACAACAGGCAGTTGAGACCTTTAATATTGTGCTTTTTGACTCAGATAATTAGCACTGCAAAACAAAAGATACATGGTGCTCCTGTTACTGAGGTCACACTTTCTCCCATCTCAGGAACTCTGACAAGTGGTCAGTAGATCTGAGCTAACCCCATTTAGGATTCCTTTAAAAATGTTTCTTTTCATGTGACAATATCATTAGCAGCATTGGTATAGGCTGTGAGGGCAGTTCCTTGGAACATATAATATTAAAATATGAATGGGGGAAAAAAACCACTCCTTCCTGATAGTTATTTAGAAGTGAAGTGGGCCTTCATTGGGAAAGGTATTTTTAAATTCATTCAAATGTTTTGAAAGGCACCAAGGATGCTGTGGAAAGTGTAAATACAGGGGATCTTCGTTCAAGTCCTGTCTCTTCCATCTTGTGTCACCTAGAGCAACTTATTTAACTTCTCTAGGCCTCAGTTTCTTCCTCTGTAAAGTAAGATGAATTCTAAAGTCCCAGTGAGGACTAGATAACCATTAATGTGACTCACATTCAATAATTCTACATGGATTTATATATATAGGTCAAATCATGTCCCCTTAAAATCTAATATGCACTAGCCCATCAACGTCTAAGTCACTTTGGAGCAGTGTTTAAGGGTAAAGAAATTTTTCCTGACGTTAAGCCAAGATTGCATCTTTGAAAACCTCACCAATTGTTCTTGAGTGGTCCATTAGGATCAAGCAAAAAAAAAAAATGCATAATCTCTCTTACCCTCCAAATGGATGCAGGTCACTATTGGAGAAGGAGAAATGCAACAATTGGAGGAAATGAAATGATTTACCAAGAACGCAGAGGAGCTCACTCCCCATCCTATGCCTTCTGTCTCCCAGCCCATCAAGTGCTTTCATCATAATGCTCCACTGTTCACCTCTCCCAGGTGGTATGCTACCACAGACATCGTCCTTTGAAACTGGTGTGGTACATCCCTACATGAAATCTGTACAACTTTGAGGATTTCATATTTCTACCCTCTCCTTTTTCTTTGCATTTATTTAGTAACTTTGATGGTAAGGTAGTACATATGGTATTCCCAAAGTCTTTCCCCACTTCCTTCAAGGAGTGGTCATTTGAAGCAGAGTTTATATGGCCAATTGTGTTCCTCCAGCTACCTTACTCAGGAATTTGACCTAAAGTTTTCATCTTTATCTTCAATAAACCATAGAACCGGAAGAGGAAAGGAATCATAAAGGGGACCCCATCCTATCCTTAGGCAGCAGGAGAGACATCATGAGCCATATTGCCCCAGAGGGATGAATATTTTTCTCATGAAAAGCTAGCAGTTCATTTTCAACCCTCAGTGTCAAGAAGTTCTCTCAGTTTAAGCCAAATCTCTTCCCGTTCAAAAGGGATTCAGAGTATCTTTGCATCAGCATGGAAGGAAATTATTAGTTTGTGTTTCTACCTTCTTTCCTGGTTTGCCATTTCAATTATATAAACCAATATAAGCCCCCATTTTCATAGAACGTATATCTAAAGAGATCTTAAGTCCAACCTCTGTGCCCAGTAGGAAGCCAAGACCAGAAGGTTAAGTGGTTTTCATGAAGTCATGCAGAAAGTTAAGTGGCAGAGTTGGGATTTGTACTCATGTCTTCCAACTCCAAATCCAGGGTTCTTTCAGGAGAAAACGCTTACTCTTCAACCATAATGGAGATTCTCCCCCATCCCTTGAAGGCTGCGATGCCTATGAGTCACAGAAGCCAACATTTACCCTACTCAAAAATGCACATACTTTTTCTATATCTGAGTGACAGAGGAAGAATCACCTGGTGATTTCTACCTGCTGCAACTCCTGTTTTGCAAGGCAGTGCTATTATCAGCTAATGCTTACCTTTTTTCTGTGTTTGGCCCACAAGTCCCTTTTTCTATCATCTTTCTCTGACATGATTTGGAATTACCACAAACATCCATTTTCTACAAAATAGTTGCCGATGACCTTACCCATTTTGTAACAACGGAGACTGTGAGTGCAGTATCACCATTGCTTAATTATCACTCCCGTTGAATCTTACAGCCTTATTCTAAGCTCCTAATAGGATTTGAATAAGACACAATGATGATGTTTTGTTTGCAACTTCTTTCTCTCCACATAATAATAATGCCTCACTGCTATATAACCTTTACCATTTTGTAAGCATTTTCATATCTTTTATCTCATTATTATCCTCATTACAATGCCTACTATTTGTTCTCAGACCCAAATCTAACAATTGATAGAATAGAAAGCTTGAAAGTCCTTTCCCACAAATAAGGTCAGCATTTTAGAAGAGCCTTTTGAACCAAACTAATTCTTTTTCCCAGTAGCAAAAACGTGTAAACCCAAGAAACAGCAAGCTTAAAAGAGCAGTCTGTTTGGATTGGTGTTTGACATCCACCTGAGAAGTGTGGTCATCCCTTCTCCACATGTGAGAGGATAAGAAGAAGGATTGAGCCAGGGTCCCTAGCCAAAGAAGAATATGGATCTGCTACTTTGTTCTAGGTGGTCAGTTCCCAAAAAGTAGATTATAAGACCCATGAGTAGGAGATTAAAAATGTATTCTAAAACAGAATATAAATGATTTTTCCACTGTTATTTCACTAATGCCATTCATTTTTCAATACTTTAAGTATCTATAATTTCTTTGGTGGGGACAGTTGCTCTTGTGACATAGATTGCAACCACTGTGTCACATAGTTAATGGTCTTCCTGAGTAGCCCCCAAATTTATCCTCCTTGAACCCAACCTGATGATGAGATTTCCTATAAATTTAATCTATGGATAACAGATATATAGTCACCATGGAGTGATGACTTTTCCTGTTGGGTGAGAGACAGCATGGCACAATGGATAGTGAGCTGTCTTCAGAGTCAGAAAGTCCTGGGTTCAAACTCTGCCTCTGGTAAACACTGGCTGTGTGACCCAGGGGAGGCCACATTACCACTCAGTGCTCCAGGCAAATCTCTGAAAACTGGTAAAGAGGGTTTTCTCACCTGAGAGCTCTTTGTGCCAAGGAAATCTCAGGACCATTCCCTATACCTTTCCTATCCATTTTGGCATGATCTACCTAAGCCTTCAGATCATTTTAGGTCAATATGAAGTCAACTTTCTACCACTAGATTTGGTCCCAAAGGCAGTGGGCTACCTTGGGAGATAAGAGGTTCATTGTCTGCTGTAGAGTTTTCAAAAGAGGTGGTCGGGTGGGCACTTGGTGAGAGAATCCTCTGTGGCCAGGCGGCCTCGTTGTTTCATGAGGGTATTGGAACAAATGATCTCTGAGGTCCCTTGGGTTCCTCTTGCAACCAAGTCCCAAAATCCATTGATGGGGGACTCTCTGCCCTTTGGGGGAGATCAATGCCCTGCAACTGCAGGGGATAAGAGGTGAAGGTGAAGACAGGCTAGATTAGAAGATTCTCAGGGTATGACAGGCTCCCAATTGCAAAGAGAGCTTCTTAACCATTTACATTGACAGTATTGAAAATTCTAAATCAGCTCTGCTCAGAAAGGGTATCCACTGAAGATCTCTCCCTCCCTCCCTCCCTCTCTCTCTCTCTCTCTCTCTCTCTCTCTTTGTACTCTCCTATGCAACATATGTTGTGTACATATATGATTTATAATAAACACTATATATGCATATATGATATATGCATATATATTTTATACATACACATATGCATGTATATATCTGTGTCTGTGTGTGTGTGTATATATATACATATATATATATATGTATATATATATATATATATATATAGAGAGAGAGAGAGAGAGAGAGAGACATATATAGAGAGATAGAGACAGAGATCAAATTCTTCTTAAGTCTTTTACAGGCTAAGTGTTCAAAGATCACCCTAGGGCATGATTTCCAAGGCCTTCACATTCCTGGTCACCCTTCCAAGGTCATATTCCATTTTGTCAATATTCTTCTTCAGATGGGGCTCCCAGAATTCAATACAGTAATCTAGGTGTGATCAGGTCAGTCAAAATCCAGCAAAGCTGGCACCTCCCTTATGCTGGGGGCTAGACTTCTCTAGAGATAGTGGAGCATTGGATTAGCATGTTTTAGCTGCTGCATTGCACTGCGGACCCTAACCAAGCTCAGTGCTTGATCTGGTACTTGGAACATAGAAGATACTTAATAAATGCTTGTCAAATTGACTTACAATTCTGGAAAAATCTAGACACACACACATATACACAGACATACACACACATGTATATATAACATATATGATATATACACAAGTCTATATATAATATATATGAACTGCTTTCTTTTCTGGTCTCTTCTGTATTTACTCAATTTTTTTTTAAAAGAAACTAAAAGGAGGACTTTGCTTTTCTCCTGGTTTAATTCTATCTTGTTGGAATTTACCAAGTCTGTTAAGATCTTCTGAGAATTCTAATTCTGTTCCATTTTTGTGGGCAAGGCTTTAAATAGTCCATTAAAATAGAACTTAACGGTGTTTTGGAGCTGAAAATAAAAGTAGTGAAATTGTGGAAAATCAGTAATTAGGAAAAAATGGAAAATATCAGCTATTTTTCATGAGTTTTTAGATTCTCAAAAATGTACACTGCATTTTTCCCCTAAGGGTTGCTTTGGACTTGTGACTTTTAGACTGAAATTAATTGTGCCTGGAGACGATGAACTGAAGTGTGACATTCCTCTGACCAAAATAATGCATGGACCTGAAAATATGAGAAACGGCCTGACAAAGGTGTTTCAGGGGCATAAATACAGCTTGCTTTGAGACACCAGTCCCAAGGAACTATAACCCACTCCAACTGTGCAATCCTGGGTCTGTAACTGTGCGTGGGTAGGGTGTGAGGGGTGGAGCATATCATGGAAGAAAAATGAGAAGAATTCTGGGATTTTGTCAGAAGCCATTTTGGAACCCAGAAATGTGTGATAGCCTAGTTCATGCTTCAGATTCAGAAGTGGAAAACACCTTACAGGAAGGGCTGTAACTAGGGTGGGGCAACAGCAGCTTTGTATGTAGTGCCAAAATTTAGAGGATGCATGCAGCACTTGTTCTCCATCCACAGGAAGAAACAACTGAGCTTTATATCTTGCTCAGAATACTTACTTAAAACTGGAAAAAATGGCATTTCCTCTCTCCTCCTCATTCCCAGCAGTCATATCCAGATGAACTCCTCTCTGGCCCTGCTCTATACCTCCAGATCCTCCTACATTAGCAGCCGCCTCTCTAGCAATGGTGGCTAGGTGGGTGTCCTGAGGTCTCTATCTCTCTACCACACAGTTAATGTGCTATGGTCTTTTCTATCTCCCCCACCCCCACCCCTTGGCACTGCCACTCCCATGGAAACTTGTATCCCAAATTCTATATCTCATCAAAGGTTTTCCCCTTATCCCTACCAAGTGAATTGGTCTTAAGAAGACAATTTGAGAGTACCTCTCACACGTTTATCCTGTAATGCTCTCTGTATCCTAAGCATGACACATCACGCCACCCCCACCCCCCCATGTTCGTCTCACCCTCTCTCCCAGCATGGGTTACCCAGGTCCCATTGAGGCCACTTGCTTGGATGAAATTAGAGTCGCCAACTTTATTCCTTCTGGTGAAATAGAAAACCACCAGGTCATACCAACTGCCCAGCCACGGATCCCTAAGATCCTCCAGGCCTTATCATCTTCCCTCTGTCCACATCATACAAATCCCAGACACTGTCCTCAGACCTATAAGTGCAGCCTAAGAACCAAGGGCCCTTGACATCTGTCCAGATACAGCATCCTTAAGGCTTTCCAAACTTTCCATGTGTCCTGAAGCTGAACTCTCATTTATGTATTTCTTTCCTCAACTAGAGTATTCTTAAAAGCAATAGATATCTTTTTCAGTTTTTAAAATACCCTTAGCATTTAGCACAATGCTTGCTACAAAATAACACTCAGTAAATCCTCATTCATTCATTCGTCACTCATTCATTCATTCCTAGTCCTGATTCTGCTTAGAGATAAAATCCCTTCATCTTACAAATGATGAAACCGAAGCCCTAATCACACAGTAACTGAGTTGGGATTGGAATCCAAGGCCTTTGTACTCAAACTGAGCAGCTTTGTCAGCAGCTTCACAAATAAGGCAAAGATTATGGACATTTCTTCACCACCTCCACCCCATGTAGGCCCTGTAAAGCAGGCTAAGCATTCCCTCAGAACCATGACCGTTCTTACCCACCGTGAGTTTTGATGCCCTTTCAGAGCAAGGACTTTCATTAAATCCTTAGAAAACAACTACAGCGAAGGTTTGTGGCTCCTTCCGGGGAGAATGAGTGACCAGCAAGCTGAAGTAATTCCCGTGGAAAAGCAGGGAGAGCAGCAGGCAGCCACCCACCCAGCAGGAGAATGATCCATCACCACATGCTTGACTAATCCTCAGATCCCATAAAATACAGCCCCATAAAGGGAGAAGCAGGTTTCAGTCAGCCATTTTTATTAGGTCCATTTTTACAAAGGAGGAAACATGTTTATTCATCCTTTAAGTGTCTGAAATGGATTATAAAAGAGACAGCTTATAGTGTGACTCCCTTAGCTATCATTCCAGTAGCCTTAATGGGCCTCATTATTGTAAACTTGTAATATGAGGAAAAATTGCCAGTGGAGTGGGGAAAAAAATTATCCAGAAAAGGCAAGATCCCAACTCAACCATCCAGTCTTCTCTTCTGAGGTCTGTCTTATTGATTCTTCCTTCCATTGTCTTAGTTCCTGTTTAGGGGCAAAAATAAGTAAGCAAATATTAAAGGCAGACAGATGGAAACGCAGAGACAGACAGAGAGAAATTTTCTGAAATGTTCTCTATTTTGTGTTTTTAAAAGGTTGTTATTGATTCAAGATAAATGTCAAGATGAGTTTATTAAGCAACTACAAGGATACAAAGCACTATGCTAGATACAGGCATGCAAAAATGAAAATCAACACAATCCCTGCCCTCATGGAGCTTACATGCTACTGGAGAGATACATCAGGACCATGGTTGAAAAATACAACGTGAACCGAAGAGAGAGAGAGAGAGATCTTGGGGAGGGGGTACTTCAACCATGCTTTGAAGGAAGGATTCTATGAAATGGAGGTGAGAAGTGAATGCCTTGCAGCCATGGAGGATATCGTATCCTCCACCTCTTTCAGAAATGGAAAAGAAGGAAATGGAGTATAATTTATAGAAAATAGTTGTTAGGCTGTATTGAGTAGAATGTATCAATGGGTAGCTAGGTGGTGCAGTGGATAGAGTGCCAGCCTTGGAGTCAGGAAGACTCATCTTCCTGAGTTTCAATCTAGTTTCAGACACTTACTGTGGGACCCTGGGCAAGTCACTTAATACTATTTGCCTCAGTTTTTTCATCTGTAAAATGAACTGGAAAAGGAAATGGTGAATCAGTCCAGTGTCTTTGCCAAAAAGACCCCAAATGGGGTCACAAGCTGAATTTTCCCATTCCAAAATGCTTGTTAGCAACACTTTTCAAGGAAGAAATCTTGCAGAACAATTGTTTTTCCCTTTTTAGCTATTTATCCATAGTTGTTATTGGGGTCAGGATGGTCAGGACTTAACTCATAGAATCATAGAGCCAGAGTTGGAAAGAGCCTTAGAGGGCATCTAGAATCAATTCCTCCCCTGCCCCATTTTACAGATAAGGAAATGAGTGCCTTAGTGCCTTTAAATGATTTCTCTCCCCGTGGGTGGTAAGCACTGGAGGAGGAATCTGAACCCAGGTCCTCTGAACACAAGGTTAGGTCAGTTCAATCCAGTAAACATTTATTATGTATCCACTCTGTGCCAGGCACTGTATGACGTCCTGGTGATCTAAAGACAAGAAAATAGAATGGGACCTGTGCTCAAGGATCAGCTGTGGCTGGAAGGGAGGAGCTCCAAGCAATCTCACCATCCTGATCACAGGCTACAGCTGCTGAAGAAAGTTCCCTCCTTAAAATCCTTGGTTCTATTAAATGACTTAATATCAGAAAGAGATATGGCTTAATCAGGGAAAATGCATTACCATCTGCTTTGCTGCCACTGCACCCTAAGGACCATCTTAGGTTAAGGTTGTGTAGCTCATTAGAAGGTAAGTTCCTTGAAAGCAGGGACTGTCTTACTATTCTATTTGTTTCCCTAATGCTTAGCACAGTACTTTTGCATATAATAAGTATTTCCAAGTGCTTTTCCGTTCATTCATTTTCATTCATTCATGAAGAGATCAAGGCCCCTAGAGGTTAAAGGACTTGTCCAATGTCCCAAGGGTAGTATATGGCATAGCCAAGATCTGAACCCACATCCTGACTCCAAAACCTGAGCCTTAATCACTGAGCTACCGATGTTGAGGTTTAAACCCAAGGATGACAAAAACTGTTGAAGTTTAAACCCAGGGATGATGTGTTGTAGTGGAACTGTCTCAAAGAATTCAGTCAGACCACCTGCGATCCAAGTAGAGGCATTTATTGAGATTAACGCCTCTCATGAAGTAGGTTAAGTTCCAAGAGGAAAAAGCAACTTCATAGAAAGTAAAATGGATTTTTATAGGGTAAATATGCAATTACATAACAGAAATTTACATAGAATATAGGAATATGATCAATATTAAAAAGGCAGGAGGATTTTGTTAAGGGATTAGGTAATGGAGAAGTCCCATCTATGGTTTGGTGGTTAACCATTCTGGCCATGCTTCTCTCCAACTGGCTAGCTACTGAGGTCCTGTCTGGTCAACATAAATAGTTAGGTACTGTGGTCCTGTCTTGGGCTAGCTGGATGATGTGATTGTGATTGACTACAAGAACACACCTGTTTCTGTGGGAATTCATCTGGGAGTGGAGGCAGTGGCTGGGTTCCCACAACTGCTGTTTCTGTGAGAACTGTGAATTTCAGGGACACACCTGTTGTTCTAGTGAGCAGTGAGGCATATGTAAAGTTAGGAGATTGGTAGGGGGAGCTAGATAGGTACAGTGGGTCTGTAACCAAGTTAGACTATTGGGGCTGGAGGCAGAAGACCTGGCGTCGAGTCAGACCTCTGACATAGGCTGGATAGGTGATCCTAGGCAGGTTATTTCATCTCGAATTGTTCTAGACAACTCCGATGATAAGTTATGAAAAGATGTTGACTTGCATTGTTAGACTCAATTTCCTCAATTGTGATTTCAATGAAATTACAGGACCTATATCCCCATGCTGCCATCACCATCACCATCATCATCATCATTGCTAGCATTTATATTTCACTAAAAAATTTGCAAAGTGCTTTACAAATGTTATCTCATTTTATCCTCACAAAAACCTTGGCAGGTAGATGCTATTATTATTTACATTTTACAGAAAAGGAAACAGAGACAGAGGCTAAATTACTTGCCTATGATCATATTGCTAGTAAATGTCCAAGGATTGATTTGAATTCAGACTGACTTTGGTGGTAACACTCTATACACTGAGCCACCTAGGGCATCTCCTTCACATTTGCTGAACTTTCAGTCTGAGGGAATCAAAGGGAAAACCAAAACTTTTTGGCTGATACTCAGTGAAGGGTCATTGTCTTTGTTCAACCCTTTGGCTGAAGAGACCGAAACACTACCCCACCACCCCAGTGGCTGAAGGTGGGAAAAGATTCTAGCTGCCCCTGTCAATGGAACCCAAAGAGTCCAGGCTTCTGTTCCGGCAGTGACCCCTAAATCACCAAAATGTTGAAGTATTTCAGCCCAATTGTGCTTCTCTATCCTCCACTCAGATCCAAAACCTGCAGTAAGTTGTATTTAATGTCTAATTAATGTATTCAGATTAGAGCCACCTAACATTTAAGTCCAGTTCATTTATCACAAGGGTATAGACAAAGACAGTCCCAGCTGTTTTAGGGGCGGGCAATGCAGGATTCCATGGTTCCAAAAGGAAAATTGGAAGTTGTGCTAACAAGCGCACCAGGATTTGTTTTTCTCCTCTAATGTTTTTCAGACACAAAAACATTTGTTAGACTTTATCAACTGAGATTTTATTTTTTTAGCCTGCCTTGAAAAAGAAATGATAGCAGCAAAGGCTTTGTACCCTTGTTGCTTAGCACAGTGCCTGTTATGTAGTAGGCATCTGCCTAACACACAGAAGGTGCTTAACGAATATTTATTGTTTGCTCTTAGCACAGTGCCTGGCCTATAGATGCATAACAAGTGTTTATTGAATAATAAATTTATTAATCTTAGCACATGGTTGTTACTATGTGCTGATTGATGTTAGCATGTGGCCTGGCACTTAATAAATACTTGCTGACTTAAGTCTGTCTTGTCCTTCCCAGGATAGGAAAGAGTTAAATTATTTATTCAAAGTTTTGTTAATGTCTTTAAAAATGTTTAGATCATGTTCATTTTCACGTATATCGTACTTGTTATTGAGAGCAGGGTCGAATGGTAGACATTTTAGTACTTGGTGTTAGGAGGATCTGAGTTCAAATCTCACATACTAACTCACTGTGTAACCCTGGACAAATCACTTAATATCTCTTTGTCTCAGTTTTCCTCATCCTTAAAGTCAGAGGGTTAGACTTAATGATTTTCAAGATCTTGTCCACATAGATGACACAGGGGATAGAGCAATGCGTATAAAATCCAGAAGACCTGAGTTCAAAGTCAGCCTCTGATACTTATCAACCCTGTGACCCTGGACAAGTCACATAACCTATTTCTGCCTCAATTCCCCCCACAGTAAAAAGATGAAAATAACAGCACCTCTCTTCCAAGTTTGTTAAAGATCAAATGAAATAATATTTGTAAAATGATTTGCATAAAGTCTGGCGTATAGTAGGTAGTTAATAAAGGTTTGTTTCCTTACCTATTCCTTCCTTTTTCTACCACTATGATTCCTCTTTTACCCACAAATGCTTCCCTTGTAATAATGTTGTAAATGTGAAACAAAAAAAAAAACCCAGCAAAAAAACAAAACAAAACACAATTCAATAAAAACCAAGTAACATAGATTGCCTTCCAGAGCATTGGCACCATTACATGCTCCTTGCCTTTCACTTAACCATTGAGACAGACTGGGTTCTCATTTCTCTTCCAAGGCTAACCTTGTTCATTACAACTCTTCAGCACTGACTTTGGTGTGTTCATTGATTTCATTGCTATAGAAATAATGTATATTCTTTTCCTGGTTCTGTTGCCTGCATCAGTTCGTATAAGTCTTCCCATATTTCTCTGAATCCCTTATGTTTCATAATATCTTATGGCATTTTTGTTGAACCATTTCAGTAATGTCCAACTCTTTGTAACCCTATTTGGGGTTTTCTTGGCAAAGATACTAGAATGGTTTACCATTCCTTCTCCAGCTCATTTTACAGATGAGGAAACTGAGGCAAACAAGGTAAAGTGACTTGCTCTTGGTCACACAGCTAATAAGTATCTGAGGCTGAATTTGAACTCATAAAGACAAGTCTTCCTGATTCCAAGTCTTATACTCCATCCACTGAACCACCTAGCTGACCCAGTTTTACGGCATAGCAATATTCTATTATGATCATATGTCACTATTTTTTCAGTCATTCACCAATGCTACACATCTAAGCTATTTTCAATTCACAATAATTGCTCATATGACTACTTTGGGACATTATAGCATCTTTCTTTGACCCTCTCCTTGAAGCATATTCCTACAGTGGGACCCTTGACTCAAAGGGTATACACACACACACGTGTATATGTATATGTATGTATATGTATGTTTATGTATATTTTGGTCACAAAAAATTAATAGTAATTAATGGAACTATCAACCATTTACTACTGATTGGAGTCAGAAGACGAGAGAGAGCCCTCACTCGTACCCGCCCATTACCACACCTCCCAGATAGCTTTCTAATCTCTCTTTGGTCCTTGTTTTGGTCTCCATCTTTCATGATTCGTTAGGCTTGTGAGGTTTCCCAGGTCCTAGTGAATCATCAGTTTTCAACGAGCTGAGATCTGAGCAATTACCTAATGCATCTTTTCCCCTAGAATTAAACACACTTAATTCTCCAACCTGAAACTTGAAAGAAAAGGAAATTCCAGGGATAAACCCCATCTTTCAATTTCTTGTAAGGTACTTCCTTCTGTAGCTGATACTTCTCAGGAACATGAGGAATCATTAAAGAAAAGGAAAAGTTTTCAGGGGTAGAGATTCCAGCTAATCTACTGATGAACTTTGCTGTTCTCCAGCACATAGGATGGGGCTTCTGAAAGATTAATGAAGGTTGCCTGCACCCAGATGCTCACATAACTCCTCAAATCCCCTACTGATTTTAAACTTAAAATGTCAAGAGGAAAAAGGAGAAGTTATGTGAATAAATAAAAGATACTCTAATACTCCAATTTTATAAATAAATGATATGTTTCCCAAAAGCTGCACATAAAACTCTCCCCCCACTGTATTGAGTCATACTTCAGGAGCTAAGTATTTAAAGCAACCCAGCCAAAAGCCTTTGCAAAGAGGAGTCCCCTTTCCCCCTTTTTCTTGGAAAAATGTTTCCAAATTTGCTAGTTTTGTAAATTTCATAAATTGAGTTTTCTTATAATGCCTCTGATGATTATCTACCTCTGATTATTTCAATTTAGGCTATTACATATATATGTGCGTGTGTGTATGTATGTATATATATGCATATATATATATATATTTCTTTTTACATAAGAATGAAAGAAAAGACTAAGTTGGCGTATTCCACTTATCATGGATAAATAATGGATAAATAAACTGCTTTGATTTATACGAGCTTATATCACCTTTGAGAAAATCTCTTTGGTACTTGGTTCTACAAACAGTTCAAACTTCTTTCATCTGGATTGTTATAGAATGCTGTGTCTGCCTTCTCCAAAATCAATTGAAGGTACAACATGAAGGTGAAATGGAAATCCATTTTGTTTGAGGTATAAAAGTTACAGAATTGGCCTGTGGCACAATACACGACCTTCATCCTTTATGGCTGTTGTCATTGGGTTAGGGTTTTACTATGCCAATGTAACGAACTTCTCCTCAGCTGTCAAAGGGGTTTTGCGAAGGTCAGGGCTCACAAGGTCACTCTTTCTGCTCACTAAACTCCAATGCCTCCCTAGCATCTCCAGGACCAGATAAATGTGAAATTCTGCTTGGTATTCAGAGCTCATCGTCATCTGCCCCACCACCTTGCCAGTCTTCCTCCACCTTCCACCCCTCCCCCACTCTGCAACCCAGTGGCACTGACTTCCCAGCTTCTCCTTTCACAAGAGGCTCCATCTCTGATCTCTGGTCATGCTTCCCCCCTCCTCCACCGCAATCCCTTCTTCCTCTCTGCCTTTGGCCTTCAAGCCCTGCCCCAAATCCCACTTTCTACCGGAAGCATTTCTCAGTCCCTCAATTCTGATTCTGTATTGCTTATTTCCAGTTTGTTCTGCATATAGCTTATCAGTATATATTTATTTACATGTTGTTTTCCCCATTAGAATGTGAGCTCATCAAGAATATTGTCTTATTTTTCTTCGCATTTCTAGTGTTTAATAAAGTGCCTGGCATATAGTAGGTGCCTAATAAATGTTTGTTGGCTGACTTTTAAAGCAGATGAATTAAAAGCACCCTCTGAATCCAGCTGCAATGCCTGGCCCTCAGAATAACTTTTCTTCCCTACTTCTTCAAAGGCTAAGGGACTTCTTAAACACAAGGCACCCTTTGTCTATAGATAACCACTGCTGTGTACTCTTCTCATTATGGGTCTTTCCATCCATTTGTGTTAAATTATTATGCCATTTCTTAGGGATAACTTACTGTATGCTCCAGGTGGGAGCTGCAGATATTGTTCAAGAGTAGACTCTTGCCCCTACTAGGAAAATGCTACCATGGAAAAGGATGATTGTATGCTTTTCTCGGTGACCTTGGTAAGATCATTGTTTGTTCAAGCCTTCCCAGTGATGGGCATGTAGTTGTTATTGTTGCTGCTGTGGTTGCTTTGTCCTTCATTTTCAAAAATATCATAAGGTGATGTCTTGACTCATGTATGAATTGAATTGAAGTGAGGCGAAATTGTACAAAGTCATCAGCTTCACGCTCTTCCAGAGTCATCAAAGTCCAGTGGCAAGACAAAGGTCAAGATGACTAGTGGTGGCCTGGGGGTTGCAGTGGCATCTTCAATGTCTAACTGAGCTCTAAGTACTCCATCAAAAAAGCACATAGTAGGTGTTTAATGAATGTTTATTGATTGATTTAATTTCTCTTCTTAGCTCCTCTCTCTATGCAGTTGAGCACTTAAAAATCCCATTACTTGAGATGTTCACATCCCATACAAGTGATCTGTCCATAGTTTCTACTTCTGAGAGATACTGAGTCACACAACTAGTAAGTGTCTGAAGCCAAAATTCAACCCATCTTCCTGACTCCCTAGCTCAGATGTCTGTCTACTGGACCACGTACCTACCAGTAAGTCCAAGTCAACTCAGATCAACAAGCATTTATTAAGCACCTACTATGTGGAAGATACTGTGTTAAGATCTAAGAATACAAAGAAGGTCAAAGACCAAACCTACTCTCAAGGAGTTTATGGTCTAATAAAGTCAACATGCTAATAACAGTATCCAAATAAAATGTAGCTATACAGGACAAAGTGGAGGTAACATTGGAGGGAATGCACTAAGATAAACAAAGACTGGGGAAGGCTTTTTGCAGAAATTTGAATTGAACTGAGACTTGAAAGAAGCCAAGAGGCAGAAATGAGGGGGGAGAAAGTTTCAGGCATGGGTGACTGCCAATGACAATTCGAGGAATGAGTAGTTGCATTGCCTTGTGCAAGGAATAACAAGACGTGTGTGTGTGTGTGTGTGTGTGTGTGTAGGGATTATCACTGCATCATAGAGTACATGGGGAGATATAAGGTGTAAGAAAACTGGAAAGCTTATGAAGAGCTTTAAAAACCAAATAGGTGATTTTATTTGATTGTGGAGGTAATAGGGAGCCATTGGAGTTGATAGGCAGGTCATTTGCATGGTTTTTTTCTTACAAGTGGGGAAACGCAGACTTTGAAATTGTTACATAACTTGCTTGCGGTATCACGAATGCTCTAAGAAGCTATATGGCTAGCATGAATTGACAGAGTCTCAACATCAGAGAGGACCTCAGAGATTTCACTCTTAGACCTTGTTGTTTAGTCATTTTTCAGTTGTTTCTTGTTCTTTGTGACCTCATTTGAAGTTTTCTTGACAAATATGCTGGGGTGGTTTGTCATTTTCTTCTCCAGATCATTTTACAGATGAGGAAATTGAGGTAGGCAGGGATAAGTGACTTGCTCAGAATCACACAGCTAGCAAGTGTCTGAAGCCGGATTTGAATCCAAATCTTCCTGGTTCTAGACCCGGCACTCTATTCACTGCACCACCACTGTTTCCCATAGAATCTCAAGTTAATGATGACCCTGCTTGCTTAGACAGATTTGAGGTTTGAACTGGTAAACAGCCATCCCCTCCCAATTCTTTCCAGGAAGAAAACAGCTTCTGTTCACTCTAGGCATTAGTTGCTATTATAAAACCTTAGTTATGGAAGGCCACTCAAGGATGTCTAATGCAATGCCTTCATTTTACAGATGAGGGAAATAATGAGCTATTTTGTCCAAGGTCACCCCACACATTAGCAGCAGAGATAAGCCTAATTCTCCAAGTGCCACTTTCTACCATACCACACTGGGTCTCTAGTAGATAGTCTGTGCAAAAATTACAAATGAAACATTCTCCACATTAGCACAGATGAGATGACTTTGGAAACCTTCTAGATTGTACTTTGAAAAGGACCTCAGTCTCTGGGCTTCATAATTATGTCACTCCCATGACTGATGGAAAAGAAAGCTAAGAATAAATACAATTTTTGATTTCCTCATGGACTTGATGAGGATTTGAAAAGGAAACAAGAATGGCTAATGTATATTTATCTACAGGAAACTCTAGATTTTATCCAAAATATCTGAAAGATTTCATCAAAAAATGTTATCAAAAATGTTTTCTCTATTTTTCAAAATTTTCCACTACCTTCCTCTCTCCTTTGCCCTTGGCCTTTGGAGTTTGGGAACGTTACCTCTATTTTAGTAGTCTATTTCCTTCTCTCTATAGTGGTGAGAAGAATGATAGGTATCTTTCCATCATTCAAGGATAAAGATAGTGTTTGTCCTCCACAGAGATTACTGAGCCTACAAAAGATTGCCTTCCAGGAAGAACTGACATGATGGAGGCCACAATCCCCCAAATGGACGCACCCTTTGCAAAAGGGCATAGCCTTGTTAGGGAGTTTCATGAGGCCATTAGAAAGCTAAGCCTATGGGGATCTGTCAAATTATCTTTTCTCTGTGGTCTTCCTCCTTATTTCCAGATAGATAGTACATGCTGCAGGGTCATGGATAAAGGCCTTCCCAGTTTCCACCTTCTTGGATATCTTCTCCAGGCACAACAAGGAACAGGGAATGGCCCCAGGAAGAAAGGCTCCTTGATTAGTGTGATGATGGGGAAACATCACTGAAGAGGGGCTTTTCCTTTTCTTCTTCCAATTATACCACAACATTCCTCAGTGCCACCTGAACTACATGAAAACATAGCTCCTATCTGATTCTAATGGGTTGAGGTATTAATAAAAAAGAAATATATAAACACATGTAGTTTTCTAAGTCAATATGCAGCCCACAGGGACCTTATATATGGTTTAGTGGCCCCATTTCTGAGTTTGACATCTCTGCTGTACTTCAATTTATAGAGGTTAAATGATGACAGGAAGTATAGGGAGTGCCAACCCAGGGTTAATCACCAAGTGGTGTTCCTCTGGGCTCCATCTATTTGCTGCATAGCAAACTGAGTGGGACAGGCAGGTTGGCTTGCTCCTGTTCACTCCAGAACATTCTGTAACCCTAGAACAGAGTCATTATCACCTTCCTGTTTGCAACAAAGAATGGCTTAGAGAACCTTATGGGAGATGAAGGAGGGGTGTGTGTGTGTATGTGTGTGTGTATGGGTGTGTGTGTGGTGTGTGTGTGTGTATGTGTGGTGTGTGTATATGTGTGTGTATGGGTGTGTATGTGTGTGCATGGGTGTGTATGTGTATGTGTGTGTGTGTATGTGTATGTATGCATGTATGTGTGTGTGGGCGTGTGTGTGGGTGTGTGTGTGGGTGGGTGACTGGTGTTTGGATGACAAAACTAACAGTTGCCCATATAGGATTTACTGACATTTTATCCATTTGATAGTCAGGTAAGGTTGGATTAGGGGTCTCCTATGCGCTAAGTGCAGGACTGATTTCTGGGAATAAAAAGACAGAAATGAAAATGGCCCCACTCTCAAAGAACTTACAAAATAAATAAAACCAAAATATGTACAAAATATTTGGATGGAAGGGGGAGGGGGAGAGGGAAGGAAGGAGAAGGGACAAAAGGAGGGAAAGAGAGAAAGAGAGAGAGAGAGAGAGAGAGAGAAAGAGAGAAACACTGACAACTATATGAATGAGGTTAGCTTGGCTACTAGATGTGCGACACACAATATACTCAAAAACATGCATACTTAAACATATCCACATGTACACACACAAGGCATTACTGATTTTTCTTTTGAGGCAATCAGTTAAGTGACTTACCCAGGCTCACACAGCTAATAAATATCTGAGGCCAGATTTGAACTCAGTTCCTACTGACTCTAGGTCCAGTGTTCTCTATCCACTGGGTCATTTGCTTTTCCCCAAGGCATTACTTTTAAAAGGAGGGGGAAAACAGAAAATAGAGGAAAACTTGGCAGAATAAGCTCAGGAAAGATATTTCTTGAGAAGAATATGAGGGAGCTAATGGTGAACAGTTTTGTCCTTCATGGGTCCACTGTCTTGAGGGGAGCTCTTGGCTTAGAATGTCAAAGATGAGATTTTCCTAATATAATGAAGTAATGCGAATCTCGTTATACCCATTTTACAGATGAAAAAACCGAGGTTCTTGACCAAGGTTACACATGTAATCCGGATCATTAGGTTGCTATTTTAGCAAGTTAGCTCTGAGAGGTCCTTTAGAGATATTTCATCTAATCCATTTCTATTGTTGAGCACAATGGGAATTAAGGCAACGTGTTTGATGGAAGGATGGCTGGTCTTGGAGGCAGGACTCATCTTTTGAACACATCAGTAACACTAAGAGTTCAGTTATGTTACTTTCAATGGCCTTGGTTTCCTCACCTGTGAAACAATGGGGACAGGTTCATTTCTGAGGTGTCTTTTGGCAATTAAGTCACCCAGTTACTCAGTGCCTAAGAAAGGGTTCATTAGAAAGACTTTTGGAAGGAATCATTGGCAGAGATAAAGGAAAAGCTAATTAAGAAATATCATGATATTAGAACAAAGCAGGTAATTGTGTGATTGATGAAAGTAACCTTAACTAGTGAAAAGGCTCCTTATTAAAATATGACCTTCTGAAATGCTGGTGGGGGGAGTATTCCTGGGGCTGGGAAAAGAGACAGGGAAGCAATGGCACACTCCAAAGTAAACACCGAAGCTTAACTGCTGATTAAAAGAGACCCTGAGCTGTTTCTGCAATGTTCCCCGTAATTTGCTTCTCTGCTTATTTAGCAGGGTTAAAATTAGGTCAGGTTCTACTAGTAGCTTGTTGAAACTGTAACTCTGATGTTAGCTTGGAGCCATCTAAAGGTCTGTTGTCAATCAGGAAATATTTACAGTCTCTTGGATGAATTCTAGAAAGCCTTATAATTAAGCAAGGCGAGGGAGTAAGCAAAAGTGTGTATGGGGAGGTGAGGGGCAGGAAGAGACAGAGAGAGAGACAGAGAGAGAAAGACAGATGCAGAGGCAGAGACAGAGAAGCAGAGAGATAGAAACAGAGAGACAGAGACAGAGAAACAGAGACGGAGAGATAGAGAGAGAGACAGAGACAAGACAGAGAGAGACAGGCAACAGAGACAGATACACAGAAAGACAGAGACAGACAGGAGAAAGAGAAACAGAGACAGAGGGAGACAAAGAGAGAGACAGAGACACACAGAGAGACAGAGACAGACACAACCATTTCGGAAAGTGATAACCAACAAATACTGAAATAGGGTAACACAGGCAATTATAGACAAGCTTGTACTAAGGAACTGAGATAGTTTAGAGAGAAAGAAAATGATCTTTATTCAAAAAGGAGAAATTCCTTTATAAACCTCAACAGGTGACTTAGTTAAACTTGGTAGAGACCAGGAGGACAAGGTCTATGTGTGGGTCTGGGTGAGTGGGAGTCAGAGTGGGGTGACTGGAATTTTCCCCAGGGTACTGAAATTTAGAAGGATCTGCAAGTACTTGCACCCATTTAGCTGTTGAAGAAAATGAGTTTATAGCTACTTAACAAGAATACTGAAATAGGAAGCTGTGAGATGACTCTTTTTCTCCATGGTATTCTCTCTCCCAAAGTGTGTTCCTTCCCAACTTACCTCACCCCACTCATTTCTGTGTCAGTAGTCTCTCCACGCAGACAGTATCCTTTGGTCTTTCCACTTATACGAGTATAGATTCTCAGATTTCTCTCTGTCTCTCTCTGTCTCACTCTCTCTCTCTCTGTCTGTCTCTGTCTCTGTCTCTGTCTCTCTCTCTCTGAAATCTACCACTTGCCCCCAGCTCATTTTGGGGGTGCTTTTTCAGGACAAAATTACTGGTTATAGTTCAAGCACTAGTGTTAATTATGAAACAGACTGCGTGTGCCATTATACATTGAAATGAAAATTGATGACCTGACCTTTAGCACCTCTGATCTTCTTATCAGGCTGTCAGAGTGCCTTGTCATATCCACACTGTGTATCTATGGCATGCATCTTACTTGACATCTCCATTGTGCAATGCCATCCAAAGTTGATGTTGCATTGCACCACAGCATATATTTTCATAATGTCAGTCTCCCCTTATGCCTGATTCCATGTCTTCTATTCCCATTTCTGCCCCTTAGGTCATCTTTCCCATTTCTTTGGAGTTGTGAAAATGTCAGTGTTGCCAGCACAGGTAGGCTGTGTCTACCTTGCATTTAGGAGAGTAACACCCCCCTTCTCTGGATGTCCATTTTCCAGCAAGTTTAACTCTCTGAAATATGGCTAATATATAAGCATCGTACTCTCCACTTCCCCAGTATCACAGTTTTTGCATATCTGCCTTAGCAACCTCTTTCCCCCAATTAGATCTATAATCTTCTTGAGATCAGGGCTTGTGTTGTAACTGTCTTTCTCTCCCGATTCCAAGCATGAGGATTTGCACATAGAAGGCATTTCACAACTGTTAGATTTGCTGAATCGAATTTGAATGTGGAATGGGCAACATGAGAGGCAATTTTAAGTGAATATTCTACAAGAGGAAGAGAAATGGCATTGGATCTTCAAGACAGCTTCCTAAAACTCTCCCCATTGGATAAGAATCTGATAAAGCAATAGTTGCCTATTTCTTCTTCCCTGGGGATGATGAGGTCATCCAATGCTATTTGGGGCTTTGCCTTTCTCCTAGCCTCTCCCTGCACTAGTAATTCTTTCTTTGCCCAACTCAGATTTTGAACCAGTGCCTGAACTAAACATACCTGAGAATCATAACAGCTTACCTCGGATAAGACTTTGAACTTTTCAAAGTGCTTTCGCATCTCCTATTTCTTCAGATCACAAGCTCATCTGCCCACTCATGCCATCCTGAAAAGAAACTTTCAGCCTTCTCCAGCTCCCCTATCATTATGAGTGGTGCCGTTGTATTCCTATTTTCTAAAACTGCAATAGAATGCTAAAATGTCCAAGCAGGAAGGGACCTGGTCCAATCCTCTCTCATTACAGAGGAAACAGGTCAAGAAAGGAAAGTGACCTTTCCAAGGTCAGCACAGCTAAAGGGCAAGCTGTCCCTCCATGCAAGGAGCCCGGTTTCCCAGTCCTAGGCTCTTGTGATCATAGTGCACTTTGTACTTGGCCACTACCCTAGGATATCATCTTTAATTCTTTCCTGTCTTTCATTATCCACATCCAATCTGTTAGGATAATAGCGACCTCTCTGATATCACAGAATGTAGGAGCTAGAAGGGGCCTCACGGCTGTATCATCCAACCCTTACCTGGAAAGGGAGTCCTTCTACAACATACCCTACCTGTGGGAGACCTCCAATGAGTGTGACCTCACTAGCTTGCGAATCAGGACATTTCCCTTTAATAGAGAGCCCTGACTGATAGTAGAAGAATGCTCCCCATCATCCTCCCTTTTACCACAACACATCCCCCACCCCACCCCACCCCCACACACACCCACACAAATTACCTAGGATGCTTTCCTGATACCATGTTAAATTGACTTCCTTACACCATGTTAAATTGATTTCCTTACAAGAGCTGCCAAATGTTCTCAGATCTGCCCTCTAGGACCCAAACAAAATTGGTCTAATTCCTTCTCTCGATGATGGCCTTCATACACCTGGATGCATCCATCATGTACCCCCTTGGTTTTTGGTTTCCAATATCACCACTTCCCTCCACTGAACCTCTTATGGCAAGAACTCTGCTGACTTCCCTCTTATGGACACTCTCTGGTTTGTCAACAATCTTCTTAAACTGAGATGCCCGGAACTGAGCACAGTACTCAGACTATGGTCTGACTATGGCACACCCACCCCAAGTTCTAGACACCATAATGATGATGGTGATGATAACTCAGATTATTTAAATGTTTAGGGTTTTCAAAGATCTTTCCTCATAGGAACTCCTTTCTTGTACCATAAGATTGGGCTAGCTTTCTTGAGTCCTATTAAAGGGAGCAAAGGAAGGAAGGAATAAGCATTTATATGGTATTTACTATATGCCAGAGGGCAGCTGGGTGGTTCAGTGGACAGAATGACAGGCATGAAATCAGGAGGACCAGAGTTAAAATCCTGCCTCAGATAGCTACAGCTGTGTGACCTTGGGCAAATCCCTTAACCCTGTTTGCCTCAGTTTACTCATCTGTTTAAAAAAAAAAACTAAAGAAGAAATTGCCAAACCACCCTAGTATCTTTGTCAAGAAAACCCCAAATGGAGTCATGAAGAGTCAGATATGACTGGAAAATAGCTCAACACCAACAATGAAATGTGCCAGACATTGTACTTGTGATTCCCTCAGACCACAAGGTTTTATTCAGCTGAAGTGCTGCCTTATCATGCCTCCTCTATTTTTTATTTGTAAAAGTAATTTCTTGTTTATCCCGGCTGCAAGATTTTACATTTATCCTTTTTAACCTTCCATTTTCATCCTTCTAATGATATGTATATCCCTTCCTCCCTTCAGCATAGCTATAGTCAGTGGGTTGGTTGGTTTGTCAATAAACACTTATTAAGTTCTTCCCATGTTCCAGGCACTGTGCAAAGTGGTTTGGACACAAAGAAAGGCAAAAATAATCCCTCCCCTCAAGAAGCTTACTTTCCAAAGGGGGAGACAATGTGTAACTAACTAGGTGCGTACAAGGTAGACACAGAGAAGCTGGAAGACAGTAATCTCAGAGGAGAAGGCACCAGCAGCTGGTGCGGGTGGGGAAGGAAGGACTGAAAATCTGACCCATCTCTTATTTAATTTGCCACAATTTACTTAAGAATTCTGCTAGGTGATCAATTACACTTAATCTTTCTTTTCAAAGATAAGGAAGAAGTGCCCAATAATTGGAGGGCTCTAAAATTCCTTTGGGTCAGCTAGGGGGTTCAGAGGATAGAATATCCATCCTGGAGTTAGAAAGATTCATCTTCCTGAGTTCAAATCTGGCCTCAGACTCTTCCTGGCTGTATGACCTTGGGCAAGTCACTTAACCCTGTCTGCCTCAATTTCTTTTTCTGTGAAATGAGCTGAAGAAGGAGAAGGCAAACCACTCCAGTATTTTAGCCAAGAGAACTCCAAATAGGGTCATGAAGAGTCAGACACAACTGAAAGAGTCTGAATAACAACTAAAATTTCCTTATCAGGTAGGAAATTCTGTATCATTGAAAGCATTGGAGCACAGGCTGGAATCAGGGCTTCTTAAACTTTTTCCACTTGCGACTCCTTCAGCACTTCTTAAATTGTGAGTCAAGACCCCACATGTAGTTGAGACCCATAGTTTGAGAGCCACTGGGCTAGATGACCACTTATGAGGGCAGTTCCCACAGAGAGAGTCAAAGTAGATGACGTGCAACTTTTACTTTCAACTCTATGACCTTATGAAGTACGTCTATACCCATCTCTTACTCTATGAACGTAATCCATTCTGCAAAAAAATTGTCCAAAAGGGGAAGATGTGTATAATAAAGCATATGTATAATGAGAGTGTTTCTCTTCATTTTAGATGAGAAAATTATGAATTCAACATACTTCTCCCCCCTCAAATTACCTTTCTTAGTTTAAACATGTACAAATAACAAATATATCCTTAGATTACTGTTTTCTTCATAGTGCTTACTAGAAGGATAAAAACACTACATGTATCATTGGCTTGCATGAGGAGAGGCAGAGGAAGACAGTCTGTTGCTGTCCAGGGTGCTCAAGTATAAGATGAACATGGAGGGTCACGCACAGAAGAGAACAGAAGGAGGGCCAACTTTGGAATTAAGACACTGAATTTATTATATACTTCTTTAAAAATAAAGCAAGTTGCACATAGTGAGATATTTGGTTTTCCTATATAATCTTCTTTTTCTGTTTCATTTTGTATATGTAAATTCTCTTTTTTCTTCTTTAAATTCCAATTAAAAATGAATAAGGAAGGACTTTGTTTTAAGGAGAAGCTTTAAGTTGTCAAAGGAGCTTAGCATTTTCTCAAAGACAACTCAGGTCACTCTCTTCCTGGTAAATTCCAGGCCTAATTTACTAATTTTCAGTGTCTGACAATATGCTTATGATCTCCATAGGCAGTCCATATAACTGTACATCACAATGTAGACCATTATTCAGACTCAAGGTCATCTCAAAGTGGAATGATCTGCCTTAAGAGGTGGTAAGTTCTCCCTACTTGTAGCTCTGCATGTAGAGTCTGGATGAGCAATTGTATATTGGGTTATTATAATGGTGATTCCTTCTGTGTCTGGGTCAGAGTGCTATAGATGGCTACTGATGTCTATTTCAACTCTCACATTTTGTGATTCTTAGAGGAGAGGAGAAAGGAGAGAGAAAAATCAATAGGAGAGGAAGAGGGATAACAGAGAGAAAAGGGAGGGAGAAAGGACAGAGAGGACAGAGATAGGAAAGTAAGTTGAGAGAATCCAGGAAAGAAAATACTTTTTCTGAATCATTTCTCTCATACAAAGAAACCTTCCCAGAAACAAAAAGCCTGGATGTTTCCGCTGGCAGAGGGGACAAGATATCACAAGCCTTGGGCTTAATAAAGCTATGTTATTTAAATCACGAACTCTATCAATTTAGAAACTCTCCCTTTTTGAAGATGCAAACAATACAGTTTCCTCAACACAGAAAGGATGATGGGAAGCTGAAAAAAGTCCACGATTATACTGTGGTAATGTCGCTGTTTTTGGAGGACATGGTGCATCTCACACTAAATAATGGGACCCTTGATAGGAAATGTTCTACGGACAAGATCGAGGGGATGAGCCTCAGTACACAGTTTGGGAAAAAAGAGCTAACTAGGAAGCCAAAGCAAGAGAAAGAAGATGTAGCCCATCAGGAGTAGTTATCCCCAGAATTCCTTAGGCATGTTGTAATGATCCTTCCTGAGGATTTCTATTTGAGAGAGGCACGATATTCTATGCAAGTTAGTTGTACGGCCCCATTTTGAAAGCAGGAGCTACTCCGCTGTTGATTTGTTTTTATTCCCACTCCTCTACTTCACTCCTGAGCACACCCAGCAATGGGCACTGCATTTTTTAGGCACTTATTACATAAGATCTTCTAGGGCAAGACTGTATCTTACTCAGCTGTCTTCATTCTCTCCACAGTGCAAAATGCAATGTCCATAGAAAATACTCCATAAAACTACAATGAGTGAACAAACTGCATAAAAAAAATTAAACAGGAACTTGGGCTGTTTATGGAAGCTTTATTCTCAGCTCTGGAGATTCTGTATATACATAGCCATCTATTGCTAGAAATGATGACTTGACACATGACTATTTGCACACTTAAGTTGAGTGATGTTTGCCAATATGAGATCAAGAAGATCATAATAAATCATAGAATACTGGAACTGGAAGGAATCCCAGTGATCATATACTCCAACCCCACCTCCCTCCCCCATTTTACAGATGAGTAAATCAAGGCCCAGAGATGTAAAACGACTTTCCCAAGGTCACGCAGATAATCAGTAGCAGAGCTGCAATTCAAACCTGCATCTCCTGAAGTCAAATCCTCTTTTTACTATACTGTGCTGGTTTCCTCTTAAATCAGACTGTGGTTATATCCCCCTCTTCTTTCCCTGCCTCTCCAACAAAATATTTTTAAGAGACACAGAGGAAAAGAGATGCCAATATCAATTTTCAGTACTGAGATAAGAAACATAGAAACAAATGGATAGCTTCATCTGAATTGAGTAAAACTCAGATTACTAACAGAACTGCAGTCACTGACTGGTAGGTTAAGCAGGGGATGCCAGACTAATTAGTTGCTTAACAGACTGTGGCAAAGCCCAGTGGATGCTGGGGAGGCTTTTGTGAAAGGATATCAGGCAGAATTATTCAACCAAAGTCAGCATGGGTTGAAATACCAAATGAATGGTTCATCAGAAGTCTAAGTAAATAATACAAATCTATTCCAGAGGAAACAGGGACCTTTGGCACAAATATGTTTTATGGAAGAAAAAGAGACTGGGGATGCAGGGAGAGGAAAGAGAATGAGGGAAACGTTGATTTGTATTTTCCAGCTCAGATAACTCAAATCTTGATGGGACTGGTGGCCTTCTCTCACACTCCATCTTCCTAGAATAAATTCTGCAGATTGCTTCTGCAACGTTCATGCCAGATAAGCCGTGGCAAATGACTCCTTGGAGAAGGTCACTGGATTTCACACTGATGGGAAAAATGAACTAAAAATGAGCCAAAGAACTGGCCAAACCTGGAAATGTGGCTAGAGTCCTTGGATGTAGAAAATGGAGTTCTCAGATTGAAGTCTGATATATCGGCATGGCCGTCACTTACTTGTAATATTACCCCTAGGATTTCACCTTGCCAGTGAGATAAGGCTTTCTATTCCCAGGGCAGACTCTTTTAAGAGATATTAGATGGATGCAGAAGGAGGACCTCAGATATATCAGAAAGGGGGGCCTGACAAGGTGTTTTCACTATTAATTACATAGCTGTCATCCCAATTCAGGCCCTCATCATCTTTCTTTTGGACCATGTCACCTCTCTACTCAGTAAACTCCAGTGACTCCCTATTACCTCCAAAGTCCTCTTTGAGGGATTTAAAATCTTTTACAACCTAGCCCTTTCCTACTTTTTATTATTTTGCCATATTACTCCTTTCATGGACTGTAATCCAGTCACATTGGCTGATTTGCTTATCCTGCACAAAGTTCCATCTCTCATTTCCATACTTTTGCATAGACTGCTCCCATGCCTGGAATGTTACCTCTCCTAGCCTCTGCCTTCTATACTCACTCTCTCTGTCCTTTAACCACAAGTAATGCTTAAAATACTGATTGCTGCTTTCAAGGACTTTTGCAATTTAACTTCTGGTTACCCTTTTACTAACAGAATTTTAATAGAAAGCCTTATCCTTTCACCTTATCACATGTTTGGAAAGCTATGCAAATTATCTCAGTTTCTAAGACAAATTTCCTTTAAGATTCAGCTCAAGTATCCCCTTCATGAAGCTTTTCATGATCCCCCCAGTGGCTAGTACACCACCTACCAAAACAAACTCATATTCATTTTGTACCTATTGTGAGAAATGCTTATTTCTCTCTCATATTAATTGCCAATTGTTAAAATTGAGGAGACTCAAACTTTTCACCCCTTTCCTATTTCCTTCCTAATCTCTCAAGGACAGGACTTATGGACAATAGGATTAACATTCTCCTCTTTCTGGGTATTGCTACTCTACTCAACTAGATTAGATTTCTAATCTAAGGTGAAACTCCCTTCTGCTCAGATTTGGGTGGGGGAATATGGATTCTTTGAGTAGATTGCCCAAGGTTGGGGCTGGTCTGGTTATAAGGATAGTCTTTCTTTGACATGATGTTACTTTTAGTCTCTCATTGTAATGTTCATTCACTCATTAATTGTTAATCAATCAGAGCTGATTGTTACCCTCAGGAATACCCCTCTTCTGAGGGCATATAATCTGTGAGCCCACCATCATTCTGGTCTCTGGCATTTGAGAGTGCAACAGATCACCTACTATTAAAATGCTGGCATTATTAATAAAATCATTAAATTACCTAGAAAATATGTCTCTTGAATTTTTTAAACATTACACTATTCTGTATATGTTTATCTCTGTATAGGAAAGTAAACTTCCTGAGGGCAGGAACTTTTTCACTTTGGTCATTGTATCCTCAGCACTTAGCACAGCTGCAGTTCTAGAAGAGTCTGCACACAGACCCAGAATAGAAATGAAAATTCCCATTCATTAGAAACTAATTTCCTTGAGAATTAGGGTATTTCATTTTGTCATGGTCGTTCCACCTCCTAGTCAAGTGCTTGACACAAGTAGTACTAAAAATGCCAATTTATTTGTTCAAGAGCTTCTGAGAGTCTAATTCTAGTGACCCTCTCTAGCACAGGAGAATTCGGAATGGAAAGCCTTGTCCTTTCCCCTCATCCTGTGTTTACAAAACTATTCAAAGTGGCTCAATTTCTAAGCCAAAAAAAGGATCCTAAATTTTCTCTTTGCTTTCCCTCAACCTTGTCCTTGGTGTGCATAGAAGTCATTTGGGAACCTTTGAGATCTGCCTGAAGACAGTTTACAGGGACAAGTCTAATGTTCTAATCTTTTTGGACTTTGCTATTTTGTGACTTCATGCCAGCAAAGCCATTGTGTTATCATACAATCAAATACTTAGAGCTGGAAGAGGCCTTGCAGGTGCTGGTTTGGAGTTCTCATTTTATAGATATAAAAAAAAAAAAACAGAAGGCTTTAAGGTTTTGCAAAGTGCTTTGCATATGTTGTCTCATTGGGTTTTCACAATAATCCTGGAGTTGTTTTAGTATTCCCATTTTATAGATAAAGATATTGAGACTCATGAAAGATAAATTACTTGTCCAGGGTCATGCACCTAATAAGTGAAAGAGGCAGGGTTTGAATTCAAATATTCCCTTCTCCAAGTCAGATACCCTATGCACCTTGGCACCTAGCTGTCTACAGGGCAAAACTTAGACCCAGGGTTCTTCCCAGTAGTCTTCTACTTTCTTGGATCTTAAGTATTTGAAGATAAATTGACTGTCCGTGATATTGCTGGGCAAAATATGAGGTAGAAATGTTTTCTGTGTCGATATTTACATTAAAATACCCATTTCCACAGCATTCTAAGACTTAGAATATGCTTTCCTTTAGGAACTTAATGAGATAGGCATGACAAGTATTATTTTCCTCAATGTATGGATGAAGAAACTGAGACTCAGGCTGATGAAAGCATTTGTTCATGGTCACACAGCTCATAAATGTGGCAGTGATGGTCCACTGAGCCATCATTGAGACTTATCTGAAGTGACCTGGCTCAGGAGTCAGAGAACCAGAGGTCGAATGCCACCTCCAATGTGTACCACTTATACAACCTTAAGTGAGTCACTTAACTTTCTCAGGTCTTAGTTTCCTCATCTAAGAGGATGGTCTCAGAGGAGCCAAGATGGCAGAGTAGAAAGACTTACGTATGCTAGCTCTGAATCCACAGCCCAGAAATTTCCTGTGAAAAGAACTCCCCACAAATTCTGGAGCAGAGCAAGCCATGCAGAAACACAGTGGAAGAGATTTCCATTCCAGAGAGCCCTGGGAAGCCATCCCCAGGGGTACATCGCGCACCAGACAGTGGAGCCCACCCCTGTGCTACCCTGGCCGAACGGCCCCAGAGGAGCAGATCTGAGCAGGCTTCAGGAATGGAATCTCTGGTGGCTGCGAAGGTCCCTCCACCCACAGGTGCTCCAGGTCAGTGAGAGAGACTTCTGGGCTGGCCAAGAGAGGAGCGGGGTGTCTTTGTGACTCAGGCCCCTTCGGGAGGCAGCGGCAGAGGCAGTGGCAGAGGTAGTGGCGGCCAGGAGCTCCCAGAGCAGTAGTCAGGAGCTCAGGGCCATTACTGAAGGTTTCTGTATAAAGCCCCTGAGGGAACTGAGCCTGGGAGGAGGCCCTGCCCCCACTCCAGCACCAGAACTTAAGCTCAAATTGAATAGCAGCCACGCCCACCATGGAAAGCCCTGAGGCTGGGGAGCAGCATTTGAATCTCAGACCCCAAGCACTAGCTGGGCAGATCTAGGTGGGGGTGGAGAGGAATCTCAGAAGTCAAGTAACTGGCTGGGAAAATGCCCAGAAAAGGGAAGAAAAATAAGACCATAGAAAGCTATTTTCTTGGGGGATGGATGTTCTCACCTTTCAATTCTGATGACGAGGAACTATTCTTACCATCAGGGAAGGACGTGGAGGTCGGGGTCTCTGTATCCTAGACATCCCAGGTGGATGTCCGGTGGGCTCAGGCCATGGAAGAGCTCAAAAAGGATTTTGAAAAGCAAGTTAGGCAGGTGAAGGAAAAACTGGGAAGAGAAATGAGAGAGACGCAAGAAAAGCATGAAAAACGGGTCAATACCTTGCTAAAGGAGACCCAAAAAAATGCTGAAGAAAATAGCACCTTGAAAAATAGGCTCACTCAATTGGCAAAAAAGGTTCAAAAAGCCAATGAGGAGAAGAATGCTTTCAAAAGCAGAATTAGCCAAATTGAAAAAGAGGTTCAAAAGCTCACTGAAGAAAATAGTTCTCTCAAGATTAGAATGGAACAGATGGCGGCTAATGACTTTCTGAGAAACCAAGAAATCACAAAACAAAACCAAAAGCATGAAAAAATGGAAGAGAATGTGAAATAGCTCATAGGAAAAACAACGGACCTGGAAAATAGATCCAGGAGAAACAATTTAAAAATTATGGGACTACCTGAAAGTCATGATCAAAAAAAGAGCCTAGACATCATCTTCCATGAAATTATCAAGGAAAACTGCCCTGAGATTCTAGAACCAGAGGGCAAAATAAGTATTGAAGGAATCCATCGATCACCGCCTGAAAGAGATCCAAAAAGAGAAACTCCTAGGAACATTGTGGCCAAATTCCAGAATTCCCAGGTCAAGGAGAAAATATTGCAAGCAGCTAGAAAGAAACAATTCCAGTATTGTGGAAATACAATCAGGATAACTCAAGACCTAGCAGCTTCTACATTAAGGGATCGAAGGGTGTGGAATAGGATATTCCAGAATTCAAAGGAACTAGGACTCAAACCAAGAATCACCTACCCAGCAAAACTGAGTATAATACTTCAGGGGAAAATATGGTCTTTCAATGAAACAGAGGACTTTCAAGCATTCTTGATGAAAAGACCAGAGCTGAAAAGAAAATTTGACTTTCCAACACAAGAATGAGAAGAAGCATGAAAAAGTAAACAGCAAAGAGAAGTCATAAGGGACTTACCAAAAGTGAACTGTTTACATTCTTACATGGAAAGATAATATTTGTAACTCTTAAAACTTTTCAGTATCTGGGTAGTTGGTGGGATCACACACACATACACACATACACACATGTATGCACATACAGAGACAGAGAGCACAGAGTGAATTGAATAGGATGGGACCATATCTTACAAGAAGTTAAGGTAAATGGTGAGAGAGAAACGTAGTGGGAGAAAAAGAGGGTGAAATGGAATGGGCTAAATTATATCTCATTCAAGAGGCAAGCAGGAGACTTTTTAGTGGAGGGAAAAAGAGGAGAGCTGAGAAAAAAACAAAAGAAGTTTACCCTCATCACATTCGAGTAAAGGAAGGAATAAAATGCACACTCATTTTGGTATGAAAACCTACCTTACAATACAGAAAAGTGAGGGAGAAGGAAATAAGCAGTGTGGGGGGGATGATGGAAGGGAGGGCAATGGGAGGAGGGAGCAATTTGAAGTCAACACTCTTGGGGAGGGACAGGATCAAAAGACAGAATAGAAACAATGGGGGGCAGGATAGGATGGAGGGAAATACAATTAGTCTTACACAACATGACTATTATTGAAGTCATTTTCAAAACTACACAGATATGGCTTATATTGAATTGCCTGCCTTCCCAAAGGGAATGGGTGGGGAGGGAGGGATGGGGAGAATTTGGAACTCAAAGTTTTAGGAACAACTGTTGAGTATTGTTGTTGCTACTAGGAAATAAGAAATACAGTTAATGGGGAATAGAAAGTCATCTGGCCCTACAGGACAAAAGAGAAGATGGGGACAAGAGAAGGGAGGGATGATAGAACAGAGGGCAGATTGGTGATAGGGGAAATTTGAATGCTTCGTGTATTAGGGTGGGGGGAAGGGATAAAAGGGGAGAAAATTTGGAACTCAAAATTTTTTGAAAATGAATGTAAAAAGTTAAATGAATAAATTAAAATAAAAAAATAGAGAAATAAAAGGATCCATCCAATTCCATCCAATGAGGTCCATTCCAGCTCTAAATCTATGCTCCTCGGAACCAGGTGACCATTATGTACAGTAACAGCTATATCTTATCATAAACAACTGTGTTATTCTCAGCAACCCGATGATCTAAAATAATTCTTAAGGAATCATGATGAAAAATGCAATCCACCTCCAGAGAAAGAAATTATGGAGTTTGAATGCAGATTGAAGCATACTTTAAAAAAATTTTTTTTCTTTATTATTCTTAGTTTGTTTTTGTCTATGTTCTCTTTCACAAGATGGCTAATGGAAAATGTTTTGTGTGACTGCACATGTATAATCTATATCAAATTAATTGCCTTCTCAAAGAGGGGGGAGAAGAAGGAGGAAAAATTAAAAAAGAATGCTAAAAATTTTTGTTTATATATAATTGGGAAAAAATTAAGTTTAAAAAATCTCTGATCTTTTGATAACTCCAGGCAAAAATGGAGAAGACAATTTCAACGATCCCTTACGTGTGTGGCCAGAGGACATTTATCTGTGTGTAGTTGCCATTTAAATCAAAATCAATTGTCCTTATATTGGGTTTCAAATTTTCTAAGACTCTTCAAGATGATCTCATTTGTTCAAATTGATCTAATTTGATCTATAGGACAAAAAGCAAATGCATCACCATAGTGTTCTTGGCTCTATGCTTTACCATCAAAACACTTCCTACCTTTCTAGGCTTCTTACACCTTACTCCCCAGTATATACTGTCATCCAGTGACACTGGCATCCTGGCTGTTCCAGGAGCAAGACATTCGATCTTTTAGCTCCAGGTCTTTTTTCTGGCTTATCTGTCCCCCATGACTGGAATGCTCTCCCTCTTCTGTTCTGACTAATGATCTCCCTGGCTTTCTTTAGGTACCAGCTAAAATCCTGTGTGTTCATCCTTCATTGTCGAAGAAGACCATGCCATCAGAGAAATGATGACATGACTTGCACTTGACTTTGTTTTTTGAGTGAGGGAGGGCTGTGCAAGTCATCAGCCTCACTTCTCCTCCAGAGTCATCTGAATCCAGTAACCAGATATTCATCAGGATGACTAAAGATGACCCAGGATGAGGCAATTGGGGTTAAGTGACTTGCCCAAGATCCCGCAGCTAGCGAGTGTCAAGTGTCTGAGGTGACATTTGAGCTCACGTCCTCCTGACTCCTGCACTGGTGCTCTATCCACTGTTCCACCTAGCTGCCTCAACTAAAATCCTACCTTCTACAGGAATCTTTACTTCTTCATGGTTTCCTATTTATCTTGTATGTAGCTGATTTTGTATATATCTGTATGTCTGTTGTCTCCCTCATTAGAGTGTAAGCTACTTGAGGGTAGGAACTGGCTTTTGCCTCTTTTATATCCCTAAAATTTAGCATATTGCCTGGCGTATATGAGGTGCTTAAAAGATTCTTATTGATTAATTAAGGCAGAGAAGGAATATTTATGAAATTAGAAGATGACACAAAGGTGTGAGAAATAAGTAACAGATCCAATGACACTGCCAGCATCTAAAAGCATGTTGCCAAGTTAGAATGTTGCATCAAATCTAGTAGGATTAAATTTAATTGAGACAATGTAAAGGATTATACCTATGTCTAAAAAGAAATCAACTTTCTATGCAAGAAGTCAACTTTGCATGTATGGAGAGTGTGCTAGAAAGCATTTTGAAAAAATATGGCTTTTATAGCATGCTATCATCTCATGAAAAATTAATAGTTTGATATAAGATTCTGGAAAGCTAATGAGACCCTGAATTACATTGTTTCCAGTGATAATGACATGATAGTCACCAGCCATGGCCATGCTGCCTTTGGAAAATTGTGTTCCTCATCTCTGCCTCCTAGATTCCCTTAAGTTCCAACCAAAGTCTTTGCTTCTGCAAGAAGTTTTCCCTAGTCATTCTTAATCTTTTTGCCTTTTCTCTGAGTCTACTTCCAATCTGTCCTCTATATATTTTGTTTGTAGCTAATTGTTTCCTTGTCTTGCTCATTAGGTTATCACCTACTTGAGATGAAGGTCTTGTCTTGCATTGTACTGTTTGCTTTTTGCCTTTCTTTGTATCCCCAGAATTTAGTGTAGTGCCTGGTGCAAAGTATGTGTTTAATAAATGCTGGTTTACCATCAGTTAGTGCCACATTTTAGATAAGCCATGGAACAGCTGAAGAAGGGTGTCCATTGATGAAGGGTCTTGAGTTTGTGACATAAATGGTTTGAACAAATAACTTGAAGATGTTTAACAGGGAGAAGAGAAGACTCAGGAGGATTACAGTGACTGTTTTCAAATTTCAAAAGACTGTATTTTGAAAAATAGGGCAGCTAGGTGGCATAGTGGACAGAGTGTTGGGCCTGGAATTAGGAAGACTGATCTTCCTGCGTTCAGATATGGCCTTAGACACTTAGTGGTTATGTGACCCTGGGCAAGTCACAACCCTGTTTGCCTAAATTTCCTCATATATAAAATGAGCTGGAGAACAAAATGGCAAGCCACTCCACCATCTTTGTCAAGAAAACCCTAAAAGGATGTCATGAAGGGGGACATGACAGAAAATGAATAAAAACAAATTTTGTAAGAGGAATATCATTTACTCTGTTTGACTCCTACAGGATGGAAGTTGAAAAGAGGAAAATTTAGATTTAAAGTAAGGAAAAAAACTTCCTTATAACTTGAATTATTCCAAAGCAGAATGCGTCATGTCTAGTGGTAGTGAGCCCCCCCTCATTGGAGGTCTTTAAGCAAAAGCTGGATGACTACTTGTCAGAAATATAGCAAAGAATGTTCTTTTCAGGTACAATTTGGACTACATGACCAGTGAGCTCCCTTCCACTTCTGAAATTCAACAGTTCTATAAAATGGCTCACTTGAAGTTTCGTGGCTGATCTGTGGCAAGTAGACTGAAGGCAGATCTTTCCATCTTGGTGCTCTTTTGAATACATCACACTGCTTTTTTGACATTCAAAACCATCCTCATTCTAGGTGTGTTGTTAGATGAGAATGATCCTTGTGGAAATAGTCAAAGTGGGTGCTGATAATATAATATGAGAAAAGATCCTAATTTCATTTGACAGTCACTAAAAAGTAAAATGATTTCCTTAGACTGAAACTATTTTCTATTTTCTGTGGGCTCCATGAAGTTGGTAAAAAGTGATAATGAACCAAGTTCATGAATTAAGTTTATGTGATGAAATGGAATGCCTATTGAATTTAGAATCAGAAGACATGGACTCAAATCTGAGCTCTACTAATTCCTTACCTGAATGATCTTGGACACTCTCTCTCTGTATCTCAGTTTCCTCCTTGGTAAAATGAAAGTATTAGAATGGATTCTTTGAAGCTACTCCAAGTCAGATCTTGGGTTCAAAGAACTCCATTGAACTGTCCATTTTTTGGTACTGAAATTGACAACACATTTCTTAAAATTCTTTGATCATCAGTTGAGACATGGAAACTTTTTTTTTTTGATTCTGCAAAGACTTTCATTTGTTCAGCTACTACAGGACACAGAATACTAGCATGGAGTTAATTACAGGGGTGTTGTCCATGTTAGATGTGTGCTTGAAAGAGAAAAAGAGGCATTCCACATCTCACTAACTCATATCAGAAGAAATAATCACCATATGGTCAAATCTGACCATGAATAAATTTTCAAACACCAGAAGTGAATACCAATTTCTATTAGGCACAGGATTTGGCCTTCAGAATTATGGCATCACTTTATCTTGGAGATGGGTTTGGGTTGTGTGAAATTTGATCCAGTTTGTGATTTGAGTTTTAAATTTGTAACTAGATGACATAATAGATACAGTGCAGGATCTGGAGTCAGGAAGACCTGGGTTCAGATCTGGCCTCTGACCCTTACTGGCTGTGTGACTCTTCACAAGTTATTAAACCTCCATTTACCTTAATCCTATGAAGAAGGAAATAGCAAACCACTTCAGTATCTACCAAGAAAACCCCATAATGGGATCATGAAAAGTTGGACATGACTGATTGATTGAACAGCAACCTAAAAGATTTGATCCATATACAAATTTCTGGTTGAGAGATCACTATCATAATGTCTCATATTTGCATAGTGCTTTTGAATTTATAGAACATAGTCTTCATAATAATCACGAGTTAAACATGGGAGATAAAAGAGAGGTAAGAGGACTTTCATCGAAATATTTGAATGAATGGTTGTAGACTGAAGTAAGGAAACCTAGAGAATAATATACATAATGGCTACAATATGTAAATCAAGCCACTTTCCCCCCCCACAGACTTTTACTGAATGTTATCTCTAAGTCATTAAAATGACTTTACTTCCAAGTCCAAAATGACTTTACTTTAAAATGAAAATAAGTCATTAAGATAAAGAACATGTTAAATAATTTCTTGCTCATAGAAATAAGAGATAAACACATTTCCAAAAGTTCAGCAAAACTTTTCAGAAAGTTTGGCAAGGACTCAATTAGATATTACCAAGATTCTTTTCTGAATAGATAATTGGTCAAAGGAAATGAAGTTTTAAAAGGATTGCAAACTCTCAACAGCTAGATGAAAGGTTACTATGATGACTAATAAGGGAAGCATCCATAAACAGCTCTGAGGTTTAATTTCCCCAAGTTCCAAGTCATTTACTTCCAAATAAGTTTTTTGCTGTCCAAAACATCAAGCTTTTTTGAAGAGTTTGAAATTAATACAAGTTGCAAGTTAACATTTGCTCTAAGATAGCACCAGAATGAGAATGAGCTGATGCCTCTTCATTCTCCAATAGATTTTTGTTGAAATTTTTTTAACGATGACATTTGTTTCAACACACCAGTTATTTACCAAAAATACTCCCTACCACAACATCACCTGACACATCAACCAAAATTTTCCAGCATACTCTCCATTGTGCACCTGAGTTCCTCCACTGTCCACTTTTCCACTGAGTAGATGAGTATATTCCATTATGTACTCTACTTTGATAGAACATAAGCTCCTTGAGATTAAGGGTTGTTCATTTTTGGTCTTTGTGTTTCCATTGCTCAACACAGTGCCTGATAGGTACCTAAGAATGTAATAAAAATGTCTACTGATTGATTTATTCTTTGAGACTGAAACTGATAGTTAAAATTTACCAGGATCTATCTTTTTGGCGCTTTTTTTTTGCGTTTTCTTTTTTTTTCTTTTTTAAATATAAATTTATTTATTTAACTTTTTACATTCATTTTCACAAAATTTTAGGTTCCAAATTTTCTCCCCTTTTATCCCCTCCCCCACCCCAATACACCAAGCATTCTAATTTCCCCTATCACCAATCTGCCCTCTCTTCTATCATCCCTCCCTTCTCTTGTCCCCATCTTTTCTTTTGTCCTGTAGGGCCAGATGGCTTTCTATTCCCCATTAACTGTATTTCTTATTTCCTAGTAGCAACAACAATACTCAACAGTTGTTCCTAAAACTTTGAGTTCCAAATTCTCCCCATCCCTCCCTCCCCACCCATTCCCTTTGGGAAGGCAGGCAATTCAATATAGGCCCTATCTGTGTAGTTTTGCAAATGACTTCGATAATAGTCGTGTTATGTAAGACTAACTGTATTTCCCTCCATCCTATCCTGCCCCCCATTGTTTCTATTCTATCTTTTGATCCTGTCCCTCCCCAAGAGTGTTGACTTCAAATTGCTCCCTCCTCCCATTGCCCTCCCCGCTTCTATCATCCCCTCACCTTGCTTATCTCCTTCTCCCCCACTTTCCTGTATTGTAAGATAGGTTTTCATACCAAAATGAGTGTGCATTTTATTCCTTCCTTTAGTCGAATGTGATGAGGGTAAACTTCATGCTTTTTTCTCAGCTCTCCTCTTTTTCCCTCCACTAAAAAGTCTCCTGCCTGCCTCTTGAATGAGAGATAATTTACCCCATTCCATTTCACCCTCTTTTTCTCCCACTACATTTCTCTCTCACCATTTACCTTAATTTCTTTTAAGATATGGTCCCATCCTATTCAATTCACTCTGTGCTCTCTGTCTCTGTATGTGTGTGCATGTGTGTATGTGTGTGTGCATGCAGGCATGTATGTGTGTGTGTATGTGTGTGTGTGGTCCCACCAACTACCCAGATACTGAAAAGTTTTAAGAGTTACAAATATTGTCTTTCCATGTAGGAATGTAAACAGTTCACCTTTGGTAAGTCCCTTATATGACTTCTCTTTGCTGTTTACTTTTTCATGCTTCTTCTCATTCTTGTGTTGGAAAGTCAAATTTTCTTTTCAGCTCTGGTCTTTTCATCAAGAATGCTTGAAAGTCCTCTGTTTTATTGAAAGACCATATTTTCCCCTGAAGTATTATACTCAGTTTTGCTGGGTAGGTGATTCTTGGTTTGAGTCCTAGTTCCTTTGACTTCTATCAACTTCTATCCTGTTCCACACCCTTCGATCCCTTAATGTAGAAGCTGCTAGATCTTGAGTTATCCTGATTGTATTTCCACAATACTAGAATTGTTTCTTTCTAGCTGCTTGCAAGATTTTCTCCTTGACCTGGGAATTCTGGAATTTGGCCACAATGTTCCTAGGAGTTTCTCTTTTTGGATCTCTTTCAGGCAGTGATCAATGGATTCCTTCAATACTTATTTTGCCCTCTGGTTCTAGGATCTCAGGGCAGGTTTCCTTGATAATTTCATGAAAGATGCTGTCTAGGCTCTTTTTTTGATCATGACTTTCAGATAGTCCCATAATTTTTAAATTGTTTCTCCTGGATCTATTTTCCAGGTCAGTTGTTTTTCCCATGAGATATTTCACATTCTCTTCCATTTTTTCATGCTTTTGGTTTTGTTTTGTGATTTCTTGGTTTCTCAGAAAGTCATTAGACTCCATCTGTTCCATTCTAATCTTGAGAGAGCTATTTTCTCCAGTGAGCTTTTGAACCTCTTTTTCCATTTGGCTAATTCTGCTTTTGAAAGCATTCTTCTCCTCGTTGGCTTTTTGAACCTCTTTTACCAATTGAGTGAGCCTATTTTTCAAGGTGTTATTTTCTTCAGCATTTTTTTGGGTCTCCTTAGGAAGGTATTGAACCATTTTTCATGCTTTTCTTGCATCTCTCTCATTTCTCTTCCCAGTTTTTCCTCCACCTGTCTAACTTGCTTTTCAAAATCCTTTTTGAGCTCTTCCATGGCCTGAGCCCACCGGACATCCATCTGGGATGTCTGGGATACAGAGGCCCTGACCTCCACATCTTTCCCTGATGGTAAGAATATTTCCTTGTCATCAGAATTGAAAGGTGGGAACATCTGTACCCCATCAAAGTAGCTTTCTATAGTCTTATTTTTCTTCCCTTTTCTGGGCATTTTCCCAGCCAGTGACTTGACTTCTGAGATTCCTCTCCACCCCCACCTAGATCTTCCCAGCTAGTGCTTGGGGTCTGAGATTCAAATGCTGCTCCCCAGCCTCAGGGCTTTCAGTGGTGGGCGTGGCTGCTATTCAATTTGAGGTAAGTTCTGGTGCTGGGGTGGGGGCAGGGCCGTCCCCCAGGCTCAGTTCCCTCAGGGGGTTTATGCAGAGACCTTCGGTAATGGAGCTCCTGCTTGCTCCGGGAGTCCCAGGCTTCTTCTGCTGCCTCTGCTGCTGCCTCTGCCTCTGCTGCTCCCTCTGCTGCTGCCTCCCGAAGGGGCCTGAGTCATGGAGACACCCCACTCCCCTCTCAGCCAGCCCAGAAGTCTCTCTCACTGACCTGTGTGCCTGTGGGTGGAGGGACCTTCGTGGCCATCGGTGGTTCCATCCCTGAAGCCTGCTTGGATCTGGTCCTCTGGGGCTGCGTGGCCAGGGCAGCACAGGGGTGGACTCCGCTGTCTGGAGCGCAATGGATCCTTGGGGATGGCTCTCCAGGGCTCTCTGGAAGGGAAATCTTTTCCACTGTGTTTCTGTGTGCCTTGCAGTGCTCCAGAATTTGTGGGGAGTTCTTTTTGCAGGAAATATATGGGCTGTGGGTTCGGAGCGAGCATACATGAGTCTTTCTACTCCGCCATTTTGGTTCCTCCCCCCTTGGCTTTTCTTTTTTACTTACATATTGTAGTCATTATGCATATTGTTCTCCAGGGTCTCCTTAATTTACTCTACATTAGTTCATTCAAGTCTTTGAATGGTTTCTCTGAACTCTTCATAGCTGTTATATCTTAAAGTACAATAGTCCTCTATTGCTTCCATCTACTACAATTAATTTAGTCATTTCCTCAATTGATTGAAGAAATTAACTTTTTAACAGGAGGATTTTTTTACTACAAAAAAAGTGTTGCTATGAATATTTGAATTTCTGCGTGGCCTTTATTTTTGTCTTTGATCTCCTTGATTTATGTGCCATGGTCGCATACCTTGGTCAAAGGGCATGAACAATTTAGTGATTTATATTGTATGACATACAAATTGATTTCCTGGAGGAATGGATCAATTCACAGCTTCACCAAGATGGTATCAATGTGCCTATCTAATAACATCTCTCCAACAATGATTATTTCTGTTTTTTATCATCTTTGATACGAGTAGATTCATCTTCCCCACTTTGAGGGGGAAAAGGTGAAAGTAAACCTCTGAGTTGTTTATGGATGTTTTCCTTATTAGTGATTATGGTAACCTTTCATCTAACTGTTGAGAGTTTACAATCCTTTTAAAATTTCATTTCCTTTGACCACTTATCTGTTCAGGAAAGGATCTTGTTAATATCTAATTGAGTCTTTGCCAAACCTTCTGAAAAGTTTTTGCTGTACTTTTGGAAATGTGTTTACTGTATATCTCTATGAGCAAGAAATTTAACATCTAAAACAAAATACACTTTGAAAAAATTTCAGAACATTATGATTTTCCTTAGCACTGGGTATTTGGATGAGACATAAGGGAAAAGGTCAGGTAAAAAGATATTCTAATAGTGTTTCAAAGGATTTCATCTAAGAATGTTGTTAAAGCAGAGTGATAGTTTGAAAATTTGGTGGCAACATCTTTTGATGTGTGGGAAATTACACCTCGCTTTTCAATAACAAATGGCATTTCTCTGCCATAATTCATGCAGCAAATGGCTGATGTCTTTAATGTCTTATAACATGAAAGTCCTCATAGTTTAAAATCTTACTGGGAAATGATAATTCATTTTGTTCTCTTATTATAGTGCAACTCTGATAAATATGTGCTTTGAATGAGTATTCAGACCATTTTACCCACGTGTTAATGGAAACTCTGAGGGCTTTATTTTTTATGGGTGATTATCATATTTAACTTGTACCTAATATATGGTAGAAGAATGAAGTGTCATGATCAAACCTCTAAGTGAATAATTTTTCAAGCATCCATATTGAATATTAATATCTGTGACCTCCAGTTTGGAGAAAAAGTGGGCTAGAGAATCAATCACAATTCAAAATCATTGAAAACTGATACTTTTCTGGATATCACAGATCTATGAACTCATCCATGTAGGAATTTCCACTAACAGTAACAATTACGACTACATCCACACCTCATCTTGTTTGATTCTTATCCATGCCATTTGATAATTCCTACAAGGAATTCCAAGCATGCTAGGCTTTTGCTCTATGATTCCTGTGTTTGTCATGAGAACATATGGAGTTTTCCATTAGTTATCTTTCACTACCTGATCATGTGTTTGTCATGTGTTTGTCATGAGAACATATGGAGTTTTCCATTAGTCATCTTTCACTACCTGATCAGTGCATCTCATTTTGAGGGGATAGATATACAAAATACATTATTATTGATATCTTCTGTTTTTATGGCACCAATATTTCCCAGTGTATATCACCTCCCACCCCAACAAAGAAAATAATGATAGTGAAATTGTAAACTCATCTACCTCATTCCTCTTCCCAGTGCATTTGTCTTTCTCACCCTTCCATGATTTGGGGTTATGCCAATATAGTAGACTCAAACCTATGCCCTCCATCTAAGTAGATTCCTTCTAACTAATATTCTTAGAGGTTACATGTATTATCTTCCCAGATGGGAACTTAAATAGCTTAACCTTGTGAAATCATTATAATTTCTTACTCAAGTTTACCTTTTTATGTTTCTCCTGTGTCTTGTGTTTGATGTCAAGTTTTCTGTTCAGCTTTGGTTTTTTCATCAGGAATTCTGCATTTCACTGAAAATCCATTTTTCCCCCATTATAGAATTGTACTCTGTTTTTTAATCCTAGCTCTTTCAACTTCTGGAAAATCACATTTCCAGCCCTCCACTCCTTTATAATGGTAGCTGCTAAGTCTTGTGTGATCCTGACTGTGACTTTATAGACTTTGAATTCTTTCTTTCTTTCTTGCTACTTGCATTATTTACTTCCTCCTTGACCTGGGACCTCAGAATTTTTGCTATAATATTCCTGGGAGTTTTCATTTGGGGAGTTCTTTCAGGAGGTGACCAGTAGATTCTTTCATTTTCAACTGTGCTCCCTAGTTTTAAGTTAACTGGACAGTTTTTCTTTTTCTTTTCTTGAAATATGATATCTAGCGCCTTTGCTAAAATCACAACTTTTGAATAGTTCAATAATTCTAAAATTATCTCTCCTTGATCTGTTTTCCAGGTCAGTTGTTTTCCCTATGATGTATTTCACATTTTCTCTTTCTTTTTATTCTTTTGACTTTGTTTTATTGTTCATTGTTTTGTGGAGTCATTAGCTTCCACTTGACCAGTTTTTATTTTTTAGGGTTATTTTATTTGGTGAGTGTTTGCTTCTCTCCTACAATCTGACCAGTTCTGATTTTTAAGCAGTTTTTGTTAAAGCTTTCTGGGGACCTCTTTTACCAAACTTTAAATTCTCTTTTTATAATTTTCTTGCATAGTTCTTATTTATATCCCCATTTTTATTCTGCCACTTATGCTGTTTTTAAAGTAGTTTTTAGATTCGTTATCTCTTTCTTTAGCTCTTCTAAGCATTCTTGTAAATGCAATCTGCATTGTTCTTTGAGGCTTTGCTCGTAGAAGTTTTTAAGTCATTGTTTTCTCCTGAGTTTGTGTCTTGAGCTTCCATTTCACTATAGTAGCTTTCATTGGTAGGTTCTTTTTAATTTTTTTCTCATTTTTCCAGTTTTTTGTTTCTGTTTTTTTCTTTTACTTTGGATTCATGTTAGAGTTGGGTTCTTACCTATGGGTATGTGAATGACTCACCTGGACTTCTGTCTATTATTTTCTTCTGCTTTTAGAACTTGATCAAAGGGCTTGTAATTTTTTGGTGCCTCCCGAATAGTGTGATGTAGGAAGAGGACCAAACTCTGTCTTTCTAGTCTACTCTTTGCTCTTATATATGATTGTGACCATTCCTCTCTAGTGGGGTTATGACCTGAAATAGAGCTATCAAATATTACCTTATCCTTTAACTCATGCTGTGACTGGGGTCCCTTGGAATCTGTTTTCTGACCAGGTCTACAGTCCCCTTACTGTCCCTGGGTGCTAGTGCCACTGTTAACCATGCCATCATTGCTCTTTGCTGCCACCCTCTGGTACAGCTTCTGCAATGTCACATTATCAGCCAGTCTCCACCCCAATGTCTACAGACTTTTCTTTCTGTCTTCTTAAGCTGCCCCATACTGGAAAAAAATCACATACTTTAACTTTTTCTTGGTTTTCTCACTCAGAATTTTGTTTGATGTTTTCTGTAGTCATTTTGTAGGAGAGGTTTTGATGGAAATTGGACAGGTGTGACCTTTCATTCTGCCATCTTCCACATCTCATACCTGGGCTCTACATTTCCCTGATAAAATGATTTATATTACGCTCTTCATTCATTTCTTTCTTGGTTAAAAAAAATGTTGCATCTTATTTATTTCCAACAAAGTTCTGGACTTAGAAACTGGAAGATTTGAATTCTGTCTGTCAAGATGAAATGATCACCACAGAGATTCTTCTTTCAAAGCTAAATGAGAGATGAAACACGATGTTATTTGAGATATAAGGTGGTATATAAAATATACTGATATAAAAAGATGGATTTTCATTATAGGAAGAAGTTTTTGTTTCCTTTCCCAAGGTTCATGTAGAGTACTAATCATTAAGAGACTAATTGTTCTCCCTTACAGATATTACCAGTGATCTATCATGACATACATATTCTGACTGAGGTGTGATATACCTAAACTGTCGCTACTGTCTGTCTGTCTGTCTATCTTTTCCAATTCTTTATTCGTTCAAATGCATTGATTTTATCCTGTGTATTGTCTGTCATTTTTAATCTAAGTCAGTGTTATTTATGTTTCACAACAATCTCTTAGAGGACGGGAATTGTCTTTTAAAATTCTCTTTGCATTACAGAGCAAAATGTTCAAATTACATTCTCAGAAGTGTTCTTTTGTGATGCTAAAAATACTTTGAAATTATAGAAAGAATGCTAGTCTTATAATGAGAAAACCTGTGTTTTCTATGAGTAGCTGTATGACCTTGGACAAATTACTCAACCTCTCTATTTCCTCATCTGTAAAATGGGAATAATTATGTTTATGCTATCCACCTTGTGGGGTTATTATGTTGCTCCAATGAAGTAACAGAGGTGGAAGGGCTTTATAAATCACAAAGAAGGACTAACTGTGTAAATGTTCTATGTCCTATAGATGTCCTATCTATAGATGTCCTATCATCTATAAATAACTGTCCTATATAGCCATCATGAACAAAATGTAGGATGTTATGTCAACTCATCAAAAGGAAAAGACAACTTTAGATGTTAAGGACATTTATAAACACTGATAGTTTACAAGACACCATGTCCCTTAAGGCAATTGGTAGAATCTCTATTGGACGGCATCCTGAAAAACCCAAGGTTCCTCTGAGAACAATTATGGAGGGTTCTCTGGGGAAGAGGCTGATTGTCTTTTGTCACTCTATTTCTAAGAATTTTAATGTAGAATACTTTAGGAAAAAAGCAGAAATTGTAGGTTATCTATGAGTGGCCTCGTCTTTTTTACTAATTGCTACATCATTTAATTATTATTACTTCAAGTTGCTCTTTCTATGGATTTTGGAGATATGGGAGAATGTAAGGAGGGAAGCTGCTCATCATGCTGGGTTACTCAAATGTCAATGCTTTCTAGAGTTGATATCTTTGACCACCTCATAGTGTAGGATGCAGAGTAGGCAAGGGAGGGAGAATTTCTGGAAATAATGTGCACAGCTACACACTTATACCCTCACAAAGTGGGGAATGGCTGACCCATAAAATCTCATCGGGTTAAATGATCAATCCAACATGTCTATCACCAATGCAACAGCCACCTCTCTAGTCAAAGGTTATCAACCTTGATAATTTGTGCTCTCTTGGCTGCTTCTCTTTCCCTATGGAATGTTATTTCTAGTGTGCTGGCCCACTTTATTACGATTGTTGCTACTTGTTCTGGATCTCCAATGCCTATCATGATTGAACTCCCTGGTTACTGTATGTACCCTGCTACCACTGCATTCTCTGTACCAAGGCTAGGCTTCCGAGTTGGCTTTGCAAGAAGTTCTGTTGGCTACTCATCTTGTTTCATCTCTCATTTAGCTTTGAAAGAGGAATCTCTGTAGTGATCATTTTGTCTTGATAAACAGAATAGTCTTTTGCCATGATCCAACTTAAGAAGGAAAAGAGGAGCCTATTTTCATGGGTGTGGTCCTCTAGGACAAAGTAGTCAAGATCTTGAGTGCAATCAACAGCTCCCCCATCCTAGTTGAGCCAACACTAACTAAAGAATGGAACATTATGAATCAGGACCATTATGTTAAGGGAGTTAAACACCTGGAATTCCAAATAGGAACCTGGGTCCATATTCCCTTTAGTTCCTGAAAAAAAGTTTTTTTTATTTATATAGGGAAGGTAGATGAGTTTTCTCCCTGATTGCCCCAGATTTAGTGTTCCCATAAACTCTGATCTTGATACTTTCCAAGTAACTGGGGTGATGTAGGATTTATATTGTCCCAAATTACTAGACATATGAGCTTCTGGGCAGCACCACATATTTGAAAACATAATTCACTACAGGGTAACATTGAGACCTGTACTGGGGCAACGCTGATGACTCTCTGAGCTGAAACTGAGAACTGTGAGTGCCATTTGACTGAAAGTTTGTATAGTCCAATGTTAAGAACATGAACACCCTGTGTCCCTTCACACTAGAATGTGCCCTTCCTGGGGGGGTAGAGCCAAAGTGGCAGAGTAAAAGCAGGGACTTGCTTGAACTCTCCCCTAAACCCTTCCAAATACCTGAAAAAAATTACTCTAAATGAATTCTAGAGTCATAGAACCCACAAAGTGACAGAGTGAAGCAAATCTCCAGGCTAAGACAATCTGGAAAGTTGACAGGAAGGGTATATCACACTGGACTGGGAGTGGAGTACAGTCTGGCAGTCTACAGGCTTCCATGCCAGCACAGACAGACTGGAGTAGGCCTCAGGAACTGAATCACTGGCAGCTATGGCAGTTTCCAAACTTCTCAACACAAAAAATGCCAAAGACAGCATAGAAGATCGGTGGGAAAATTCTGTAGGACTTTCATGAAAGAGGACCTCTGCCCAGCTGGAGTGTTGCTCAACCCTGGGGTGGGGAGGTGGCGTAGCAGAAGTACAGAAGCAGCAGCAGCAGCAACCGTGGTGGCAGCAGCTGCTTCCCCCACAGACACTGGAGGATTGAGCTGCTGATACAAAACCAGTGAAGCCTGGGGTAGTACACCCACCCCCCCCCACCCCTACCCCCCACTGGAAGCAAAATCCTACCCTGAGAAAGAGTTAAAAGGTCAAGTATTTGATTGGGAAGATGAGCAAACAGCATTAAAAAACCTCAGGCTATAGAATCTTACTTTGGTGACAAAGATCAAAACATACAATAAGAAGGCATTGAAGTCAAAGCTTCTATAATCAAAAGCTTCTAAGAAAAATATAAATTGGTCACAGGTCATAGAAGAGCTCAAAAAGGATTTTGAAAATGAAGTAAGAGAAATAGAGGAAAAATTGGAAAGAGAAATGAGAGTGATGCAAGAAAATAATGAAAGGTAAGTCAATAGCTTGCTAAAGGAGACCCAAAAAAATACTGAAGAAAATGAACACCTAAAACATTGACTAACCCAAATGGCAAAAGAGGTCCAAAAAGCCAATGAGGAGAAGAATGCCTTACAAAGCAGAAATGACCAAATGGAAAAGGAGGTCCAAAAACTCACTGAAGAAAATAATTCCTTAAAAGATTATACCCTTCCCACACAGGCTATCAATAATATGTCAGTGGAAGACTGGCAGATGCCACAATACTAATGTAGCTGGGTGAGGACACCTTCAGAAAGTTCTCCCAACTTGTCAAAGGACCTGTGCTATTCCTATGAACAACCTGGTCATTTTTCCATAGGTTGTTCTATCTTACAAACCCGATGACCAAGTAATGGGAGAAATAGAACAATTTTACTGTTAGAGGGTTACCTCTCTGAACACCTAACATCCGGCCTGCACTACTAGGAGATGGGTTTGCCAGCACTTGATAATCTTGTCCTATTGTTGTTCAGTTTTTTCAGTTGTGTTGAAGTCTTTGTGTCCCTATTTGTGATTTTCTAATAAAGATATCAGGGGGGTGGAGCCAAGATGGTGGAGTAGAAAGATTCACGTATGCTAGCTCCGAACCCACAACCCATATATTTCCTGCAAGAACTCCCCACAAATTCTGGAACACTGCAAGGCGTGCTGAGACACAGTGGAAAAGATTTCTGTTCCAGAGAGCCCTGGAGAGCCGTCCCCAGGGATCCGTCACACTCCGGACAGTGGAGTTCACCACTTTGCTGCCCTGGCCGTGTGGCCCCAGAGGAGTGGATCCGAGCAGGCTTCAGGGATGGAACCTCCAGTGGCCAGGAAGGTCCCTCCACCCACAGATGCTACAGGTCAGTGAGAGAGACTTCTGGGCTGGCTGAGGGGGAGTGGGGTGTCTCCGTGGCTTGGGCCCCTTTGGGAGGCAGCAGCGGAGGGAGCAGAAGAGGCCCGGGACTCCCGGAGCAAGCAGGAGCTCCATTACCGAAGGTCTCTGCATAAACCCCCTGAGGGAACTGAGCCTGGGAGACAGCCCTGCCCCCACCTGAGCACCGGAACTTAAGCTCACATTGAATAGCAGCCACACCTGCCCTGGAAAGCCCATTTGAATCTCAGACCCCAAGCACTAGCTGGGCGGATCTAGGTGGGGGTGGAGAGGAATCTCAGAAGTCAAGTAACTGGCTGGGAAAATGCCCAGAAAACGGAAGAAAAATAAGACTATAGAAAGCTACTTTGATGGGGTACAGATGTTTCCGCCTTTCAATTCTGATGACAAGGAAATATTCTTACCATCAGGGAAAGATGTGGAGGTCAGGGCCTCTGTCTCCCAGACATCCCAGGTGGATGTCCGGTGGGCTCAGGCCATGGAAGAGCTCAAAAAGGATTTTGAAAAGCAAGTTAGACAGGTGGAGGAAAAACTGGGAAGAGAAATGAGAGAGATGCAAGAAAAGCATGAAAAACGGGTCAATACCTTGCTAAAGGAGACCCAAAAAAATGCTGAAGAAAGTAACACCTTGAAAAATAGGCTCACTCAATTGGCAAAAGAGGTTCAAAAAGCCAATGAGGAGAAGAATGCTTTCAAAAGCAGAATTAGACAAATGGAAAAAGAGGTTCAAAAGCTCACTGAAGAGAATAGTTCTCTCAAAATTAGAATGGAACAGATGGAGGCTAATGACTTTCTGAGAAACCAAGAAATCACAAAACAAAACCAAAAGCATGAAAAAATGGAAGAGAATGTGAAATAGCTCATAGGAAAAACAACAGACCTGGAAAATAGATCCAGGAGAAACAATTTAAAAATTATGGGACTACCTGAAAGTCACGATCAAAAAAAGAGCCATGAAATTATCAAGGAAACCTGCCCTGATATTCTAGAACCAGAGGGCAAAATAAGTATTGAAGGAATCCATTGATCACCGCCTGAAAGGGATACAAAAAGAGAAACTCCTAGGAACATTGTGGCCAAATTCCAGAATTCTCAGGTCAAGGAGAAAATATTGCAAGCAGCTAGAAAGAAATAATTCCAATATTGTGGAAATACAATCAGGATAACTCAATATCTAGCAGCTTCTACATTAAGGGATCGCAGGGCATGGAATAGGATATTCCAGAAGTCAAAGGAACTAGGACTCAAACCAAGAATCACCTACCCAGCAAAACTGAGTATAATACTTCAGGGGAAAATATGGTCTTTCAATGAAACAGAGGACTTTTAAGCATTCTTGATGAAAAGACCAGAGCTGAAAAGAACATTTGACTTTCCAACACAAGAATGAGAAGAAGCATGAAAAAGTAAACAGCAAAGAGAAGTCATATAAGGGACTTACCAAAGGTGAACTGTTTACATTCCTACATGGAAAGATAATATTTGTAACTCTTAAAACTTTTCAGTATCTGGGTAGTTGGTGGGACCACACACACACACACACATATACACACATACACACACGTACATGCCTGCATGCACACACACATACACACATGCACACACATACAGAGACAGAGAGCACAGAGTGAATTGAATAGGATGGGACCATATCTTAAAAGAAATTAAGGTAAATAGTGAGAGAGAAATGTAGTGGGAGGAGAGAGGGTGAAATGGAATGGGGTAAATTATCTCTCATTCAAGAGGCAAGCAGGAGACTTTTTAGTGGAGGGAAAAAGAGGAGAGCTGAGAAAAAAGCATGAAGGTTACCCTCATCACATTCGATTAAAGGAAGGAATAAAATGCACACTCATTTTGGTATGAAAACCTATCTTACAATACAGGAAAGTGGGGGAGAGGGAGATAAGGAAGGTGGGGGATGATGGTAGGGAGGGCAATGGGAGAAGGGAGCAATTTGAAGTCAACACTCTTGGGGAGGGACAGGATCAAAAGACAGAATAGAAACAATGGGGGGCAGGATAGGATGGAGGGAAATACAGTTAGTCTTACATAACACGACTATTATCTATTATTTGCAAAACTACACAGACAGGGCCTATATTGAATTGCCTGCCTTCCCAAAGGGAATGGGGGGGAGGGAGGGATGGGGAGAATTTGGAACTCAAAGTTTTAGGAACAACTGTTTAGTATTGTTGTTGCTACTATGAAATAAGAAATACAGTTAATGGGGAATAGAAAGCCATCTGGCCCTACAGCACAAAAGAGAAGATGGGACAAGAGAAGGGAGGGATGATAGAAGAGAGGGCAGATTGGTGATAGGGAAAATTAGATTGCTCGGTGTATTGGGGTGGGGGGAGGGGATAAAAGGGGAGAAAATTTGGAACCTAAAATTTTGTGAAAATGAATGTAAAAAGTTAAATAAATTTTCATTAAAAAAAAAACAAAACAAAAAATAAAGATATCAGAATGCTTTGCCATTTTCTCTTCTAGTTATTTTATAGCTGAGAAAACTGAGGCAAATAGGATTTGCCCAGGTCACATAGGTAGTAAATGTTTGAGACCAGATTTGAACTCAGGAAGATGAGTCTTCCTGACCCCAGGTCCAGCACTCTATCCACTGCACCACTTAGCTACCCATCTTGTCCTATGTCTTCCCAATCACTGTATATCCTGGATCCTGGCTTTAGTAGACTCAGAGACCTTCAGATACTTTATAGCCTACAATCTGATCTCACTAGAAAATGTTTCTATATAACCTCATGCTCTTATAGTAGTGACAGAAACCATTAACAATTCCCTACTTTCTCTTTTAAAGTAAATGTGTATTGAAACTCATTCTACATCATTACAATTTCTCAATGACTCCACATATCTCCAAGTAGCCCTCCCTTTTAAAAAGGAACTATAACCAAACCAAACAAATCAACATATTGGTCACATAGGACAACATATGTCTCCTGCATCTATAATCTATCACCTTCCTGACTTGCTGCATGCAGTAGAATGTGTATTTCAATAGAGAGCGCAGATCTTTGAGTCTCTGCATTTATGTACGATTATTGTTGCTAGGAAAATTCATAGAAACTCTGTGGGAGGGAGACCTTAGAAGCAGTCAATCAGTGGGTGGCATGGGTGCTTTGTTCTGGGGAGACATGGACATGATGAGTGGAGCCATAGACAACTGATGGATGTATCCTTTCCATGGATGGCCATGTTGATTGGAAGAGGAAAGAGGGAAGAATTTGTACACTACAGCAAGGTATGAAGCTGCCTAGAGAATGGCATGCAAGATCTGGGTCTCACTAAAATCCTGGGGCCCAAAGTGAGAACTGGAGCTTGGGGTTGGAGACTGAGGTCTGAGAGGGGAGGCATCACATGTACGTCAAGACCCTCTGCCTCCAAGTCCCTCTCTCTTTTCGACTGGGGCATAGAAAACTCTTTCCAGAACCTCCATTTGAGTAAGGTAATCATGGCAGTCAGGCCAAGCTTCTTTTCATTTCCTACCCAATTGCCTTCCTCTGGACTTCTCCATTATCCTCACTAGGAACCTTCTCTCCTTAACCCCTGCTTTTCAGTTTCCTTTTGTTCATTGCCTTCTCCCATTAGACTCTAAGCTCCTTGAGGCAGAGACTGTCATTGCTTTTCATGTATCCCTGATGTCTAGCATAGAACCTAGTACATAGTAGGCACTTAATAAATATTTTGATTGACTGACTAAACATATTTGTTACAAGGATTTGGTTTTTAGTTTGTTTTTTTCCTTTGTTTTGTTTTTTTAATGGAGGGAGATACGGAAGGGAGAAAATAGGTTTTTTTTAATTAAAAAATAAAATAATACTTTTAAAATGCTGAAACCATTTAATTATCTGTTCCCATAATAATAAAAAGAGATCTTTTAGCTTCTTACCTCCTCTCAGATCAAGGGTCCTAGACAATATCATTGTTCTATATCTCCTTATTTCCTGAACCCCAAGTCAAAATTCACTGTATACCCTCCCACTAACCTGACAGTCTCCTTTTCTCACCTTCTGGAGGTCATTGAATATAATTCCCTGGCATTAGGAGATTACAGTTTTTCTTCCACTAATGGGTACAGTACCTGTGGTTATTGACTTCTTGTCCAAAGAAGGGCCCTTGGATCACCATTTAGTGGCCCATGAGTTTTCTAAACAAGTGAGTTTCTAGTGTCTGTTCCTGTTCAAGGTTAGCAGAATAAATTGGATTGGTCTTTAGACCGCAGACCAAGTATATGTACATTTAAAGAACTCTAAAATGATTTCTGACTTCTCCCCATTTCTGTTTTCTTCATTTAGAGGCCCAAGAAACAAAAACCAGAGAGCCCATTTAGGGAAAGAAAGGTTAGCAAAGGGTCACCATTGTACCAATTGGCCCATGGGCTATGCCACTCCACCTCCCACAGGCTATGCACTTTCAAGGCCAAACTTTTCACAGGAAAGTTCCCAGTGTCACCTGATGGTGTGAACTCACCTGGACATTTCCCAAAACACCTTTGTGAGAGAGAAATTCCTTTGTCTAAGAGTCAGACATATTTATTTAAAAGTTGACAAGAAGGTTGACTTAGAGGTGAAATTGCTACTTGCCTATAACTGTTCCAGGATATCCTGACTGGGTTAACTTTCTCAAATGCTCAGGGTCCTCAGGGACCTCAGTGTTTTCATGATGGATAACCATTCATTGGCAGGCTTCTTCCATTCTCTATGGAGTCACAATCAGTTTTGTTCTTTCTGTGGGAATGTTAAACATTGCTATGTGGGTTTTCTTTGAGTTCAAAATTATGAACAATGCCTTTTTTAACCTATTAAAATGTTGTTTCACATGTTCTGGATTTTTCATTTTGTTTGACAGATGCACTGAGGTTTTCCCAGCCTTGTAACCAAACAAGCCTTTTCTATAAACTTGACTCTTACTCATGTTCCACCCAGGGATTTGTCTTACGGAAATTACCTGGAGTGATTGCTTAGGAAAACAATCAGAAATAGCAGGACTGGGTTTTGTCCCTGAAGCTGCCCTCCTCTGCTTGACTATTCTCCTGTCTGTCCTTGTCCAAGAGTCATAAATAATAAACTCAGTCCAAGATTTGACTAATTTTCACCATAGTAGAAACTACATAGGAAAACTTATCTGCTAGCATAACCTTTGAGAACTCAGGGTGACTGTTATACCACAATGAGATGTCACAGAAGGACTCCTGTGGAAGAAGCATATAGTTGAAATGGGAGAAATAAACATTTATAAGTTGTTTAGGGGATATAAAGTGAAAGAAGTAGAACCAGGACAACTGTATCTTACTATAGTAATGTAAATGGAAGAACAACCCCCAAACCATCAGCAGTGTAAATGGAAGAACAACTTTCAAATGATCTTAACTGAGCCTGAGCAATAAGTTTGAACCAAGTTTGGTCCCAAAGAAGAGATATGCAGACACCACATGAACTGACAGAAAGTAGGCTTGGTGAATACTTTGCTAGTGTGACTGGGTGTACTGGCCCCTTTCTTCTATTCTTTGTTACAAAGGCTAGCTCTTTATTCTTTGGGAATAATTGAGAGCTATATAAGGCAATGCACATGGTATTTAAAAAAACAAAATATATTAATAAAATTTAAATTTACAAAAGGCTGCTAAACCCCAAAGAGTCTTTTGTCCTCATGTTGAACTCAGACTCCGAATCTTAATGATTAGGACTGTCACTGGACAAGCTTTTATCACATACAGGCCAAGTTTTCATTAGAACCATTTCCTGGGACCTCTTTCACCTTTCATATTATTGCATAGTAATTCATGAGTCTTCATTGGCAATTAGCTAGGCAGAGTTAGTCTGCCCTATTCTCAAAACCTCTCCAAAATAAAAGTTTTCAAACGACAAGCAAAAATGAATAAAGACATCAGCCATTGGTTGATTGCATTTTTATGGGTTTTTTTTTTTGTCTGTTCCTTAAGGAATGGTGAAGATGTGATCTCTAATGGACAACTGAGTAACTAACCAGTTCCTTACTCCTGTAATTTCTTGTTTTCTGTTCATCAGAGAACTTTCCTGACACAGAATATCCTACTGTAATTACCTCCTATCCTCCACCCCCTTTAAAGGCTGAGTACTTTTCTCCATATAATTCCCTAACAATTCTTTGATTTCCCATATCTGTCCAAAAAGAAAAGTCAATAAGATTCTCTGTCCTAAGCTTGTGAGCAGCCAAAGATTTGTTAGCCTCAGCTCTTAAATTCCTTTCATTGCTTTTCAATTTATGTCTGGTTCAGTGTAGTATTCACCTTCTGATATTTCATCCTGTGCTCTAATGATGGAAATAGAATGTGTGTGGGTTAGTAAAATAGGAGGGAGAGGGGAGGAAGAGAGGCTCCACAGCACCAGCATGTTTCCCTTGGCTCTTCTCGGAGAGACTGAGAGGGAACTTGAACCTGGTCCCTGATTGGAGTCAGAAATATAAAGAACTTAAGTGGGGAGAAAAATAGGAATGGGAACTTAGCACTGATTATGCAGAATTCTAAGTGACAATTTTACATTATCATTGATGAACTGAAAAGCCACTAGTTTCTTTGGGTTATCTTGAGCAATTCTCAAAAGTCATAGGAATGTAGAATTTCAGAGATGGAAGGTGATTTAGGGGTCATCTATCTCAGCGATTCTTAACCTGAAGACCATATATATGCATATACACATGTATATATGTATGTATGTATATACACACAAATATTCACACATATATCCACTATATATGTATACATATATGTATACATACACGTACACACACATATTTGCTAAATGTCTTTCAATATAATCAATTTTCTTTGCAGCTCTATGTATTTTATGCATTTAAAAACATCAATTTGAGAAAGGCTTCAAAGGCTTCACCCAACTACCAAGAAGTTCCTTCTCTAAGAGAGAGATAAGGGAGGGTGGGGAGAGAGAGATTAAAAACACATGACAGTCTAAATTGCTTATCAGATGTGTAAGAGTGGGAGTCTTCCACTCAAATTAATGTAATAACAGAAGGACAAAAGAGCAATAATGAATCTATTCATCAAAGGTATAAATGTCTTTTATATTTTTTGACATCATTAAATGTCATTTATACTCAGTCTTTGAGCAAAGAGAACATGTGCCCCTGATTTGAGGAAACTGTTGGCACCTAATATTCTTGTTGGACTTTCTAAATAAATAATTTTTACAAAAGATTATAGAATTCAACTGGTCATTTGACAATTGCAGGAGGGGCACTGGATGGAAACTCACAAGTGATGGATGCTCTTAGAAATCACAACCCTTCAGTGTTCCCCTCTATAACCTTAAGGGGAGTAGTAGACAATCTCCTTCTGAAGACCCAACTTGGCAGGATGAGTGGGAGTTGGAGGAATGCTACAATGAAAATGAACTCTGGGCAATTATAGTAACCAATCTAAAGAACAGAAGATAAAACACATCTCAGAATGCATCGCCAGAGACTGGAAAGGCAGAGTGCCACCTCCATTACACACAGTGATATGTGGTTATTCAGAGTTTAATTACTACTTAATCATTTTTGTCCATTTGTTTGTAAATGTTATACAGAAGGCTTCAGTTCTTGGGGGTATAATGTGACGGTTGTTACATCTAGAGATGATTGTAATATACAAACAAAAAGAATCGATAAACTATTTTCTAAATTCCAAGTTCACCAACTGATTCAACCATGCTATGATGTCAAAGCTCTTATCAATTCTGATTTCCTTGTTTTGGACGCATTCTAACTTACCCAAAACTAAACACAATACTCCCTATGTGGTCTGATGAGGGAAGAAAATGATGGATCTAACTTCAACTCTTTCCTCAATCTTGAGAACAAACTCCAACTAAGCTTTGAAATTTTATTTTAAAGACAGGCCACCTCAATGTCTGGCATTGTTTGAATAGTTTTTTCATTGTATTTTAATTTATTGAGTTTATTGTCCCCTTGCCCATTGCTATTAGTGCAGAGAAATGGCAGAAATACTTTCTTGACCAGAAGATTTTTCAATATCTATCTTGATGTACCTTAGAAACAAAGAAATTTCTCTGCTGGAGTTTTTTTTTTATTGAAACAAATTTTTCTTTATTTTGTTAAATATTTCCCAAATACATGTAAAAATGTTAACATTAATTTTTTTAAAAAGTGGGTTCCAAATTCTATCCCTCCTACCTTTCCTCCCTTCAATTTGATATTGATTAAATATATATGAAGTCATGAAAAACATATTTCCAAATTAGCCATGTTATAAAGAAAACAAGTACACACAAAAAATCTTAAGAAAAATAAAGTTTAAAAAAGTATACTTCAGTCTACACTCAGCATTCATCGCTTCTCTTTCTGGAGGTGGATGACATTTTTCATCATTGGTCCTTTGCAATTGGATAATTGTCGTGATCAGAATAGCACATCTTTCATGATCAATACTGTGTACAATGTTCTCCTGGTTCCAATCACTTTGCTTTCCCTAATTTCATATGTCTCCAGATTTTTCTGAAAGTACTTCTCTCATTTCTTATAGCCTAATAGTGTTCCATGACAATTATACACCACAACTTGTTTGGTCATTCCCCAATAGATGGGCATCCCCTGAATTTCTAATTCTTTGCCATCACAAAAGGAGTTGCTGTAAATATCTTTGGACAAATAGGTCCTTTTCCTTTTCCTTTTGTCGCTTTAGGATATAGCCCTAGTAGTGGTATTGCTAGATCAGAGGGTATAAACAGTTTTGTAACTCTTTAGTCACAATTCCAAAATGTTCTCCAGAAAGGATGGATGAGTTCATTCCAACAATGCATTAATGTCCCATTTTTTCCCACATCCCCTTTTTTGCTGGAGTTTTCACAGTCTTATTCCTCAGCACTGCTAACTGCTCAGGAAAACAAGATCATCAGGTAACAGAACAGAGACAGAAAGAACTTAGATGCTCTTTGGTTCAATTCCTTCCTTTCCCCCATTTAACAGCAGAAGAAACTGAACTTCATAGAGCTTGTGACATGCTCAAATCACACAGGCACTAAGCATGGTATGTGTGTGTGTATGTATGTGTGTGTGTGTGTGTGTGTGTGTGTGTGTGTATGTGGGGGGTACCAGGGATTTCAGCTCAGGATTTTTGACTGTAGAACCAGTGATCTTTTCAGATTCGTGATTTTGGCAAATGCATTTTATCTCTTCACTTTATTGGAGTCACTGAATACATAGTTCTCCTAGTTTCTATTTATTTCAGTCTCCATCATTTCATATAAATCTTTCCATATTTCTCTCAATTCCTCATTTCTTAATGCATAGTAAAATGAGCTGGAGAATGAAATAGCATATAGCTCTAGCATCTTTGCCAAAAATCCCCCCAAATCCCCTCAAAGCACCAAATGGGGTCATGAAAAGTCATGAAACTGAAATGACTGAAAAACTGTTCTGCAACAGTTTGCTCTGCCATTGCCTAATCAGTGACACTCTCCCACCACCTCTTTATTTCAAGGGACTAGAGGTGTTTAGCCAAGAGAAGACTTAAAGGAGATGAGATAACTGTCCTGTGATGTCCAAGCACTTAGTACAATGACAACCCAAGATACAAGTGTCTGGAGGAACCTGCTGTGTCTATCCAACTAGACTCTATGCAGGACATCAAGATCACCCCATTGTGGAAAGACCACTGCATTTGGAGTCAGAGGACAGGGATTTGAAGCCTGGCTCTGCCACTTAACATCTGTGTGACCATGGACATGTCAGTAAGCCTCTCTAAGCCTCAGTTTCCTCAACTGTAAAGTGGAATGACCTAAATGACATTTGTGGTATCTTCTAGCTCTAAATCTATTATCCTTCAATTCTCTTTGAATGTGGTAAGTATAATTGGTACGTGTATATTACTAGGTCTTTACTTGCTATTGATAATCAGAGGAGTATTGACCAAGGTTGTTAGCACTAATATCTTTTTTATTTTAATTTTTTTAATTCATGCTATAATGTAGCATGATAAAAAAGGTGATTGCACATGAGACTGCAAACCTATTATGTACAACTTACAATTCCTTTTAAATATATACTCCTTCTAATTGAGAAATTTCTTATAATTAATGAGAAAGTTCTTATAAATATCATCTTCCTACATAGGAATATAAACACTGTAGGGCAGCTAGGTGGTGCAGTGGATAGAGCACTAGTGTAGGAGTCAGAAGGATCTGAGTTTAAATCTCCCTCCAGACACTTGACACTCACTAGCTGTGTGACCTTCGGCAAGTCACTTAACCCTAATTGCCTCATCCTGGGTCATCTGCAGTCATCCTGATGAATATCTGGTCACTGGATTCAGATGACTCTGGAGGAGAAGTGAGGCTGGCGACCTGCACAGCCCTCCCTCACTCAAAACAAAATCAAGAGCAAGTCATGCCATTATTTCTCTGATGGCATGGTCTTCTTTGGCAAAGAAGGACAAACACACACATAAACACTGCAACCTTATTAAGTCTCTTATGATTCAATTTCCTATTTATCATTTTCTGCTTCTTTTGAGTCTTGTATTTGAAAGTCAAATTTTTTATTCAGCTCTGATCTTTTCATCAAGAATGCTTAAAAATCTTCTATTTCATTTAATATCCATTTTTTTCCTCCCTGAAGGATTATACTCAGTTTTGCTAGGTATGTCTTTCTTGGTTGTAATCCTAGTTCCTTTGCCTTCCAGAATATCATATTCCAAGTCCTCTGATCCTTTAATGGAAAAGCTATTAAAATTTCTATTATCCTGATTGTGGGTCCATGATACTTAAATTATTTCCTTCTGCCTGCTTGCAATATTTTCTCCTTGACCTGGAAGCTCTCTAATTTGGCTATAATACTCCTAGAGGTTTTTGTTTTGGGATCTCTTTTAGGAGGGAACAGTGGATTCTTTCTATATTTATTTTACCCTCTGGTTCTTGAATATTAAGGCAGTTTTCCTTGAAAATTCCTTAAAAGATTTCTTGAAAAATGATGTCTAGGATCTTTGTTTTTTATCGTGGCTTTCAGGTAGTCCAATCATTTTTAAATTATCTCTCCTGAATCTATTTTTTCCAATGAGATATTTCACATTGTCTTCTATTTGCTTCATCCTTTTGGTTTTGTTGGCTTGTTTCTTTATTTCTCATAAAGTTATTAGCTTCCATTTGCTCAATTCTGTTTTTTAAATTAACTTGTTTTTAGTTTTCAACAACCACTTCCATAAGTCTTAAATTTTCTCTCCCTCCTTCCCTCCTCCCTCCTCCTTCCCCGAGATGGCATGAAATCTCATATGGGCTCTACACATACATTCTTATTAAATGCATTTTCACATTAGCCATGTTGCATGGAAGAATTAAAATGAATGGGAGAAACCATGAGAAAAACCAAACGAAACAAAACATAGCGCAAGAGAAAATAGTCTGCTTCATTCTGCGTTCCAGTTACACAGTTCTTTCTCTGGATATGGATGGCATTTTGCTTCAAGAGTCCTTTGGGAATGTTTTAGGTCCTTGCATTGTTGTGAAGGACTAAGTCTTCAGAAACAGTCCTTGCACATTGGGCTGTTACTGTATATAATGTTCTCCTAGTTCTGCTCATTTCACTCAGCATCAGTTCGTATGAGTTCAATTCTAATTTTTAAGGAATCATTTTCTTCAGTGAGCTTTTGTTCCCCACTTTCCTTTTGGACAAGTCTACTTTTTAAAAGTTTTTTTTCTTCAGGGAATTTAAGTACCTCTTTTTCCATTTGGCCAGTTGTGCTTTTTTAGGGCATTCTCCTCATTGGCTTTTTGTATCTTTTTTTTACCACTTGGCTGAATCTGTTTTTTGAGGTGTAATTTTCTTCAATATTTATTTGTATATCATTTACCAAGCTGTTGACTCATTTTTCATTATTTTCTTGCATCGCTCTCATTTCTCTTCCCAATTTTTCTTTTATCTCTCTTACTTTATTTTCAAAATTCTTTTTGAGCTCTTTCATGACCTGAAACCAATTCATATTTTTCTTGGAGGATTTAGATATAGGAATTTTGACTTTAGCATTTTCTTCTGAGTGTGTGTTTTGATCTTACTTGTCACCATAGTAGCTTTCTAGGGTCAGATTTTTTTTATGTTGTTTGCTCATTTCCTCAGCCTACTACTTGACTTTTATAACTCTTTGTTAAAGTAGCCTCTGCTTCCAGGGTGGATGGTGCACTGTCCCAAGCTTCAGGGGTTTTATGCAACTGTTTTAAGAGATGCTTCTAGTGACCTATACGTTTTCAGAGTTCCAAGGTTATGATCTAGGAAGAAGTATTTGCTACTCTCCTGGCCTGTGGTCTGATCTGTGAGTGACTACAAACACGCTTTTCTGCCCTGGAACTGTGAAGAGAGTCCCCTCTCCACTGTGACCATAGGTTTTGGTATACTAGTCCTCCTTCTTGCCCTGGACTGCCACCCAGGAAGCAACCTGTAAAAACAAGGACCCTGGCATACACAGGAGGGTCTAATGTACAGGTTCTTAGATCTGCTTTTCTAAAAGGAAAGCAACTTTTGAAGGATTAACAGTCTACTTTAATCAAGCACATATATCATTTACATAGTTCAGGGGACAAAGTCAGCGCCCTGCACTTCAGAGATAATACAAAGAAACAAAGATCAACCAACAGACAGAGCTTCCAACTGTCTGACCATAAATAATACATATATCACAAATCAACAGGCAGATCCAACTGTCTGACTATTACATACATACATAGTTTCCAAAGAGAGAAGCACCAATATCTGGGTTTTCAAAGCTAGGGAACTCCTTAGCAGCTGCTCAGAGTCTCATCTGGCTAAGCAAACACTTCTAATGAGTAAGCTCCAAAGTAAAACCTCACCTCAGAGTGTTTATGCACTTTTCATAGCCAGAGGGCATCACAACCCTTGAAAACCAGTTCCTCATTAGAAAATTAACAAAAGATGTATGCCTCCCCTAATCAAGCTCAGGTGGGGATGATTTTTAACAGTCATTAACATTACATGGGTTTGATCTGAGAATAGGCAAAGCAACAGAGTCTTGCCTCAGTGCTAGCAAAGAGACCCCTTATAACCTCTTTCTGATCCATTGTTCAACCCCCTTATCATCTGTCAGCTGAAAGTTACATAAGCAGCCACTGCCACTGCTGATTCAGTGGCTCCCAAAGCCTTCTCCTGGTTTGCTGGGGCTGATTTGTACTGATGAGGTCTGCACTGGACTCTGCTCTACTCTTACCCAGGTGCAACAGACCTTTCCTGCTGACTTTCTAAGTTGTTTTGAGCTGTAAAATGGATTCATCTCATCTTTTTGGAGGTTCTGCTGCTCTAGAATTTGTGTAGAGTCATTATTTAAAGGTCTTTAGAGAGGTTTGGGGAAAAGCTCAGGGGAGTCCCTGCCTTTACTCCACCTCCCCCCTCAATCATTTTAGTAAATATGGTAGGGGTAAAATATCTCAGGGTTGTTTTAATTTGCTTTTCTTAAAGAATTTTTAACTATGCATAGAAGACATTTATTGGCAAGAATCTCTAAGGCTGTTTTTGGTTTTACCAAATATTAGGGGTTTTTTTTGGGGGGGCGGTGTTTGCTTTTTTTGCAGCCATAAGAGAGGTGAAGCTTTCCTACAGGGAGTCTACAAATCTAGGTCCCATTTTACTGATTCACGGCTTCAGCTTAGACAAGGGCTTACTCACTTCCTATGCCCAGCACCACTCTTGTGATTTTAATAGCTTTTGGAGGTGTGCAAAGACTGCTGTTTATCTATCATGGGTATCTTTCCTGTTATATTCTGGACAGTCCCCAATAATGATGGGATGTGGCTCCTAACTATATCTCTTCTTGGACTTAGTCTCTCTTCCCCCATCTCATGTGATCAAAATAAAAGCATAGTATCTTCTCAAAAAGTTAGGAAGTTTCATGGGAGAAACTGGGGGTAGAGACCAATATATGTATATATCTCTTCTCTATCTATCTAACTGATGGACTTAGGGGAATCTCAGTAAATAAACAAGATAATCATTTATTGAGTTTCTACCATGTGCAAGAAACTGAGGACACAACATTTATTGAGTTTCTACCATGTGCAAGAAACTGAGGACACAAAGACAAAGTGGAAACAGTTCCTGCCATCAAGGAGTTTGTTTTAATAAGGAGACAACATGCTAGAATCTTTCAAGACATTTATAAAAGAGACATGAGGTAACCTTGGCAAGGAAGATTTTACCTTCCTTAAATTACCTGGGGATGACTGTGGGAGAGGGACTAAGAGAAACCTCCTACAATAGGTGGCTCTTGAGCTGAGGAAAACTCAGAAGATTTAAAATCTCAGACTCATTCTTAGGACCCACAATTGCCTAAACTATGGAAAATTGTTCAAAGATGAGAGAGCCAGGGCATTAAGCCTAACACTGATGACCATAGTGGGTCTAACTGGAGAGTAGAGACCAGAGGATCTAATTCTAACCCTTGAGCATCACTTCATGGACGATTTAATGAGATTTTCCTAACCAGATGATTGGAATACAAGATTATTCAGTAGGCTATTTCCTGTAGGAGTAATAATGATGGAAGAGCCCCTTCTACCCTGAAAATATGGGAAGTCTGATGCATCGGAGAGATGAATTGAAGACATCATGACTTTTGGATGCTATAACTCAGCTGGCTTCTGTTCCATGAATGACTGGATGGCTCTAGGCCTCTCTCCCTGTTTTTATCAGTACTCAGCTGTGCCATTTTCAATAACTGATAGGCTTTCCTTCTTCCCAGCTCTGGAAGAAGAGCACTTCATAGTTGATGGAGTTCTTTCAAGTGCATTGCCTTGGTGAGTATTTTTATGTATTTTTAACAGAAGAAACAAATTGACAAAGATTAAGTGACTTGTTCAAAATCATATAGCAAATAAGGGTTGGTTGGAGCTTAGCACAGGTCTTCTGAATTCTAGTTAATCCCTCATTGTGCCTCATCATGACACTGCTGACTAGCATTTCGTTTTGTTGTTATTTTGGTTAAAGACCAGTGTTGATCTTGACTTCTCACATGCCTTTGTTCAGTCATTTTCAGTTGTGTCCAACTCTTCATGACCCTATTTGAAATTTTCTTGGTAAAGATATTGTAATGGTTTGCCATTTCTTTCTCCAGCTCATTTTACAGATGAGAAAATGGAGGCAGACAGATTTAAGTGGCTTAACCAGGACCGCATAGCTAGTAAGTGTCCAAAACCAGATTTGAACTCAGGAAGATTTTGAATCTTTCTGGTTCTAGGCCTGGCACTCTATCCACTGCATCACATAACTGCTCTACTACCCCTTTAAGTAAGAGGAAAGTGTATGTAGAACAAACTATCCCTGCTTTATCATGTGTCATGCACAATGAATTGCCATCCTCTGATAAACTTGAACTCCCTCAGTCATAAAAACATAGAAAAATCAGGGCAAAGTGGACTTTGTCTCAAGATGCTGAGAGGGGAGAAGTTTTATCCTGAGAAGGATTTTTAGCACCACTCTCCCCTTTTGGAGTCTGCTGTCACCTGCATGCTTAGGACCACTTTGGTGGTGGTACAGACTTCCCCAGGCATCATCTTGGCATCCTTCTTTCAGGGTCAGTCTTCCCCTCCAATTCTTATAGGACAGGACCAGCCCCACCTTTCCGCTGTCCTCTGGGTAGGTGCCATTCATTGTTCATGTTTTCTTCCTATCCTCAGGTGGTTTGTCCCAGTTATCACCCTGAGCTCTTTTCTGATTTCTCCCACATTCCTAGCCTTGGTTTGCCCTCAAGTCAACTTCCCCCCAGCCCTTCTCTTGTCTCTTCTGCTTTTGGCATTTCACGATACCCATTTGGTTCCTTTTATTTTATGGTTTAAAGACCTTTCCTCCAAGTCTCTTGGTTTTATATACAATTTAGTGTCTCCTGAACCTTCATGCCTTCTCTCAGTTTGCATGTCTGGGCAACTACCAAAAGAAAAATAATCTGTTCTTGATGAACAAATGAGCCCCACTCTCAGGCCTGGCTGTAGTCATAGCTATTAACCTCAGTTTCCCTCCATTTAACGGTAGATGATCAAGACCAAAATTTTTTGCCATTCAGGAATTGGTGGGTTTGGGATGTTGTATAGAAGTAATACAAATGTATAATGACAAAATGTGGTGCCAGAAAAAAAAGAAAAATTTATGTACAGAATAATACATATATATGCATTTGTATGTATACACATATACATATATGTATACACATACATATTATATATACACACACATATGTACACATATAGCCACATACATACATACCTATTTGTGTGTGATGGTAGCCATGTCTAGGGCTGGGTGGGGTAAAAAAGGAATGTTCATGATCATTTTGTTGTATATTTGAAAGGGATAGCAAGTTGTGCCTAGCAGATTTGCAGGTTCATGTGCAATCATCTTTTTTTTTTTGTATTATGTGATGGAAATGCTTACTTTTCCCCATAATTTAAAAATAAAATGTAACTCTCTCCCTTTTTTTGTGAAATTGAGGGACTATGGGTGTAGTCCATGATATAAGTGATCAGTTGTTTACATTGTTAACGTTATTAACACTGTTAACATTGACTGATTTTTCTGAACTATATTTTTTTATTTTTCTATTTTATCTTTTTATTTTCCACAAAGGATGACTTTCTGGTTAGGAGGTGGCATAAAGATGTATTTGGAAATGAAAGTGATATTCAAAACAAAAGATATGATAAAATTTTAATGAAAATTAAAGTTAAAAAATAGCAATAAAATTCAGTTATCTTTGGCTGCTAAAATGTTGTTAAGATGAAGATTCTTCTCCTAAATCAATAAGGATTATTTAAAAAAATTTTCTAAAGTCACCTCAATAGAGTTAAAACTTTCATAGGATTGAGAATGAAACAAATTTTGTGATGTACATCTTTTTAAAAATTGCTGGTTGATATCATTTGTCTTTATATCGCCTTCATTTTTCACCTGCAGGATGGCATTTCTAATGCTGGTTTGCCCTTGAATTTCATCATCTGAGACTCTGTGAAATTAAGTGACTTCCCTATCCCCATATCGCTGGGAAGTGTTTGCTGTGGGATTCACACAAAGGCCTGACTGCAGTCCCACTAAACTGGTAATCATTGAGTCATGCCTCATTCCCATTCCTTTACCTGCCCATTTCCTTTTATGACCACACAATATGTGAACAATATTTTTACATCACTTCTTGAATATCGCATCTCTGGAAGGATGCCCCAAGTGTTTTGTGCCCACCATATGATTCTCCATTCACTTGCTGACAATTGTATTTTATGGGCTTTAGCCATATGGTTAATTTAGTATCAGTGTTAAAAAAAAAGGCTGTTTTGTTTTTTTTTATCACGGAGTAATCTCAGGCTGTTGAACACGTTGGACAAGTTCCCAATGCAAGCTGGCTTGTTGTCTTCTTTAGTTCTAGGCACAGCTCTTTGTCCAACTGTTGGGTCTGTCCCGTATGGAGCAAGTCAATGGGCTACGCAATATAACTATGTCGTCATCTGGAAAATGGATAGTTTTCACCTGTTTTTTTTGCCTGTATGTATCACCAACCCCAACTCTTTGAAGGTTCATGGAGCATAATTGTTTTGTTGTGCAATAAAGAAAAGATGAATAGAGTTTAGAGATCATAGATCATAGAACTGGAAAAGACCTTAGCAGCCATTGAGTCCAACCTAATTTTACAGAGGAGGAAACTGAGGCACAAAGCTGTTCATGACCTGCCCAGGGTGACATAGCTAGTAAGTGGCTAAGGTGGGATTTAAACCCTAGTTTTACTAACTCCAAATCTGACTCCAAATCTCAACAATTTGTCAATAGGAGGTCGACAAAACTGGTAATCAGAAACATTGAAGCTGTGAATCAAGTGGGAAGGCTAGCAAAGCATCTGTGCAGATGTTATGTGTGTGTGTGCACACACATGTGCCCATGTGCCTACAATGGCTTCCTGCATAGCCTGTTTGCAGAGCTCCATCCAAATATTTGATGATCTATTACCCCCAGCTGAATACTGGCATCAGTCAAATAGCTCAGTCATCACTCCTTGTCTCTGGTTCATTGTTAGGTGAACAATGTTCTTCAGAAACCTGTCTAAACATGGCTTCTTGATATTATAGCAGCAGAGGTGACTGCCAGGATTTTATCTGGGGAAGAAAGCAGATAGCAACAGGGAGGTTGAATTTCATCCCATTTCCTGGGAAGAAGAAGAAGGAGAAAGAGAAGGAGGAGAAGGAAGAGAAGAAGAAGAAGTGGAAGATGGAGAAGAAGAGGAGAAGGAGAAAGAGAAGAAGAAATGGAAGAAGAAGAAGGAGAAGAAGAAGAAGGCTTAAGGAAGATGATAGGCAACTCATTTTTTAGGAAATTTCAGTTAGGAGAGACAGGGAAGATCCTGGTAGTAGAGAGTCAGCGTCCCTAGAGCATGGCCCTCATAGGTGCAACACTGGTGACAGAAATTGCTTTCTCACAGTTTGGATGTCTGGGCTCTTTCTACCAAAAGAGAAATTACTTGTGGAGGTATCCTTTGCTGGGAAGACAGCAGTGTGGGGCCGAATGGGGAAGAGTTCATAGAGAGATAGTGGACATGCAAGAAGGAATAATGACATCTAGCAGCTTCCTTAAAGACTTCAGTAAAATGTGATCTCATCAGTGTGGGAATCCCTACCAATGTCACCAACAAGAATTTATTCATAATGCTTTCTCTGTGCCCATCACTGTTTTAATTGATGGTGTTACAAACAATTAAATGCAATCCCTGCCTCCGAGGAGCCTGTATTCTAGTGGAGGAGTTGTTGGGCCAAACAAGGACACTCTAAAAGTCTCTCTAAAGAACTTTGGTATAGATTATGAGACACGGGAAATACTGGTATGATGTACCTACATCAAAGAGGGACTAGTGCTCTAGGAGCAAAGCAGAAATGTAGTAGCTTCAAAGAAACAGTGTGGACCGCAAGGATACCAACAGAACAGTCATGTTATTCTCTGCTTTTTCTGTAATTTCACCCCGTGACTCACCCTAATCCAACTATATAGCTTCCTATTTTAATTAACTATTCCATCTAGGGTCTCTAGTTAATTGTTGCAGTGCTGTCAATATACTTGCAAATGCTGTTTCCTCTAAATTTTGATGCCTGGGGGCAGCCACTTCACCTTAAGTATGGCTCTGATGATAGATCACCCAGGGTTCAACACAGATCCTGGTGATTGGTTTTTGTGGGTTTTTATTGTTGTCATTTTTATTGCACTAGTAATTTTATTCCTATATAGGAAGTTCTATCTGAGGAATGCCTCTTTACCAATCTGAAGGTTGGCACCTAATCTGTGAACCTTAAACTAAAAGATTTTAGTGATTTTCTCAAGGTCACATACCTCTGCTATTGTCAGAAGTGGGACTTGACTCAAGGTCTTCCTGTCTCCAAAACCATGTGCAATACTGTGCTTCTCTGGAATAAATCTGATTCTTGGCTAACATCTTGAGAGCAGAGTTCATTCTCAATATTCCTGGAAATCCAATAGAGTCCTTACTTGTTCTCATTTGAGTATGTTTGACTTCAAGCTTGGCAACTTGGTGGTTAATTGCAAACATCTGAGAGAGAAGAGACCTTTCACCTCATTGAGTCCCATAGCAGTGTTTTTATTATCTCTCTGACAGTGGGAATGAGGGCCTTTTGTGCTTCAGGTAGTGCCCCACGGTGACCTAAGGGCCAGAAATGGTTAATAATGAAAGGCATAGCACACCCAGAATGAGTGGGGGGAAGGAGAAGGCAGTACCAGGTCACAGCCTTCATCAAGCAGGATGCTTTGAGAACAAGTGGTAGAGTTGGTGACCTTCAACTGGTAGCACAAAAGAAATGATCAATTCAATGTTTCCTAAGTTCTGAGGAAAAGAAAAACTCCCAGCTTACATGGATAAAATCTGTAATACAGTTCGAGTCTCTGTTAGCTGAGATAGTGTGCCACAAATGAAATTTAATTGTATAGTCAATATGTTAGCTCCATGATTGACTATGGAACCACTATACAGTGTATATTATGGTGCTTATGCAGTAGGCAAAGAGCTGTAATGAGACCTGCCAATATGTCCTGGTCAGAGGGAGGTTCACTTATGTGCTGGCCATGCTCCAACTATTAAGATCTATTCAAACTCCTACCCAGTCTTCAAACCCTGCCTTCCTTCATGAAGTCTTCATGACTTCCCTAGCTTATTCTCATATCTCCTTCCTCTTATTCCCTCCTTCCTTCTCCCCCACACTCCGCCCCGCCCCACATGGTTCTAATCTATTGCACACAAATGAGCACTTACTTGTATACAGTCTTTTGGGTCCTTATGAGAGACGGCCTGGCATATTTGAGGGCATGCTGAGCTGCTTGTACTCAGGAGAACAAGTGTTCAAGCCTGCCCCTGATTCGTATTGGATGTGTGATCCTGGATGAGTTGCTTAACATCTAGATATCTTAGACGAACCCTTAGGATGTATCTATAAAGTTATGACTATGTTACTATCTGCGTCAGGGAAGGGAGTTCCCTCACTGGGAGCTAAACTGATGAAATCATAATTCTTTAGAATATTGCGTGTAAGTTATATTGTCCCAACTGGCTTAAGTTACTGAAAAGAAGTGACATTAAGTTGTATGTTTTTCTTGTCATTGAACAGAACAGAACAATTGTGGTAGGCAAGGTCAGTGGTTCTCCATGACAACTTAGCAACAGAAAGAAATAGAAATAGTATAACAAAGGGAAATTTGCTTCCCTGAACAACTGAGATGAGTAAAGTAGATGCTTCATTTGTGTCTCATTGGGTAAGAGGACATGTACTTGAAGGCAACAGCTGTGTTTCCATAGCAATTGAGGCAATTGGAAAGGTTGGAAATGAAGGCCCAGTCCACAGCTTCCCCCTATTATCTATGAAGATGTGTTTGTACTGAAAGCTGGACAAGTCTCAAGCATGGCAATGGCTTAGCCAAGCACACAGGCAGATCTCTTCAGTTTCTTCCCGAAGATTCTCAGTGAAAGCTTAGATGAGTCTGTGTCAGAGCATTGACTGGCATGGGTGATCTGAGACCAGTTCAATGAGTTCTAGAGAACTCTCAAAGAGTACCTCTATTGTACCACAAAGGCAATCTGACTGCCTTGAGGATAAGCAGACAACGAATCATAACATGCTTAAGTGGGGTCAACCATAGAATTGTTCTTTCCTTCCCGGAGCAGGCAGTGTTGAATAAGGAAGGCAGCTCATGACTTTGGTACCTTAGGGCCTGGCACATTTGGGAGCTCACAGAAGATATTTAGTAAATACTCATTGACTGATTTTTGGAAAGAAAACTATCCAGGTTGGGTTTGCCCAAGGTTTATTTCTTCAACATTATCCATGTAGGTCCATAAGAACCCTGACTCTATGGAACTTTCTGGCACATCTGGACATCCCGATACAAAGCAATATGCAGGGCATATTATAATATAAGCAATGTAAGGCTTCCTGACTAGAACCATTCTAATTGCTTTCTGTTGGGTGATGCCCTTCTCCATACCCTGGACATGGAAGAAATAGAACTATTTGTGCCCTAGCGTGCTGGAGTGAACTGAGTATTGCAATGGAATCATGAGGGCCCTGGACAAATCCTGCCCCTGACAATAGTTGTGTGACCATGGCACAATCACTTAACCTCTTTCTCATCCACAAAATATAAGGATTTGATGAAAATCTATCTGAAAGTGTTGCATAAATTTTAACTTTATTTTCTATACTCTATATGCAAACTGTTCATTTCTCACCATTGCCTTTTGAGTACCAAGCTCCCAAATATCCCTCTTTTGGCCCAAAGTGTGATAAAGTGAGTTTTGGGTTAGGTTTCAGGTGACCCAAACTCTAGCCCAGTGTTTTTTCTGTCTGCCTGACCTATAAGACTTTGAAAACCCTTCATAATATAGTTCCAAGCAATCCTGGTAGCATGACTGCAGATCTCTCCTCCCCACACAAACTGTGTTCCGGCCAAACTGGCCTACTTCAATTTAATTTGTTCAATAAGCATTTAGTACCATACACATCATTTCATCTTAAATCTGTGGACCTTTGAACAGGCTGTGCCCCCTGCCTGGAGCACTTGTCCTCACCACCCCTAACTCCATTCCAGTCCCAGCCTGTGGGACACCTCTCATCCAAGGCCCTTCCTGGTCATCTCCCTTCACCTATACAATTGTCAGTGTTTTCTCCCACCCTGAAATTATTTTGTATTTATTTATCTTGTATTTTAAAAATCTATTTACATGCTGGTTACTGTTATGTAGGGCACCTGAGGACAACAGGTGTTTCTCATATCTACCTTTGCTCCACTCATGCCCAGCATGGTGCCCAACATAGAACATATGTAAGAAATGATTGTTTAGTTGAAGGACTGAACTAGCTAGCAGCATGAATTAAGACAAAGCATTTAGTTGTTTCATTTTTTCTTGTCTGTAAAATGGGAATTAGAGGTAATATGGCAGAGTGGAGAGATCCAGCCACAGAGAAAGATCCTACTTTTAACAAGACAAGTTTAACTTAGACAAGTCATTTAACACTTTGGTGTTCTAGGCAATCTTTCTACCACTCTAAATATTAGAGAAAGTGCTCCCCTACACTGGTAGAAGGAATTTCTTCAAAAGGAGTTACTATGTGTTAGTAAATCGAGCATGTGATACAAAATGGAAGATTATATTGTATTAGCATGTGAACTATGTGTAATTTATATTATAAGTAGGTGCAAGAACTATAAATTACCAAGGAAGCGCTGATCTGTATTAGTAGAGGGAATTTTCTCATTGGAAGTTCTATATTCCAAATGAAATCTCAGGTTTAAAAAAAACAGCTTTAAAAAAAATCATAGGTTAAAAAAAGGGAGAAAGGTATAATTCTTGCTTTTGGGTGTTTGTCAAGACCAAGAAATGAAACAAATGTACATGAAGACATTTTTAAAAGTGTATAATGCCGCACAAAGGTGAGGGACTTCTTTAGGGATAGTCTGTCAGTGGGAAATTAGGGCATTCCTTTGATATTTGACTGTATTATCTTTGCTCCATCCTCCTTTTCTCCCTCCCCCTGACTTGACAGGAGGGTAGGGCTTCTGATCTCTGCTTTTTTCCCTCCAGCATCTTCCTCTCATGAAATATGTACCATTGACCTCTCTCTGGGAAGGGACATCAGTCGACTATCCCCCAATAGCAGAGCCACAATTCTTGCCTGGCCCTCAGCAAGAGAGACCCATGTTTGACAAGACACGCTTTCTTTTCCTGAGGGAAATAAGGGCCATCTGAAAACAGCTTTCCCTTTATTTGAACGTTCTTCCTGTCTCAGTCATAAAGCAGTTTTGACCACATGAATAGCTTTTTTTTCAGGCCACATTTTCCCCCTGGCATTTTCTGAAGGCTTATTGCCTGTGATGGGAAATAACATGAAGCAGGAAAGGAGGCAGGGGGACAGAATGGCAGCAGAGAGCATGAAATCTCTTCTCCACTAACTGTTTTCGTTTATTACTTACTTAGACATAGGCCAAGGAAGGGGGAAGTCAACAAAGGGGAGGATTCTTATGCGGATATCACAGAATCAAATTCGTTTTCTCTGTTCCACATTAGAATTTCTACTGTGGGATCAACTTCTGAGCGTTCCTGCTAGAGTCTGAGATTAACTTAAGTGTCTTGGGGAAGGGAATTAGTAGGACAGGTCTCCAATAGGTTCATGCTCTCCTGAATGTAGCTGACCAAAAGAACTACACCTAATAATCTAGTAGAATGCACGACTAGCTTTCTGATAGATTCATCTGTTTGTTTCATAGAGATATGCTATCTCACACACACACACACATTCACACACACACACACACACACACACACGGTAATGTCCAGTTACAATGTCTGTACTTGGATAGGAGATGTTTAGGGCAGTCCATTTGCAAACCATTATGGATTTCAGCTGGAAAGGACCCTAGAGCCATCAAGTCCAACACCCTTATTTTGCAGATGAGGAAATAGACACTGAGAAAAGTTTAAATGACTTGTTCAGGGTCACCTAGCTTGTAAGTGTCTGAGGCAGGATTTGAGCTCAGGTTTTCCTGTCTCCAAGCCCATGTCCTATCCACTGATATCTCTAAAGACCCCAAGGAGTAGGAATCTACCATGCTGTAGAACTATGCATGATGATGCAACATTTGCAGACTGCTCACCATATCCTGAGTGCATTAAAACAATAGCAATAAGAACTAATAGTCTAAGGCTCTCCATTTTCATATCCACAGGCCTAAGGGAGGATACATCTTAGACTGCATTGCCCTGGGATTTGATTCATTTTCATGCATTATACAGTGGAGGGAACACTGACTCTGAAGTCAGAGAACCTGGGTTCATATCTCATCTCTTATACTTACTCATGTGACCTTGTGTAAGTCACTTCCCTTCCTTGAAGCTCAGCTTCCTCATTTTCCAAATGAAGGGGTTGGACTTAGTTGGCCTCTGACATCCCTTCTGTTCAGAGTTATGATTTATGATCCTAAAATAGAATACTTGCTAAATATGATTTGCTCTCATGACTGAAAACTTGCTGCTTTTGAACATAGAACATATAAATCCAGGTCTAGAACATTAGGGATAATTTAGAGATGACACAACACTTGTATGATGTTTCATTTTTTGTTTCATTGGTTATTGAACTGATATCCTTTGGGACACTCATGAGAGGAAGTGGGTGAATCAAATGGAATGGGCAGGCATGGATAGATTGTAGGTCTATGGCATTCATTTCAACAAATTTTTTTTTTAAATTGTAATTCAATTTTTTAAATGATCAAACATTAATTTTTTCTCCCTTTCACTCCTCCCCTCACTGGAAAAAAAAGTAAAAGAAAAGCAACACTTGCAACAATGACGCACAGTTAAACAAGACAAATTGCCATGTTGGTCATAGCCAAACATTCGTGAGTCTCATTCTGTATTGAGTTCACCTCATCTCTCAGGAGGTGGGCGCCATTGTTCAACATTGATCCACTGGAATCACGATTGATCTTTGCATTGATGAGAGTTCATAAGTCTCTCAAAATTTTAATGAACATTTCTTAAAGACCTACTGTGGGCTGGTTAGCCACTGTCTTAGCTGCTAGAAATACAAAGACAAACAAAGTAGCAGCAATGTTGGGGGATGAGGGTAAAGATATACACACAGGTAAGTTATAAAGTATATACAAAACAATTATTTGGGGGGAAGGGATAGCCACATAGATGAGATTATAGCTCCATTGACACTGTTCTTTCAAAATATCCATTTGGGTGAATTGGGTTTCTTTTCTGGGGGGAGGGTATCTTTTCCCTTTCTACAACCATTATGAGAGCAAAGACAAAGCAGAAGCACCGAAAGCATCAGAAAGCCGGCTACTGGCAAGAGGCAAAGTGGGCTGAGCAACCTTGATGTGCTTGCCAGGGTTGTTATGGCAACAGGAAAGTGAAATCATGGTTGCTAAGGCACGGAGAGCTAGAACAATCTTCATCCCTTTGCTGGTCACTGTACTCCCCAAGTACAGAAAATCTACCTCAAGCAAAAATGAGTCAGCAAAATAGATTGGGAAGAAGGGGGCAAAAATTAAACTAGATGTGTTTCATCGCATTTGCTCTTGAAGAAAAACTGAGGACTTTGCAATGGCTGGAATATTCTAGTCTTATTTAGGCATCTTAAATAGGATGAACTGTTCACAGACAAAAATGTAGTGTTCCCCATCTCCTTCAACTTCATCAGCTGTTTCTGTTGCAAATAGATGATTTTTAAACAGGTCATGTATTCACATTATAAATCTTTGCCTATGAAAAGGTCAACATAATTAGTGTAGCATCATCTCAGTCTATTCCTGGAAGTGACAAATGGCTCATTAAGCTGAATGATGCCCTGTGCTCACCTTAGGAGAATAGCCAGGGACACAAATAGTTATTTCTTCTAGCAACGATACTACTCTGTCCTTCCTTCCATCAAACCTGGGCCATCCCTGTGATACTGGGCAAACAGAATCACTGTGCCAGCGAAGATACTTGGACATCCTGATCGTCTATGTAATTAATCCCTCTCTCCATGTCAGTGCTCATCACTGAGAGAGAGTGAGAGAGCCATGCTTCAATTTCACCTTATTAATGAGAGAAAATGGGATATCTTGGCACTCAGCTACAAATAGAATTTAAATTCTGTGGTTGACTATCTCTTGCAGCTTATTTTACAGCAAAGGAAACTGAGGCCTAGAGATAGTAAATGGCTTGCTCAGGGTCATATTGTTAGTAAGTCTTTAGGCAGGATTTGAACTCAGGTCTTTCTGATGCTGTATGTTACTCTATTGACCATGCCACTTGGCTGCCTTAATCCCTATGTGGGATCACTGAGCTCTCAGAGTTGAGAATTTCTGTTGTCAAATACCATGCTCATGTGGGTATTTTCTCTTCTGTGAGAAAAGTGACTTTGTCTAATTTTGTCCTTTTGGTCTTCGGACTTCTTTTTGAAATACTTATACATGATATGCTCATGAAGGAGCCACAGTGTTTATATGGTCAGAAGAAATTGGGTTACTGAGACAAATAAATGTTCATAGCAAAAAGAAAATAATCCATGTGTCCCTATGCTCATCCTTTTTTAAAGTGACTTGATCAAGAGCTGCATCGGCTGCTAGGCTCTGGAGTAGCAATGAAAAAGGATAGTCTATTAAGGTTGAGGATTTGGTCTTGTACTTTGCCAGAATGTACCTATGATGTATAAAAAGTTTGAGACACATAATTTCTAGGCAATTAATCATTTTATTAATTATGGCTAGTGAATAATTAATAAAAGAATCGGTCATTTGGCTGTTCTCGTGAACCAAAGACAGATCATGAAAGCCTGATGCTTATATGCCCTTGGAAGTGTGGATGTTCCCAACAGATTGCAATCAATTCTGATTGGTTAAGAATTAATGAGAGAATGAATATTATAATGAGAGGTGGACCTGTTCTAATAAGGGGCTGGGGCACTTGACTGATTATTTCGCTCCTATTTCCAGACTATCCCCAGCCCTGTACAATCTAGGCAAAGAATCTCCCCCACCCTCCAAGCATGAGTAGAAAACACAATGAACTTCCCCTCTTGGGTGGGGTCTGAACAAGACAGAGGAGAAAGTTAATCCAGTCTCATGATCAGCAGTGTCTACTTTGACCTAGTACAGAATGGGCAAATAGGAAGGGAAGAAATCCTGGATCTCCCCACAAGTAAATAGTGATATAAGAGACAATTATTTCTTTCACAACTAAAGGGACTGGTACAGTGCTGAAGACCCAGTAGTGTTATCATAAATAGTTGCTGATTTATTGACAAAGAAAAATGTCCTCAGTGGTTAAACTGGGAAAGAAAATTGTGTAAAGAGCTATTTGCTGATTTGGATTAGTTTGCAATCATGACCAAAAATTCAAATTCTCCTAATTAAGTTTACTAAGCTTTAAGTCAATAATTGATAATCTTTTCACCCTTTTTACTGAATGGTGGCATATAAGTCAACTCACAATTTGTAGTTTTGCCTTGTGAAATGTACTGAGTAATAGTAAAAAAAATAAGAATAAATAGGGCCCATCACCCCAACTCAACCTTAGAAAGGGGAACACTTTCTATTTGAGAAAATGGGAACAAAAATGATAATAAGCCAGGAAGACCTGGTCTCAAGTCTGGCATCAAACACACAGTGGGGATATGACCTTGGGCAAGTCATTTAGCCTTTTGGGGTGTTAGACAACTCTCTAAGACTATAAATGGCAGAGAGGGTCCCAATCTGCATTGGCAATGTATATGGATACATATTACGCATAACATATACATTTGATCCTCATTATTTGGGGAGAATTTGCCTACTCACTAGAAGTTATTTGGAACCTCAAGTCAATACTGCTGGAGCTTTAGTACTCATTTGCAGACATTTTGCAGAGCTGCGAAAAATTGAAGTCACCCAGTGAGCACACGCCAAGCTGAGGATGAACAAAACAAGTCTCTGCCATCTTGATTCCACTCATTCTGTAAACAAGTGACTTTTTCATGGTCTATTTAGTGTTACTTTTTTTTTTTTGGCATTTTTATTGGCGGTTTTGTTGTTTAAAATAGCCCCCAAGCATAGAGTTAACATCCTGTCTAATGTTGCTAAGCACAAGTCTGTTGTGCCTTAAGGAGAAAATACACATTAGATAAGCTTTGTTCAAGCAGGAGTTATAATGCTCTTGGCCTTAAGTTCAATGTTAATGAATCAATAATATAGTATACCCAGAAAAAGAAAGGACATTCATTGATCTCTACATGGGGTACTCCAGAAAGTGCTAAAGTAAGTGTTGTGATCAGACACTCGTAGGAAACTAACTGTATTTTCCCTAGGAGCGGCAGTTCAATATTCTCTAATTCATTGATTATGGCAACTTTATAGAACATAACTATTGCAAATATATAAATATACAGAGAGAGAGAGAGAGAGAAAGAGAGAGAGAGAGAGAGAGAGAGAGAGAGAGAGAGAGAGAGAGAGAGGGAGCGAGCAAATTTGGACAAAATCTATCCAATTGTTAGTACTTCTCCATTCAACCCCAATCAAATTACTTTGTATTTATTTGTATATGTTTTAAATATATTTTTACATCTTCTATAAAAATAAATGTTTCATATATTTTTAAAAGTTTATTTTTATACATCTTATTTTCCCCCAGTAGAAGGTAAGTTGCTTGTAAGGATGGTTACCATTTCTGTGTTTATGTCTCCACTGTCAAGTCTAGAGCTTGACATATAATGTGAGTTTAAATAAATGGGAATTGAATTAAACTGAATTGAATTGAAGGAAGGAAAGAGCAGATTCCTTTTAGGAACTTGATTAAATGGACAATTGAGTTCCCTGTTTTTGTCAAGGAGGTGGTTTCTGATATATGCTTTCTCCCCATCCCATCAGACTCAAAATCTCATTTGCAAAAATGAGTTAGCTAGCAAAAGAAAGAAATTTTTCATTCATCTGATTAAGTGGGCCAGCATAATCAGGCAGGAAAGATGGGAGGTTGCTTCCATGCATATTAAATGCAACCCGTTAAGGGAGGCAGCATGAACTCTGAACCAGCTGTGGAGCTGAATTCGATAAATTTGGTGGCAATTCAGCCAGTGATGCTGTAGTTATCAGTAGATTCAGAGAGAAGGGCCTATATAGAACAGGAGATGAGGTTCTTCAATCAGAGATCCTTACCCCTCAGGGCAGACAACCTGGATGGCAGGAGATGCTGGAGGTGACTGCCGGGTGTCAATTTCCAGATGTGGACTGGTGGGGGTGTCTGGAAGGGAAGGGTCATGAAGAGCAATGGAAATTGCTGGTGCCAGAGATAAAACACATAAAGAAAAAACTCTTAGGGGTGATGGGAAATACTGGGAGCAAGAGGAGAAACCAGAGTCAAAGAGATTGATGAGTCTGCCTAGACGAACTTCAGACTCACAACAAATGCAAAGGCAAAAGTCTGGATAATGGAAGGACAGGCAGAAGACAACCCACTAGGATTTCCTACATGTCTCCAAGAGCTGAAATGTGCAGCCCCAGGGCATGATTCAGTGAGGCTTAGCAAATTATGTCTTAATAGCAAGATCTCTAGAGGGGCTTGGGAAATCAAAGATCTTACCAAATCAGGTCATCTACAATGGGGCGCTCTCCCAGCATTAGATCATTAAAACTTAATTAGAACATACTTAGCAGAGTAAAGTTGTGCTGTGGACCTAAATATGCTGCTAAGTGGCCTCTTCTTATTGACAGACACAAGGACAGCCGATAAAGTGGCTTCCTGCCGTGAAGTTATCATCCTTTTCTGAGCATCCCCACTGATGGAGCAAGCTGATTCCAGGAGGAGATGGCTTGAGGGTACTTCATTTGTCACTGACATTTGAGGACATTGAGAAGCCAAGAGTGGCCGGGAATTGGGCTGAGCTTTGGGCTCCATTTCCTTGGGGTTGAAGCATGCTGGGATTGTGATTTAGGAGTGCTGTGGAAGGAAATTGAGTCCCCCATGTAAATAAAGAAAACAAGGCCAAAATCATTGACTGATATTCAACATCATCCAACAAGTGTTACACTGAGGCATTTAGTTTCATTCATTTTCAGTCTAGCTTTCATTCATTGACACAAGAATGACAGACAAGCTAAGGCAGTGAAGATTCAGTGTGATATGACTATTTTGGGGGGATAGACATGTGGTGGTTTAGGCAAAGGCTTTCCAGTGAGCAATGCAGGAAAATTTGGGTTCAAGTCCTATTTCTGATATATCTTAGCTGTGTGACTATACGTTTACTCTCTCCATGCCCTTGATAGATTATAAAGACTATAAATTACAAATGGTTCATCTGCATTTATGGAGGTGTGTGCTTTCATACCGGGAGGACCTTTCATACTGGGAGCATCTCATGCAGATGAACTCACTCATCCAAAGAAGTAAATATGTAAGGAACCTCTTGTTTTTGATTACCTTGCCCTCCCTTACACAAAATTGACTCTGGTCCTTTTCGGCAAGGGAGGACTGTCTTCTTGGAAACAGAGCTTTCTATGGATGAAATACTTGGAATGTCATTCAACAACATAAATGACTAACTGAGATCACCTCGATTTAGGCAGTGTCTGCTACTTTCACCTGCTAGTATAGTGCTTCAGAGTTTGCCAAGTGGGAAGGAGATAGTAAAAAAAATAATTAGTTTCAGCTCTACATCTATGATCATAGTCTTATTTTAGTGAACAACTTGGTGTTTCTTTTTCCCAGACTGAAAATGATGCTAGCAGGTTGCTGGGCATTCCAGCCTCTGTTGACCCACCACCCTGGATTCAAGATGGTGAACCAAGTACACTGAAACAGATTTTTGCCAAAGGCTAGCACAATTAACAGAGGAGTTGAAAACAGAAGGGATCAATCCCTTTAAAAATGAATCATTAGGAGGATTGCGAGCCAGGTACTTGTCTTAAGCAGACTGAGTAATAGGAAACAAAGCTGATAATATTCTTCCCCTGAAAAAGTATTGATTTCTTTTGTTTTTTCCATGACATTCATCTCTGAATGTTGATCTCCCCTATCTCATCCCCAGAGAGACATTCCTAGCAACAAAGGATAAAAAAAGAAATGGTGGTGTTGGGAGGGGGAGGATGGAAATGCAGTTCAGCAGAAAACAATACATCAATGGAGTCTGGCACTACATGGAGGATTCTACACCCTTTATTCCCCATCTCTATAAAAAAAAATGTGACATGAATTCATCCAACTATTCATTAAGCCGGAGGTATTCTCCACCATTATGTGATTGGTCCCTGGAATTCTGACATTATGTAATAGGCATCTGTGTGTGCCACTGCAAGTAGAATGATAATATACTTATATTGAAAGTATAATAAAATGTTTACTGGCTGATTGATTGCAAGTGAGGGATCAGAAAAATAAAACTGCTAAAACAGGGGAAGAAGGGGAAAAGACTGTCTCCATAGATGAAGTTCTTCTCAAAGGCATGGCTGTTCCCAAAAGTGAGGCTGTTCTCAAAGGTGAGGCTGTTCCCAGAGGTGTGGCTGTTCCCAGAGGCATGGCTCTCTCTTTGAGTTTAGCTAGTTCTAGCATTGCTTATACTCACATTCATGCATGTAGGCATTGAACAGAATTTTTTCCTGGTTCTGCTTGCTTTGTCCTGTGTCGGTTCATAGAAGTCTCCCCATGTTTATTTTTTCTTCCATTTTTGCTGAATGTATTGCCATGCTTGTCTCCAGGCTATAGGCCTTGAAATTCAATAAGACAGAAAAACACAAGCCCCACATAAAAAGGAGGCTGTATCAAGCTGGGGATGAGCAGTAGAGCCATCTGTTGTTCCCATGTTTCTCTGAATTGTTTCTATTTCTTCCTTCTAGTGCTATAATATTTCATTGCATTCATATACTCCAGTTTGTTAGGACATTCTTCAGGCACTGGGTACCTACTTTTTTCTAGTTTTTTAAAAATTTTCTGCTGGAAAAATGACTGCTATGAATATTGTGGTATAAATAGGAGATTTCTTTCTGTTGGACTCTTTTGGTACACCAGTACTTCAATAATGACTCTCACTGGGACTCCAAGAAGGTGTAGCATGCATGGTGGCCACACCCCAGTTAAACCATCTCGACAGATGGGCTAAGCCAGGTTGAAGGCAGGTGACAGGCCTTACACCTGTTGGTGAGTTAGTGAGTTGGCAAATTATTGAAGCATCTGAAGGCTTTCCCTGGCAGAATGGGTGGATGAGAACAATTTGTTCCAATAGTCATGAAGGTGGCAGAAGCAGGGTCTATGGAGCACTTAGAGCTTAGTCAGATAATGAGGATGCCAAAGTCATCCACTGTTTCCCCGGCCATCCCCAGTCATCCTAACTTGTGGCTGATCCCTTTGTGAAGCTCTGCCTCATTGATATCCATTTCACATTCAAGGTGAAACATCACTGCATGGTCATTGATTTTCTTCAAAAATGAAGGATCAATAGTTTAATAATAGGATCATAGATCTAGAACTCAAAGGTCCCTAGAGGTCATTGTATACATGAGGGAAATGAAGTCCTGAGAAAGCTTCTCCTTAAAAGGCTCGTTTTATTTTTTTAATTATTTATTTTAAACATTCTTTTCTTTTCAAACTTTGAGTTCTAAATTCTCTCCTTCTCTCCTACCCATGCCTACCTAATGAAAAGGCAAGCAAAATTACATCAATTAATTATGTGTATGAAATCAAGCTACATATTTTTATGTTAGCCTTATCACAATAAAATAAATAAAAAACAAAGGAAGCAATAAATTATACTTCAGTTTGCACTCAGAGTTCATCAGTTCTCCCTCTGGAGGTGGAGAGCATTTTTTTTTTAAAATCATGCTTCTGTAAGAGCTAGCAAAGTGGGATTTTTGCTGTTTTCTTTTTGGAGTTCAGTTTCCTAAGCTCAGGCTAAATTGACAACACTTCCCAGATAATTTACAGCTGTGCTGAGTCAGATGGGTTGTGAAGCCTTCTGGCTCTGAGCCTATTAGTTGAAAACTATTTATACTGGGAGGCTGATATTTTGTTTAGGGGGTTTTGCTTGTGAGAAGGACCTTTTGATTCCCTGGATGGGACTCTGAGTAGTATTTGTTAAGCATTCCCCGCCACCCCCAAGTGTCATTGGTGTTCTCCCATCTGGTGGTGTATGTAGGTGGTTGTATTACTTGGTTCAGACAGTAAGAGCCCTGTCTGTTGAACTTTGTACTACTTTCTCTACTTGTATTTTCTCTGTGTATTCTCCAAGTTCTTTCCCCTGAGTTAGTGAATGACATGTACGTTTAATTGAAGGATTGTTAACCTCTTTGAAGCTGTCTTTCCTTTATAAAGCAGATCAAAGAACCTGTGCTAACAGACCATCCTAGGTGGGTGCTAGGGTCAACACAGATCCCTTTGGAATTATCTTGGATCACTGTATTGATGAAAATATCCAAGTCTTTCACAGTAGACCATTCTTACAATATTGCTGTGATTGCACAATGGTTCTTCTCACTTCACTTTGCATCTGCTCTTATCATGGCTTTTTTCCTCCCTGAAACCACCCCCTTAATCATTTTTTATAGCACTATAATACTTTATCACAATCATATACCACAAATTGTTTAGCCACTCACCAGCTGAAAAGCAGCCCCTCAGCATCCAATTCTTTGCCACCATCAAAAGAGCTGCTGTATTTTTGTATATGTAGATCCTTTTCTTTTTTCTTTGATCTCTTTGGGATGCAGACCTAGTAATATTGCTGGGTCAAATATAGCCCTTTGGGCACAGTTCCAGATCATTCTCCAGAATAATTGGACCAGTTCACAACTCCACAAATAACTTATTAATGTACCTGTTTTGTCCTCATCCTATCACTTGTCACTTCTGACAGGTGGAAGGTGATATCTCAGAGTTGTTTTAATTTACATTTTTCTAATCACTGGTGATTTAGAGCATTTTTTGTATAACTATAAATAGCTTTGATTTCTTCTTCTGCAGATCATTTAGCAATGGAGAATGGTGCCTATTTTTGTAAATCTGATTCAGTTCCCCATATATTTGAGAAATGGAGCCTTCACTAGAGAAACTTGCTGAAAAAAATTGGTTTCTTCATTGTCTATGGTATCTTTCCCCCTGCTCCCAACTACCATTGTAGTTTTCCTGCTTATTTCTTTTAATTGGGTCTGTTTTTGCTTTTGCTTTGAGATCATGAATCCCCCTGCCTTTTTACTTCAGCTGAACCGTAATAGATCCTGCTCCGGTCTGTGTGCATCCTTCTGTTTCAGGTGTGTCTTTTGTAAAGAATAAATTGTTGGAATCTAGCTTCTAATCCATTCCTCTATCCATTTTCATTTTATGGATGAGTTCATCCCATTCATATTCGCAGTTACAATTGCTGAGTATTTTCCTCTATCCTATTTTCTTCTGTTTTCTCTTTCTCCCTCTATCATAAAAAAGTTTGTTTTGCTTCTGACTACTGCCTCTCTTAATCTGCTCTCCCTTTTACTGTCCTCCCTCCCCCATGCTATATGGCTTATCCTCTTCCTCTCTTGTTTCTGTATTAGGTAACAGATTCTGTTCCTATCTGAGTGTGTAGACATATTCTTCCCTCTTTCAGCTAATTCCAATGAATGAGGTTCAAACATTACTCACAATGCCCTTCCCCATTTTCCCCATTACTATAAAAGCTCTTTCTTCTGCACTTCTTTTATGTGAGAAAATTTTCCCAATTCTACCCCCTCTTACTCCTTTTCTTAGTAATCCTCTTTTCTTACCCCTTAATTTTTCTCCCATTTTTGGAGATCGTTCTCAGCACAGTCAACTCACACTCATTCCTTCTCTCCATGCAGATAGACTCCTTCTAGCTGCCCTAATATAAAATCCTTAGGAGTTAGATATTGGAATATAAGCAGTTTAATTTTATTGACTCTTTTATGAGTACTCTTTCTTTATTTTTATTAATTTATTTTTCGTTTTCAACATTCCCTTCCATAAGTTTTAAATTTTCTCTCCCTCCCTTTTCCCTCCCTTCCCAAGACAGCATGCAATCTGATATAGGTTCTATACGTACATTCCTACTGAACACATTTTCATATTAGTCATGTTGCATAGAAGAATTATAACAAATGGGAAAAACATGAGAAAGAAAAAAACAATACAAAAAAGAAGATAGGTTGTTTCGATCTGCATTCAGACTCCATAGTTCTTTCTCTGGATGTGGATAGCATCTTCCATCATGAGTCCTTTGGCACTGTTTTAGGTCCTTGCATTGCTGAGAAGGGCTAAGTCTATCAAAATCAGTCATTCCACACTTGTGGCTATACCTGGGTACAATGTTCTCCTGGTTCTGCTCATTTCCCTCAGCATCAGTTCATATAAGTCTTTCCAGGTTTTTCTGAAATCTGCCTGTTCATCATTTCTTATAGCACAATAGTATTCCATTGCATTCATATATCACAACTTGTTTAGCTATTCCCCAGTTGGTGGGCATCTCACCAGTTCTTGGTCACCACAAAAAGAGCTGCTATAAATATTTTTTTACACGTGGATCTTTTCTCCTTTTTTATAATCTCTTTGGAATACAACCCTAGAAGCAGTATTGCTGGGTCAAAGGGTATGCACAGTTTTGTACCCCTTTGGGCATAGTTCCAAATTGCTCTCCAGAATGGTTAGATCAGCTCACAGCTCCACCAACAATGAATTAGTGTTCCAATTTCCCCACATCTTCTCCAACATTTATTATTTTCCTGTTTTGTCCTGTTAACCAATATGATAGCTGTGAGGTGGTACCTCAGAGTTGTTTTGATTTGCATTAACACAGGTTGGAGGCAGATAGTATACTTCATCATCAGTCCTTTGGGATTGTCTTGGAGCATTGTATTGCTGAGATTAGCTAAGTCATTCACAATTCTTCGAAAACCAATATTATTGTTACTGTGTACAACATTCTCCTGGTTCTGTTCACTTCACTATGTGTCAGTTCATGTCAGTCTTTGCAGGTTTTTCTGAAATCACTCTGCTTGTCACTACCTATAGCACAATAATATTCCATTACAATTATGCCCCACAGCTTGTTCAACCATTTCCCAAGTGATGGGCATCCTTTTGATTTCCGATTCTTAGAAACCACAAAAAGAACTGCTAGAAATATTTGTACAAATAGGTCCTTTTCCCTTTTTTGTATGGCTTTGGGATATTGACCTAGTAGTGGCATTGCTGGATCAAAGGGTATTTACAGTTTTATAGCCCTTTGGGCATAGTTCCAAATTGCTCCCCAGAATGGTTGTGTCAGTTCTCAACTCCACCATCAGTGCATTAGTGTCCCGTTTTTTCCACATCCCTTCCAACATCCAACATTTTCCTTTTTTGTCACATGTAATCTCTTTCTGACCATCTGACCTGCTTATCATTGTCTCTGGACTGAGAGCTCCCAAAGCTGCTGTTTCTGTTTCTGTTCACCTCAATGCCCACTGCTGCTATTAGCGCTTCCTGTTGCCGAATACACTCTGAACTGTCCCTGAATCCTGTATCACAGACTTCTCTCACCAACCTCCGAAATTGACTTAGACTGGAAAAATGTCTCATTTTGCCCTTTTGTTGACTTGGTTGTTCTAAAATTTGATTTCAGGAGTTATTGTAGAGTTATTTGGAGGGGAATGTTGGGAGAATTCAACTGAACTGCTGCCAGTACTCCGCCATCATGGCTCCCCCCAAAATGTCACAGAGATTGCTGGAATTTAAACTCTCTTTCTGAGATTTTAAGATTATACTACTAAGAGGAGACTTAGTGCTTTAGTAATGTCCATTTGTCAGCTGTGTAGAGGAGAGACTGAAAGTAGGAAATGACACTAGAAGACTATTGTAATTGGCCAGATAATGGGTGATGAGGTCCTGAATTAGGAAGGTAGCCATCTGAGGCCATATGAGAAGAGACAAGGGAGTGGGTGCTAGAGATATAGAGAAAGTTGAATTGACAGGACTGGGCAATTGGTTGGATATGGAAGATTGAGGCAGAGTCAGTCAATCAGTTGACCAACAAGATTTATTAAGTTCATGTAATATGCCAGGCTTTGTGCTAAGTTCTGAGAGTATTAAAGGCAAAAAGAATCCCTCCCTACAGGAGTTCCTATTCTAACGGAGGAGACAACATGTGAATAATATAATACAAGATATGTACAGAGTAGAAATCTATATGGAAAGAAATCCCATAGCACCTAGCAGAATCAGGCAAAGGAAAGGGAAAATTGAGCAAGACTCTCAGCTTTCAAACTTAGGTTCATTACAGAAGTCGTTCTATTTCTTGCTAGAGATGAAAACCTACTTTCCCCTTGTTCCCCCACCCAAACCAGGAAAAAATCTACTTGGATGTTTCAAACACATTTGTTTGTAGGGAAGAAATTGATTCTCTTCCTAGAAAATTGTGACCCTTGTCAAGAGAGTAAAAAATAAATAAGGTCCCTTACTCACATATCACCAACACATGTCCCACTTCTCTGGCATCAAACATGGCCTCTGGAACGATTTAAAGTTGCTCTCCATGATTAGTGCTCATATGAATGCAGTGCATGTTGATTGCCTTAGAATCAAATGATTGTCCAGAATTTAAGGTACCTTTAGCACCATTTCAATTAATGTGCTGGGGAGCGCTCACATTAAAATGGTCAGACACAGCCAGCATTTAATTGATTTAATTTGCAAGTCTCATTTCGAAAGAATTATATGTTGTAAATCTGCCCTCTGACAGTTTCTGACCATTGTTTCATACTTTCTGAATGCAGAATTAACTTCCCAGAAGGCTCCCCACCCTGCCCGCACCCTCCAGCCTGCCATACTCCCTTCCCCCGAAGTATATTTAGAATGCATAAGTATTTTTAATGAGATATCAGAATAGAACTTTGAGAATATTTGGGATGCTGAGGCTGATTCTGGGAGCCCCTTTACTAAGGGCCTAAGAGAGGAGCTAGTGCCCACATTTTGGTCTCATCCTTGAGTCTGTGCAAAGCAAAATGGGGACAAAGTACTAGTGTACCATAGTCAAGGTGAGGAATGTGCACTCACTATATGCTGTCCACCTGAGGCTTTGACTTGCAATATCACTGACTCATGACTTAGCACAGTGTTTGGAACTCAGTAGGTGCTTGATAAATACCTGTATATTGATTGATTGGAGGGTAGATTCTTGGTTTTCACAGAATAGTGGAAAGTTCATAGGTTTTGAAGATGCACTTGAGCGCAAGTCTAACCTTTATTATTTACTAATTTTGTTGCTGTTTTTGGAGTCAGTGGATGAGTTCAAATCCTAATACTGTCACTTGTTACCCATGTGACTTTGAGTAAACCACTTAATCTAGCTGCGAATTAGTATAATGAGGAATTCAGACTGATGGAAGCCATGGGCACTTACAGCTTCAAATCTATGCCCCTATAAGCCTTGAATCTTCTCTCTCCCTCACCCACCATATCCAATCAGTTGCCTCATCCTGTTGCTTCTTTCCCCATAGCATCTCATTTCTGTCCTCCTCTTCTCTCTTTTGGCATAGCCGTCACTAGAGTTCTGTCCCTCATTGTCTCTTACCTAAACTATTGTATGGTCTCCCTTCCTCCAGTCTCTTTCCTTTCTAATTCAGTCCCTACACAGCTGCTGAAATGATCTTCCTAAAGTGCAGTTCTGACTATGTTATTCCACTGTTGAAGAAACTACACTGGCTCTTTCTCAATTCCTTCTAAAAGGAGAAATGAGTGAAGTGGTGGTGAGTGGGGAGAGGAAATAAGGTAACAGGGATTATGGTGACAAAGAACTGGAAACTTCAGGGATGCCCATCAATTGGACAATGACTGAACAAATTGTGGTCTATGATTGTGATGAAATACTCCTATACTATCAGAAATGATGAGCTCAATGAGCTTAGAAAAGTATGGAAAGACTTGCCCAAAATGATGAAGTGAAGTAAGAAGAACAAAAACAACCTTGTGTACAGTAGCAGCAATATTGTTTTAAAAACAACTTTGAGTGACTGTCATTTTGGCTATCATAAATATACAAATTAAGTATAAAGGACATATGAAGATAGATGCTATCTGCATCCAGATATATAGAAGTATACATGTAATGATTTTATATACATATATGTATATACAGATGCATATGTATATATTTATAAAGATATCCATATGTGAATATATGAATATGTGTGTATGTATATATATATGTGTATATATATATACATACATGCATGTACATATTTGTGTCTAATGGTAGCCATCTCTAGGGTAGCAAAGGAAAAAAAAGGAAAAAAATTACTTTAAATGATAACTTTTGTATATTTGGAGGGAATAACAAGTTGTACATGGTAGATTTGCAGCTTCATGAGCAATCATCTTTTATTGTTGTACTGCTATGGAAATGCTTGTTTTGTTCCATGAATTGAAAATAAATAGAGAGATAGATAAATAAATGAATGAATGAATGAATAAGAAACTACACAAGCTCTCAATGCCTTCTAAAATAAAATACAGACACTTCTGTCATATTTGTGTCCTTTCAAAGTCTGGCTATCGTATGTTTTCATTGATCATGAGAATCTACTGACTTTTTCCTCATTGGATGTACATTGGATGAGTATAGGTGTCTCTCTCTCTCTACATCATATCATTACCTGGGTATTGTGTGATTTTCAACCACTTTGTTTTTCCCATGTGAATACTGTGTAACTTTTTTCCAATTAACAAGGATCTCATTGAGAAGGGCCCATAATGTTCTAGGGTTCAATGAAATCAGGAAAATGTTCAGCACTTAAAGAACTCTACCATCTAACAAATCTCATGTCCATTAGGAGTCTGTTCAGGAGGTCCTCCATCACATTGCAATTTAATGTCACAAAATAAGTGCTTAGCCATGAAGACTGGAATTTTTTAGCATTTTAAACATGCTTCCTGAATCTATGATTCTATTGGTATATGGAATTCCCCATGAGATAATACAATTTACCAATGCATACTGGTGCTTTCTATTCAACTTCTGCTCTTAGATGACTGCTGAGGCAATAAGAGCTTATGTACTGACTTTCCCAGGGTCACACAGTCAGTATGTGTCAGTAGTAGCGTTTGAAGTATTTCTGGCTCCGAGGCCAGGTCTTTATCCATTAGGCCATGATTCCTTTCAGCCTTTTAATATGGATTAAATAAAAAAGGAAGATGGGATTTTGTGGTTTGTTGCTTGTCCAAGGAGCCATTTGGATAAAGTCAGTTGAAACTCAACTAATATGGATGAACCACAAAGAAGAGTAGGCAGAATTTTCAACATAAATGAACTATACAATCCTAAAAAAAAATATAACTTCATTATTTCATTTGGTATCAACATTCATTCAAATTACTAACAAAGTTTTCCAAGTAGGGAGCCCTTTTAAAAACACCATAAAGCCTCACTCGTAAGTAGCAGCTGAAGCTTGTAAAAAGAATTTGCTCTCTTAAGTCAGTGCCATATGCTCTTATAACCTGGGCTTCACTACTCATCTTGTGAAGCAAATACTTTCTTCATAAATAGTCATCAGGCTGGCATTAAAGACCCTCTTCAATCTGCCTCCATCTATTTTTGTTACCTTCTTTCCCCCTTCACCCTTTCACATTCTCAATGCTATGGACAAACTAGCCTATTTCTCATTCCATGAACGTATAGATGGGCCTATCCACTTTTTTACTCCCAATGCTTATTGCACCTTATCATTCACTTGCTGACTCTCTCTCTTTTAATTATGGTTTCTGGGGGAACTAGATCTCAAAATATCTCAGTCTTCCCCCACAATGGACAATTCACAGTTTATTAGCTGAACATTCTGCCCCAGCTGGCTGCTATGCTCTTCCCTCAATCTTGGTGGAATGTTGTATGGCCTCTCACATGTATAGTGTTCTACCCTGATAATCTGTCTGCTCCCTCAGTTCCTCAGTTTTCTGGCCTGCCTCTAGCAGTTCAGAACTTATTTTCCTAGGCACTGGCCATTCAGAGCTTTGCAGCGTTGGTGCCATTGTGTTGTCACACTGTCAGACTTTTACTCCTGCCTGTCTGTTATGGTCCAAGCGTTATTAGGTATCCCCTTCTGTGGGGTTACCCCAGCACCGGAAAGATAGAGGTGGTAGAGCTGTGGGGAAGACTTTGTTGGAAGCCTGTGTCCAGTCCTTGGGTCTACGAATGTAGCCTCAATGTTGGTTATTTGGGAATTAGAGGGCAGTGCTGAGTGGTTCAGGGTCAGTGAGTGTAATTTCCTGGGTTTTCATTTTTTACCTTCTTTTTTATTATAGGTATCTTAGACCACAGAAACAACTGAAGTTGCTTTATCTTTGGTGCATCATTTTTATTTTGGAAAGGTTTGAGAGGTTGCAGAAATTAAAGAAAATGTCCACCATCTTGCTGCTCCTTGATGGAAAATAGTCCATCATGCCTCCACTTCATCAAATCTTGTTTTCTCTTCCGTCACAGTGCCTTTGCTCTTGTTTCCCCATAGCTGAAGTGCTCAATTCCTTTCTTTGTTAATATCCTGCCAGTCATTTGATGCCAAGTTCAAATGCCACCTTCTCCATGAGTCCTTCCCGGATGCCTTCCTCCTAACTGGAAATATTTCTCCTACCTCAGAACCTCATAACTTTTTTCTTTCATGTTTCTTTCATTTATTATTAGTCAGTAATTGGCATTTATTAAGTGCTTACCATGTGCCACACACTGTGCTAAGAGCTGGGGATGTAAACTCAGAAGACGGTCCCTGATCTCAAGGAGCTCACAGTCTAAATGTGTAAACAGCTGTGAACCAAAAAAGGTATCCACAGGATATATCAGAGCTAATCAACAGAAGGGAGGACACCAACTTTCAGGGGGATCAGCAAAGGCTTCTTTTATGTACTAATGGCCTTCTTCTTTGTATCAGAGTAATTGTGTCCTGTGCTAGGGGCAGACTATCCTCAATAGAAGTTTGCTAGTGTAGCTTTGGGCCCACAGTGACAAGGCAGGAAAGTTGCTATTCAACTTGGAAAGTCAAAGATATCAGAATCCCCTGACTTTTGTGTTAGGATGAAAGGGCGTCAGGCTGTGTGAACTCATAAATGAAAGATAGAAGGAGCTGTGGGAAAAGGAAAAATAAGAGATGGGAATTGTCATGGAGAAGGGGTTCAGAGTGGCTTAAGCTCTAGACTATTCCTAAGCAACTGTGAATAAAGTGTGTTGAAATGAAGAAATGGGAGTGGGGAGTGCATAGAGTGGTCCTGCCATCATGCCCCGAAATGATATATGCCATTTCAGAAGATTCTAGTCTGTCCTGAGAAATGAGCAAATCTCTACACTGGCTATTAAGAACATGCCCATGGGTAACACATGATCACTTCACCCACCATGCACTGAAGCACAGTTTTTCTACTCTTTCTAAAGTTCTTCCTGAGAGTCAGTAAAAGGCACAGTGTTAAAACAGTTAGAGCCAGGAGGACCTCAATGCAAATTCTGCCTGACACTTACTAGTTTTGTGACTCTCGACAAGTCATTAAACCACCCTAAACCTCAACTGCCTGATTTGTGAAATGAATATAATAATAGCACCTACCCCACAGGGTTGTTTTGGAGATAACATAGGACAATGTATGCAAAGCACAAAGACCTTAAAAGGTTCTGTAAATATGATCATTATGATAATAATATATAAATTTATATAAATAAATGTTTTTATTATCTTTATCAGAAGAACCATAGGAGGTTATACTGTCTTGTATATGGGGACTAGGGATTCCCCTTCCTTGTTGTTCACATAGTTTTGTATTCCAACTCAATAATTTTGCTTTCTATATTGTTACCCCTTGCATGCCTTGATGGGCACTTGGGCAATGCTTTCCAGAAATAATTAACCTTAATCACATGGAATTCAAGAAGTGGCAAAGAGCACAAGAACTGGAGTTCAGAAATGTCTGACGTCTCGTGTTGTAAATCATATTGCAGTTTCAGGGGATCTCAAAGGAAAGGAACAGGAATTTGGAGGATCTTACTGAATGCTACGATAGTATGGAGTTGGGAAATTTCCCAGTTGTAATTGACTTTGGTGGCCATCTTTGTTAAGCCAGCCTACCTTCTTAAACAGCCAATCTTTCCTTGCAGCTTTTTATTAAATTTATTAAAATTGGCCAATTTTACTTCTAGGTAGCTCTAGTTTTTAGAAAGTTTTTTCCCTTATGTCAAGATAAAAGCTACTCCTGAAATTTCCACCCATTATTCTTAGAATAAATCTAATTTCTCTTCCACAGGGCATCTCTTCAAATACTTCCCTGTTTTTAAAACCTTGAAGTCTTCAGGCTGAATCTTCCCAGTTCCTTTGAACAATCCTCATGGCATAAGCTCAATCTTTGCTATATTGATTAGACTCTTTTCAATGTTTTTTTCTCCTAAAAGGTTTTCTTTAGAATTGAACATAATGCTCTAGATGTCACGACCAAGGCAGATTACTATGAAACTATCACCTCCTTAGTCTTGAATCCTATCTTTAAAAAGAAAAAACTGTGATATAGCAATATTGAATTGTATTAAGTCTGGACAGCTTAGCTGAGATGTAGGTAGGTGGCCAAATGTTGAACTGATGTGAAAAATTTGTGGTGGACTATTTCCTTTTATTCCTTTAAGAAAAAAAGTTTTATTGATGACTGATTTTATATCATATCCATTTCTAAATAAGCCCCAATTCACTCAACCCTTTCCTGCAACGAAGAAAAATAGTTAAATGACCAGTATAGTAGCAGTATCTGTCAATGTATGTAACATTCCATACTCCTATGACCAACTCCCTTCCCCAAGTTAAAGGAAAGAAAAGCTTTATTTCTTCTCCAGGACCAAGACGGGGCACTATATTTGGTAGATATCCATTAGTATTATTTTCATTTCCACTATTATTGTCATGATGTGTATCAGTTGGGTTCTGCTCATTTCACTGGCTTTATTCCCACAATTCTTCTCATGTTTCTCAGAATTTTTCATCGTTTCTTGTAACACAGTAAGATTTCATTGGATTGATGTATCCAGATGTATTCATCCATTCCTTAACTGATAGAGGTATACCCTCTTTTTTTTTACAGTTTATGTATTTTTGGTGCCAACTGGAATGCTGCTATGTATATTTTTCTTATATACAAGACCTTTTCCTCTCTTTTTGACTTCCTTGGGATATTTGTATATTAGTGAGAGCTCTGTATCAAAGGGCACTACAGCATAGTGGCTTATATTGCATGATTTTAAACTACCTTCCAAAATGATTGGAACAATTCTTAGTTCAGGATGGACTCTTTGTCTAGGGTGTTTATTTGATGGGTAACAAAGAACCTTCCAAGATCTATCAAACTTTAGGACCACTGCCCACCTCTGGTGAGTTGGGTGGGAGGGAACAAATCACTTTCTCAGAAGCCTGGAAAATCTAGAAATCTCCAGGGGTTAAGAGGAATGCCTTGGCAGGAAGCATACAGCGTTGTTGTTTTGTTTTGTTTATCACTGTTGCTGATTGGAAGTTAAGATCTTAGAAGAAGTTAAGTTATGGAAAGTGAACTGAAACCCAACATATGGTGGTGAAACAGAATCTAGCTATTCATTTCCCTTTGTCTGGAAAGCTACATCCCAGTGTACTGAAATATCTGTAAGAATTGTGGGAAATGAAAGAGGTGCTGTGGAACTGGAGATAGGTCACAGTGACCTGAATTTCAAAAAGAGAGTCGACTGGATATGTCATACAATGGGCTGAGTTTGACACTGAAATTCCTCCAAGATTCTCTGATAGATTTTTGAAATTTGTGATCATTTAGTTATGATCACTTAGGAGGGATTTAGAGATTACTATAATCCAACATGGGTTCATCAAAAATAATGTCAAATTAAGTTCATTTCTTCTTTTGACAGTATTAATAGATCATATGTCAGGGGCATGATGGGAACATAGTATGACATGCCTGGACTTTGTCAAGGTATTTGACAATATCTCTCACAACATCCTTATGAGAAAGGGAGATGAGAGCAGGTAGGTGGTTTCAAAACTGATTAAATGGTTGGACTCAGATATGGTGATCAATTTGTCAAACTGTAGGAAGTTTCTAATGAAGAGTTGCAGGACTCTGTCCTTGATCTAGTTCTGTTCAGCTTCCTAATCAATGCTGTTGGTCCAAGTGGAATACCTACCAAATTTTTAGATGATGTGAAGCTGGGAGTGAAACTTCTAATATATTCGATGACAGAGTCAGAAGCCAGAAATACCTCACAATGTTAGAATGATAGACTGAATCTACGAATAAATTTAATAGGGAAAAACATTAACTACATAAGTAATAAATGAGCTATAAAACAATTCATGTGAAGAAAACTTGAGGATTTTAGTGGGCTATAAGGTCACTATGAATCGTAAATGTGATGTTGAAACCACAAAAGTAAATTTGATTTTATACGGCATTGAAAGAAGACATAGTATCTAGAGCAAGGGATATGGCAGTCCCACTCTACACTGAAACCCTTTCTAAACTTATTGGATCTTGTCTTGGGTGCTCCATTTTTAAAACTGACACTGACAAGTTGGAATATTTCCAAAGGAAAGAGACAAGAATGATGATGGAACTTGAAATTTTGCCAAATTAATAATGACTATAGGAACTAGGGCTATTTACACTGGAGAAGAGAAGACTTGGGGAGCATGTGGTAATTAATTGCCTTTGAGTATTGGAAGATTTGTCATGTTGAAAAATGATTTTTTTTGTTTCCCATGGCCATGGAGGGCAAAACTAAGACAAATGGGTGGGAATAAAGAGAGACAAATTTCTGCTTAATCTAAAGACTAATTTTCTAGACTTAGAATTGCCAAAACTAGAAATGATGAAATGGATTATCTTTGTGAGTAGAGAGATCCCTGTCACTGGAAGTCTTCAAGTAGAGACTGTTAGGAGGATTAGATAATATTGCCTTATAGACCCCTTCCAGAATTAGTCTTTTAGATAATAAATAATGTTTTTGATGGCATATCTTACTTAGCTCTATTTTTAAAATAATTATTTTATTGACTCTTTTTTCACATTGTTATCACTTTCAACTGACTCTGCATCCCTTCCCCTATCCCCTCCTCAAAATTTTCCTTGCAACAAAGAATTCCAGATGAACAAAAATGAAGGAAAAACAAAAGAACAGCCCTTTGGTCATATCTGATAACATGTACTTCAACATGTGCAGCAGTACAACTCTTTGTCAAAAGGAGGGGTTGTTTTTCATCGATAGTTTCCACTGACTTCAGGTCTACTCAAATCTTACTTATTGCATTGTGTCCATCTCTGGGCACCAGGTTCTTTCATATATATGTACATTTCATTAACTATTTCCCAATTATATGTAATTTTTTAACATTTATTTTTAAAATTTTAAGTTCCAAGTTTGCTACCTTACTTCCACTCCTTGCCTCTCCTTGAGAAGGTAAGCAATTTGATATCAATTATACATGTGAAGTCATGCAAAACATTTCCATATTAGCTATGTTACAAAACAAGACACAGACAATACCTCCCACCCCAAATAAAGTAAAAAAAACCACTTTAATCTGCATTCTATAGTCGTCAGTTTTGTCTCCGGAGGTGGATAACATTTTTTATCATGGTTCCCTTGGAACTGTCTTGGATCATTATCTTGATCAGAGTAGTTAAGTCTTTCACAGTTGATCACCATTGTCATTACTTTGTACAATGTTTTTCCCATTTCTGCTCATTTCACTTTGCATCAGTTCATAGAAGTTTTCCCAGGCTTTTCTGAAACTAACCCTTCATTATTTCTCATAGCAGAATAGTGTTCTATCACAATTATATGCCACAACTTGTTCTGCTATTTCCCAGTTGATAAGCATCCCCTTGGTTTCCAAATTCTTTGCTATCACAAAAAGTACAACTATAAATAGATCTTTTCCTCTTTTCTTTAATCCCTTTGTGATACAGAACTAGTAGTACTACTGTTGGCTCAAAAAAAAATGCACTTTTATAGCCATTTGAGTATAGTACAAAATTGTTTTCCTGAATGTTTGCACTAGTTCACAACCTCACCAACAGTGTAATAGAATGCTGGTTTTTTCACATTCCCTCTAGTATTTGTCATCTTTCTTTTCAATCATGTCAGTCAATCTGATGGATGTGAAGTGGTACCTCAAATTCGTTTTCATTTGAATTCCTCTGATCAGTAGTGATTTGGAACAATTTTTCCTGTGACTATTGGTAGCTTTGATTTCTTCTTCTGAAAACTGTTTTTATATTTTATGAACATTTTTAAAATAGAGAATGGCTCTTTTATAAAATAAATTCAGCTTAGTTCCCATTAATATATTGTATTTGAGAAATGAGTCCTTCATCAAAGTAACATCCTATATATTTTTTTATTTCCTGTTTTTCTCTTAAGTTTGACTGTATTTGTTTTGTTTATGCAAAAACTTTTTAATTTCATGTAATCAAAACTATCCACTTTGCTTCCCATGATCCGCTCTATCTCTTGTTTGATCATATACTCTTCCCTTATCCATAGATCTGACAGGTACTTTTTTCCCATGGTGCCTTAATTTACTTATAATATCACCTTTTCTGTATAAATACTTTATCCATTTCAACCTTATCTTAGTATATTGTGTGAGATATTGGTCTATGCCTCGTTTTTTTTCCAAACCACTTTCCAGTTTTCCCAGCAATTTTTGTTGAACGGTGAACTCTTACCTTAAAAACTTGGATATTTAGACTTATCAGATATTAGATTACTATTGTTTTTACTGCTATGTATTGTGTACCTAATCTCTTTCACTGAAGCACCATTCCATTTCTTAGCTATTTCCAGATGTTTTTGATGATTACCCCTTTGTAATATAGTTTGAAATCTGACATTATTAGGCCATCTTCCTTCACATTTTTCCCCAATGATTCCCTTGATATTCTTGTTCTCCAAGATGAAATTGATTGTTTTTCTACCTCTATAAAATAATTCTTTGGTAGTTTGGTGTGGCACTGAATAGGTAAACTAACTTAGGTAGAATTTTCATTTTTATTATATTGGCTTGGCCTCTCCATGAGCAATGAATATTTCTCTAGCTGCTTAGATCTGTCTCACCTTAGTCCCTTTCATCTCCATATATACTTTTACCTGAAGAGGGAAAGAAAAGACATAAATGCAGACACAAACTACAGGAGGGCCATTATCTCATGGAAGAGCAAAGTTAAAGAGTTGGCTAATCATGTCTACATCTCTTTCCAGTCTGCATTGCTGGCTCTCTCTACCATGCAAGAGAAACCTTGGGAAGCTCACTTCTACCCCGGATGACTTCGGTTATCATACATCTCATAAATATTTCAAGGTATGAAATAATTCAAAGGAGAATTTTCCACATGATCAAAAATGTCAAATTGGCGATGTCCAAAAAGACAGAGTTTTCACTTTTGTAGCCATGGTCAATTGCTCCCAAATCTATCCCTGCTATATTTTCAATCCTTTCTCTTCCTAGAAAGCAGAAGCTAAGTATTTCTAGAGACTGTTTCTTTTGGGGGACCCTTATCATCTTCTATTTATATATTTAGGTAATATAGATAATTCAGAGATGCTTAAATTATTTTCAATCAGAAATCACCTTTCCTTGACTTTGATGCAGTAGAAAATTTGAGAAGGTATTTAACCTAAGCAAGCGCTAGCTTTAGTGACATTCATTTTCTAGGAACTTCAACTTTGGAATGTTTCCACTATGTCTCATTTCTCCCAACATCCTTTCCCAATCAATAATTTATAAGGGTCTACCATTAACAGCAATACCCACTCCCAAAAATTGTTCTTCCCTTATGTAAATCTGAGAGGCATCTTTCTTTAAGAAGTGAATTTCAAGGTTTCTGTGCAATTTCAGAAACCTTGAAACTAATACTTTCTTAATGTTCACCCAATAATCACCATCAACACTTCCAATGTTTGTATTGCAGGAGAATTCAGAAGTAATGAATCTATCTACCAGGGGAACAACCTTGAAGAGTCGGCGCTCTTGCTGACTAGAATGAAAAATTTTGCACAGAAAGCAGACCCAGAACATCTGGGTCTTCCCTGGATACCATTTCATGATTTTTCACCTGCCAAATGGCTTGAAGTTCTCTTAAGTCCATCTCTCAGTATCATGGCAGTAGCAAAATCATTTCTCAAGTGACTGATAAGAGATCTCATCTTGGACTGATCGTAATTTTAGATGAGAGGAAAAAGGATGGATGGGGAACTCTCTGGAGAGAAATTTTTGCACAACACTTTGAAAAAAGCAAGTTAATAAAACAACTTTTTTTTTATTCCAATCCTCTGTCAAGCTTACTTGGGTCAACCCCTGCTTCCCCATCACTTCTTATTTTTATTTTATTTGCTGAGGGAGAGTTATTTCCTTGAGAACTAAAATTGTCAGCTTTGGCACAAAATATGAAAAATGGCAAAGTGAGCTCTCTTGGAGAATCATCCCAGGCTTTATTGGTTCACTCAATGTGAGGAAGAAACAGTACATCAGCTAAGAAATTGACACCTGCGCCCCTCCTTCCACACATATATACCCTCTGTGAGAACCCACCATGAAACTGTGAAAGAGGGGTCATTGACTAGAAGGGGTTCTCCAGTGACTAAGAGAAGCTAGTAATAATTTAAAGCCTCATCAGAGCCAAGGATTACCTTAGGGCCTCCAGGATGGGGACCTTTTGGCCTCAAGGCCACGTGCAACCCTCTAGATCTTCAAGTGTGGCCCTTGGACTGAATCCAACCTTCACAGAAAAAATCCCCTTAATAAAAGGATTTCTTCTGTAAAACTTGGACCCAGTCAAAAGGCCAAAGCCAAGGACCTAGAAAGCCACATGTGGCCTCGAATCTGCAGGTTCCCTACCCCTCTTATGGCCAGAAGAGAATGGACTTGAACATATAATCCTGAAGAAGTGCAGTGTCCAAATTCCACCTTCATTCTGCTACAGTATTTTAGTGATTGGCCAGAATCACTGGAGGACAGAATTTTTGTTGAGCATTTAATAATAAAAAAAAAATTCATTTAATTCAACAAACATTTATTGAACATCTACCCTGTGCTAGGTACTGGACATACAAAGAGTGAAATAGTCCCTCCCCTTAAGGGAATTTACATCCTTAGCATATGAATACAATATGGATACAATAGATAAATAAATGCAACATGCAGGATGTCCCTAAAGCCTGAAGACATCGAAACTTGCCAATTTTAGGTTATTAAGCCTTAAAACTACAATAAGTCTGTAGAAAAACTGAATACATGGTGTAATACAAGGTAATTTAAAGAGATCAAGCATGGAGAACTGGGAACATTATCACAGAGAAAACATATAGGAACTGGCACTTTAGCTACCATTTTAAGGAAGCTAGAACTTTTGGAGAGGTGGAAGTGAGGAGAGAATAGATTCCAGATATGGGGGGAAGACCATGCCAAGACATGGGGTTGGGACATAGAAAGGAGAAGTTGGGGAAATGCTAAGTGAGTCATTTGGTTGGAATGGAAAGTATATGAAGGGGAAAAACCTGAAATAAAACTGGAACAGTAGGTAGAAGTTCATAGACAGGAATTCCCACTGAAAAACTAGCAGAAATAAACCCCAAGATGTACCCCTCCAAAATGGTCCCCTATACACTAAAATATTTGTAACAGTACCTTTTGTTGCAACAGAAAACTGAAAATAAAATAAAGGACTGATGATTGGGAAATGGCTATGCAAATTGTGATGCAGAAATAAAATGCAATAATTACTATATCATAGATGATGTGAAGAATTCGGAGAGGCATGGAAAGACATATGAACGGATGCAAATTTAGTTCAATCGAATCAGGGAAACAGTAGTAATAATAGCTAGAATAATGTTAAATGGAAAGAATTTTTAAAAATGAAACTGAATGTAATCTCATAATGATTAAGCTTGACTTCAAAGAAAAGAAGAGAAAATGCCCTTTACTTCCTTCACTGGAGGGAATGTGGGTGTGAAATACTGAATATACTGCTAGATTAATTTGATATGTTGCTTGGTTTTGTGAAATTCCCCCTCCTCTGTCTCTGTCTCTCTCTCTCTCTCTTCTTAATACAAGAGATGGCTATATGAGTGGGGGTTATAGTTGGAAATGATGTCATATAACAACAAAATATATCTTTTTTTAAAAAAAGACATAAAACAGAAAGATAAAAAAGAAAAATGAGTTGAGAGACTAAAAAAATGAGCAAAGAAAAATTCCCAATACAATCCTTATGGGATATTTGAACAGCATAGCTTAGAACACAACGCAAATTCTTCTTATTTGGTTGTAAAAAAAATTAGAAGCAAAGCATCCATTAAAAATAATAATAGTCGATACTTATATACTACTTTTTATGATCTTGTTTGAGGCTCCTAATAACACTGTGAGTAGATGTTATTAACATTCTCATTTTACAGATAAGAAAACAAAGTGTCAAAGTTAGGGAACTGCCCCAAATTCACATGACTCCTAAGTGTATGTAATGGAATTCAAACACAGGTTTTAATGATCCCATCCTCCTTTGCCCTGGTCCAACTGTATCAGCAGTACTGTGTTCAGTTGTTGGTACCATGTTTTAGGGACAACTTTGACAAGCTGGTGTGTATCCCAGAAGGGTGACTAGGGTGGTGAGTGGCTCAGAAAGCATGCCATATGTGGAACAGTGGCAAGAACCAGGGGGTGTTTAGCTTGAAGAGGACAAGACTTGGGGAGATGAGGAGAGAAAAGGATTGCTGTCTTTAAGAACCTGAACAGCTATCATATGGAACAGGAATTAGATTTGTTCTTCTTAGTCCCAGTAGACAGAATGAGATAGCTTTGAAATATAGCTCCCTGATTAATCTAAGGAAAAAGAGCAATAGAAGAAATGGAAATTCAGACAGAATGTTTCCTCTCCTACAACTTACCAGAATCAACAGCTTCAGCATCTGAGGTCCTCTCATTTCCTGGTCCCTTTTTTGGGATAATCAAAAAGAATAGTCTATTATTATAATTATTAAGAGCCTTATCTTGTGTGTCTATGGATATGTGTGGAGAGAATTACAATTGGTACAATGGGGAATTTTCAAGTATAGAATATATATTTGTAGTACCCACTCGGGGCTATGCACCAGCCTTCATTTGCAGGCTTAATTCCTAGAGGTGGAGTGGATAACTCCATGCTAAAGATATTCTGTGAGTTGGTACTTCTAAAACTATAGCTCAAAAGCCCCAACCAGTGTACTTGCTTTTAAAAGTCAGCCAGTAGATACAATTATCTGAAAGTAAAAACTAAGATGGCATGGTAAGAACTCTAATGGTAAAATAATTCAACCATAAATCTGAGGCATGCTCTTCCACAATCACACACTGGGGCGGAAGTCAAGTGAGCAAGGGTGCCCTAACCAACTCCCCACTCCCTCTTCTGTCCCCATTACATACATACTAACACAAGCGACAGTGAATGAGATGCAATTGGGTATGATAGAAAGAGAACTAGGGCTGATATCAGGGGATCTAGGTTTTGGTCAATTAATTAGAGTTTATTAAGGTCCTACTGTGTGCTTGCTCTATGCTAGATGCTGGGGACGCAGACAAAAAACAAGAATATCCTGCCATCAAGTAGCTTACATTTTATCATGGGAAACCATGTATACAGTGGAGTATGTCTTGGAACAAAATTGGTGCTGAACAAATTTTTATTAATTGATTGAAATAATAAATAAGCCCTGTCTGGGCTCTACAAACCAGGCATAGGACAGTGATGAAGACAGTTTGCCTCTTTAAATCTCAATTTCTTCATCTGTCAAATAAGGCTAATAATATTTGCATTATCTGCCTCTGAAGGTTGGTTTTGACAAAGATGCTTTGCAAACTGCCAAGCCCAATCCAGATGGAGTTTTCTGTGTACTGCTTAGGATAGAAATGTAAGCCAGGGTTGAGTAACGGAGGTGGGCATGCTGAACAGTTTTCTAAGTAAGGCCCTCCGTTTTATGATCCTTTGACTAAATTTTATTATTAGACTGTTATAAGGCACAATGGTTGTTGAGTACAGCATAGGCGGGAGCTATGTGACCTTAGCAGAATCCAAGATGACTTGAAAGATGTGGTGAGTCTGAGTCACACTGGCTTCTTAAAATAACTTCATAAGGAATAGGGAAAGATATTTCTAGACCCTGTTGCTTTTAGAATCATAAGGAACTGCCTGCAAGAAACTGCTGCTGTTTTCCCTGCCTACTTGTGCTCAGCTTTATGATGAGGGCACTCCCAGTTACTGATGGCCTTCTGGTTGGTACTTCTTTCCTTCCCTACATACTTAAATGCTGCTGACCTTTTATTTGGTCTTGCACATGCCTCCATTCTGGTTTACTGGGCTGGTTTTATACCCTCCTCAAATTTCAGGTTCATTTTCAAGCCAAAGCTGATCATCCTTGAGCCTCAGTTCATGTCTTGCTTTAATTTTCCCAGAGCTTCTCCTGCATCCATGATCTGCAAGTGCCTGATAACGACAATTATGTCAATGGATTGTGGGAATTTAAGTGAATTTTTTAGTTTTGTCCAATCTCCAATGACTTTAAGACAGTACCTGTCTAGACATAATCACAAAGAAGATTTATCTTCAGCATGCCTGACTTCCTTTTTTACTCTTTTCTTTCTTCCTATAGGGGAATCCAGAGAGACAGTTCTGAATGCAAAGAATAATTTTCTAATTAGTGGTGGGATTTTCTGGCATTATGGAATCTGGACAGGGAAATATTTTGGGGGGATGAGGGAAAAGAATCTTCTCAGAACTTTGAAAATCAACACTATGTTTCATGTGCATGGTGATTTAAATTTTACAAAGCAGTTTTACACAGATTGTCTCATTCAATCTCACAGTGACTCTGATTCCTAACACCATTTTACAGGTGAGGAAACTGAGTCATAGGAAAGTTAAGCAACTTTACTAGGATCACCCTGCTAGCCGATATATTAAGTAGGATTCAACCTCAGGTCTTACTTGATAAAAGATCTAGAGTTAGAAAGGAGATTATAAGTCATCTAGGGAAGCCCCATCATTTTACAGATGAGGAAAATTAGACTGAGAGAGATTTAAGGACTTGTGTAAAGTCACTCAGGTACTGAGTAACAGAACTGGAGTTTGAACTCAGTCTGTCTGCATAGCCGAAACATTTTCACTGAATTGTCTTTCATTTTGTCTTGCTGCTTCTGTTCAGTTGACCGACCCTTTGTGACCCCATTTGGCATTTTCTTGGCTGAGATGTTGGAGTGGTTTGCCATTTCATTCTCCAGCCTGTTTTATAGATAAGGAAAGTCAGGCAGAGTTAAGTGATTTGCCGAGGGTCAGACAGCTTCAGCACTCTCTATTCTAATAACGCCTCTTCTAAGTCAAGTCATATCAAGAAAACAGGCATTTACTAAGTGCCTACTATGTGCCAGGTACTGTGATAAGTGCTGGAGATACAAAAAAAAAAAAAAGCAAAAGAACACCAACCCAAGGTCTATTCTTAAAGAGCTCACAGTTTAATGAGGACAGTGTGCAACAACTCTATACAAACAAGGTAATAGAAGTCTTCCTACAGAAGGTGAGATTTTAGTTGAGACTTGAAAGAAACCAGGGAAGCTAAGACTGGCTGTTGTTGAAATCCCTTTGTATTCCTTGGCAAATGCTTTGTGCTTCCTTATCTATATACATACTTCACTCCAGGAGAATGGAAACTTCTTGAAGGTAACAACTTTTTTTATTCTTCCACCCCTTGGTTCTTTCTATCTAGAAAGCATTTGTTAAATGCATATTGGATTGATTTGAATGATAGCCCACAGTAATTTCTCCAAATGTGTAGTTGAAGTTTCCATGATACCAGTCCTATTTGCTGATTCATAATAATAATGACTGATCCTCCTTCCTCAGGTAGCTTAGTCACTGACTGTCCTAATAAAAGACTCCATCCAAGGAGTATTTTTGTACTTCCTTCCTACTTTGCTCCTTACAAAACAACTGAAGAAATGGTAAAATCCTCGTAACCATTAAAGCAGCTCTTAAGAACTCAAAGCAAAGGAAGATGACTGAAAGGTGCTTGATGAATCCTAGCCATCTTCTAGAAGCTGCCATTCGCACAGGATTGGATTTAATCATAGTGATCCAAGCTGGGAAGAGGCAAAGCTCAGTTCTTTATTGCTGGAGACTGCTTCATTCCCAACTTGCACTCAGGGCCAAGATCTGGATTGGACCATATCAACTTAGCTCTAATTATGGGCAAAGGGAATAGACTTTGAGAGTCAGGCCAGTAGTATACAGCTAGAAAGATGAACATTTAATTGATTGTGCCTCCATTTTCTTTGAAATCAAGCTAATGAGTTCATTTTCAATAGTCTGTGCTTGGGTAGGAAGGTCCTACAGTTCAGTGTCCTACATTGCTGTTGAGTTGGTTGGGAAGGACTGAAGGGTCAGAAGCACCTTTGGGACAATTGCAGATCATGGTACCTGGAGCTCCTCCTGTCTTGTTGGAGGTACTTCTGATGTTGGGGGTATTCCACAGATCAAAATAATACTTATCATTAATTTATTACTTTAATGTTTGCAAAGTACTGATTATATACTTGATCTCATCTGATTCTTACATCAACCTGGTAGCATATTAATATTCCCCTTTTCCAGTTCAAGAAACTGAGACAGTCTGACTTGCCCCTGACCACACAGCTAACAGGTGTCAGTCAGGATTTGAATCCAGGGCTTCCTAACCAAGGGCAGTAAGTTTTCATTGTATTATTTTATTCCTCTAAAATGTTTTCATTTCTTTATTTAAACATCCCAACAGCCCCATGAAGTGGGTACTATGAGAATTTCTTGGGTTGTTCAATTATTTTTAAGTAGTGTGTGATTGTGACTCCATTTTGGGGTTTTCTTGGCAAAGATACTGTAATGGTTTGCCATTTCCTTCTGTAGCTCATTTGACAGATGAGGTTAAGTGACTTGCCCAGGATCACACAGCTAGTAAGTGTCTTATGCTAGGTCCAGTGGATAGTCTACATGGATAGTCTAGTGGATGGTCTAGTACAGTGGATAGAGCACTACCTGACTGCCCTAATGGTTATTATCATCCTCGTTTTCTGACTCTCTTGTCCTAGGACCACAGATTCATAGATATGAAGCTTCAATGGACCTCAGAGAACATCTAACCCAATCCTCTCAATTTATAGATAAAGAAACTGAGGCTAGGTTAAGTGACTTGTAGACCCATAGACATTAAGAGTTAGAGTCAGGTTTTCAAGCCAAGTCTTCCTAACTTGAAGTTGACAATCCCATTCATTCTGCTAACCATATTTAGTCAAATGCCTAAATGGAAGTTGGAGACCAGAAAGATGACACATCACAGTAAACAAGCCAAGATTTAGTCAGTGGGAGTAAAGTAGAAGACGACTATGTCATCGTGGCTTGATACCTCTGAAAAGTAAGCAAGGAAAATAGCAGGGATTAGAATCCAGGCCTTTTCTCTCCTGATTTAGTGACTGTTCTACTATTCTATATACTAAGAAAGTAAATAAAGATACAGAAACCATGATAGTAAGTACAAATGTGCTCCAGAGAAAGAACTATGAAGTTTTCATGTGTTTTTAGATTTCTTTGTTTTTTCTTTCTTGTAATTTTTCCCATTTGTTCCAATTCTCCTTTTACACCATGACTAATGAGGAGATATGTTTGATATGATTGTACATGTATAGCCTATATCAGATTGCGTGCCATCTTAGACATGGGGGAGAGAAGGAAAAGAGGGAGAAAAAACCCTAAAATTCAGAATCTTATAAAAGTGAACGTTGAAAACTATCTTTGCATGTAATTGGAAAAAAATGTAATACTATTAAGTGCAAACAAGCAAAAAATTCAAAGTACAAATGTGCTAAATGCGTACCATATTCCAACAAAACATTATGGTAGATCAAGAGATCAGTTCCAGTTGGGTGTTGCTGGTTATTTGTATAGACTTGGTCAAAAGGCTATAATTGGGGGCACAGGATCTGAGTTTGAATCCAACTCTGCCACTTACTACCTATGTGTCCTTGGGCAAGTTACTTAAGGTCAATTCACTTTGGTGAAGTGCTCTGCAGATCTGAGTTTCCTCATCTGTAATATGAGAGTATGCCTCTGAGCTTTAGATCTATGATCCTGTAACTGGGAAAAGCTTCAAAAAGGAAGTAGCATTTGTCTATGTCTCTCATCATCTAGGTCTTGAAAGATAAATATGATTTCAAAGTCACCTAAGTTCAGTTCAGTAAATATTTTTTAAGCACCAAGACCAGGTATTGTGCTAAACTTTGTGGCTACAAATAAGGAAAAAAAAGAGTGTTTTTCACAATGCCTGGCACATAGCAGGCAATTAATACATGCTTATTCCCTTGCCCTGCCCTCTTAACTTGCCTAGGCTGATCCAGAGTGGATAGATATTTGGTCTGTCTCAAAGCTGGCTTGGTTGTACCTTGCTAGCATTACATCTGAGAATTCAGAGTGACCTTCCAACCATACAAGCTATCATGAAGTGATCTCAATGAAGAAATTAAGGCTGTCTTAATAACTCTGTTTCAGAAAAGTCACCTTTGCTTTTCTTTTATACTGTTTTTTTTGCTCTCTTGCTTACAGTATCAATGGGATGAATCTTGATCTTTTAACCAGTTTGCTATAACTAGTCTGACATTCAAACAATAATTTTTTTTCTCCCTTGTGTTGTATGCCCCTGATCCTTCTTATTCAGCTGGGAATCCAGGAGAGAAGAGAAAATGCAATAAAGAAGAAAAGCAATGATTTGGGGGAGAGAATGTTCTCTGTCTCTTCAAGTTAATGTTCTCTCCTCTTTCCCCTCAACACTCTAAGTCAGTGATTCTTAGTGATCAGATAATAGGAACATATGTATGTACATGCATATATATCTAAATATGAATTTATATTTATGGAGTTGGCTGATCTCTGAATGTATACTGAATATATTAAGATTTTATGTTGCAGAGAAAGCCCAAATCAACATTGATGGAGGAACTTCCTCACTGGGAACTCCCTATACAAAAGTTCTTGATGCATTGACAAAAATATGTCAAAGATTGATCAGTTTAACAGCCCTGGAAGTCCTGGTGTGAAAAATCCCTCCACCACCACAGACCAAATATATGATAGATCCACATGCATAAATTGGAGGTCTATATGAAAAGGAACATGGAATCGCAGATAGAGTCAACCTTGAGATTCAGAAGACAAAGTTCTGCCCCAGACACAACCCAGCAGTCTGACCTTAAGCAAGCTAACACGCCCTCTTCCTTACTTCCCTAGTTAACTTTCTAAGACAGTGATCTAAGGCAATGATCATTACTAGCAGAAGGATTTTCCCACACTGAGAGTTCCCTACTACTATGAAATTCTCAGGACTGATTGCAAAGACTATCTGTGATGTATTTTATTTATTGTGATATTAATATTACACATTGTTATATAAGTATATAATTAGAATATCAGATATTCTATTAACATATTTACTGTGTATTTATTAGTCACTATGGGCATACATACACATGTATGTATATGCATAAATAATACATTATATGCATGTGTTATATATTGATGAATATATATACATATACATATGTGTTGACATATTCATGTATACAGAGATATATGTCAGACTTCTAGTAATGAGTTTTTGTGCATTTGGCTACACTAGTCCTTGAATGATAGATATATTCTCTGTCCCCAGGTCTCCAGGACTTTCAGCCTTTTAACTTTGTGGGACCAATAAGAGCTTGTGACCAAGGCCATAGCTTTTGAGAATGCTCCAAAGAAGCCTCATTGGAGGATTTACAGAGGAAGAGCCATAATATTAAATGATACATCTCAAATCTTAGAATTTCCAAGACAGAAGGGACTGTTGAAGTCATCTGGTCAAATGTCCTTCTTCTACCTTTGATACCATGCTTAGTCGGTGTCAGGCACCGTACTAAGAATTGAGGAAACAAAGCAAGGTAAAAGACAATCCCTGTTCTCAGTTTATTGACAGAGACATATCCAGATGAACCATATACAGAATAAATTGGAAATCATCCATCAAGGCACACAGAGAAATATTTGACTTGTCCTTGGTTAGAAAGGCAGTCAGAGCTGAAGACAGGAACAAAGCTCACATCCTTGGTTCCCAGTGTTTCGCTCTTTCCTCATGTATATTGTGTGAGTAATAATATTAATGGAAACTAGGAATGGTACAGTAAAAGAAAAGAATCCATGTTTTGTGAAATAAAATGCTTTTTATTCCCTCAGATCTAATTTTCAGTTCAAATTTCTGAAATATCAAGTGAATTTAAGAGCATGAAGAGTTCGGAGAAAGATTTTGCCTTTCTGAATTATATATTTAATGAAATTACCAGTCTAGTAGAAAAGGGGTCAATAACATTTTCTTTGTCCTTTACTCTTGTTTTAGATAGACTATTCAGTTCAATAAGATACTACCCCTCCCTCCCATCTTACTCTGTGATTTATTAAATTTGATAGTAATTAGAGTTTACCTTACAAGGAGGGAGAGGAGACTTACCCCTGTGTTTGGATTTCAGAGATATTGGAAAGGTTGCCCAGGCAAAAAAATACCTCCCTTACCACTTCATTATTACTTGTAAGGCTGAATTAGAGATTCATTCTTTTGTCACTTTTCAAAATGCAAGAGGTAATAGAGGATGTTGTCAGTTACTTACACTTTAGTGTGAATTACTTGAAAACTTGTATAGAAAGAGCATCAGCTTCTAATCCAGGAACCTGAGTTTGTCATACTGCCTCCATCATCCACTAGCTGTGTGACCTTGGGGAAATTACTTAATGTCTCTGACCTTCATCTCTATTATCAGGGATTTGGGCTACATAACTGCCAAGATCCCTACCCTAGGGTTTTATGTTTTATGAATTTATGAGCCCATTCTCCAGAATCAGTTTCAGCATAAAGAATAGGGTGACTAATTGTTTGGGAAAGGACAGACATCACTGAGTAGGAGAAAAGGACAGAAAGCTGTTCTTGATCAGAATCATAGATCTCCATTTTGCCTTCTCTGTCTACTTTAGTTATCAATCAGCTCTCCCCTCTTTAAAATTCAAGGAACTGAAGTAATGGGAGAATGTATAACCCAAAATGAAGTCTTTTGTGAATAAAGAGGAATTTGGATATTTTAAAAACAGCAATAATTATCAAAATGTCTCCTATCTTAATTTGGATTATGAATTTACCACTTCTGGGTGTCAGTTTCCTCATCTGTGAAATGACACATTAGGTGACTGATCTTTGATTATATGAGTGGTTCCTGGTCAATTTTCTTGAAATTTTATGGTGTGTACAGAGCAGGTGGTAATACTGAAATGTTAGTACAAATGCCAGGACTCAGGAAACCATGTTCTATATGCTCATCATTGTAATATATGCTAATCATTCCTCTCCTCTTCAGTAACTATGTACCTAATTCACTAGTAGTAAAACAATTTCAAGAAAGAAACTTTATAAAAGGTACCCCCTTTTAATTTGTCAATTCCTGAAGTGAAACTTATTATGAAAGCTACAGGGTTGACTTATATAAGCTATTTCTCAGTGAATACCCTTTTTCCACTGAGGGTAATTTCTTTCACTTCTCCAAGAAGCATTTTATTTCCAAAAGGCTTCTTGCCCCAAAATTGACCAGAAACCACTCATATAATCATTCTCCTCTAGGATTATTCCCCAGCTAGTGGAGTTAGAGAGGAGATTGGGAGAAGAGATGCAATAAATTTATCAACGGGTGGTAAGGTTTACGTAAATACCACATAGCTGCAGAAAACTGGAGGATCTGTATAGATCCTCAAAGATCAATCACCTCAGTCACGCAAATATCATGAATTTAGAGGTAGAAAACAACTTACAAGTCAACTCATCTCACTCCCATATTCTAAAGATAAAGAAACTGAGCCTCAGGTGGTCACATGACTTTTGTAAGGCAACAGAGCTAGTAAATGGCAGAGCTGGAATTTGAACCCCTATTGCCTGAGTCTACATCTAATAATGCGGCACTGCCTGGTAGATTGGGTGTGCTTGTAAGTTACGGGGAAGCCACATTCTGTACCAACTTGGCTATTCAAACCAGAAAAGGACTTGGGAGACAAAGGGAGGATGACATTTTTTTCCCCCACTAAGGCATCAGATAAACCATCAGGCCTCAAGGCAGAACTGAATTGCCCAGGTTTGAGATATCAGTGGTAGTGAGAGATAGGGCGGGAGGTGAAACAACGACAAAGCAAAGGGTGGTCTGGTTGTGCATAATAGAAGAGGATTATCTGTCATTTCTTCCACCATAGGGTACACACTTACATTCAGACAACCAGATGCTCAGATAGTGACTGCCCTCAGAGTCATCAATATCAAATATTGACACCACTGGGGATTAGACCATGCCTGAGGGCAGTGCATGAGTAGAAACAGAGCAATCTTCCCATTGTCTGCTCTGGCTTCCTGTAATCAGCCCTGGCAGGATAAGTAAGTGCGGCCCTATAGATAAAGTTTTTGATGTCCCAGTCTTTCTTATCTTGTCAAATGGGTTTGGTAAAACGGGGCAAAGGCTTCTTTGGGGTTCATGATCTTGACCATATTTTTCCTCTTTTAAGTAATTTAAATATTTTTTCAGTTTCCCAGCATAATTTTTTTTTTCTTATCTCTGCAGGATTATCTCAAAAGAGTGAGTTTCCCTACTCTCTTGAAGAGAATAGAAAAAAAATAATCAAATAGTTACAACACAGTAAGATATCACAAAAATATGTAATAAGCAAATAAGTGGTTTAATAATTGACTCAAGAAGTTATTTAGTCCAATCCTTTTGAATGAATAAAATGAAGACCCAAGAAATGATAGAACCTGCCCTAAGTAAGATGATTAGCATGAATCAAAGGAGGGTATCAAATCAAGATCCTCTGAGTCTCTATCCTGAATGTTTTTCAGTTTACCATCACTGTCTCTCAAACTGAGGGCTCTAGAAATGTCTCCTAAAGCATCACTTGGATTCATGCTCTGCTCCTTCTTCTACAGAAATGATTTTTTTTAAAAAAACTATCATAATACTCCTGAAATGAAAACAGTAAACAAAGAAACTACTTGAATAAGAAAAAAAAAAAACAAAGAAAGAGGAGTACTGGGGAAGAGAGAGTGTCATGGTGTCCAGGGAGAAAAAAGAATGGGTTTTTGTCCTCAGGACGAACCACACTGAACATTTGCTATTTAGCCCTCTGCCCCTGCTTCATTCTTGGAATTTATTTGATCTGGGAATGGGAAGAGTAATTTATATCTGAACATTCAACTTGATGATATGGAAATGAACTCATCAGAGAAAGAATGAATGTTCTCACTATGGTTATATGTACTTTAATTAACAGTCTCTTGCAATGGTTAAACTGACTTTAGTAAGTCAATTCGAGAAATACTTACCTAGTAGCTATAATGTGCAAGGTATTGTGCTAGATTTGGAGCATACAAAAGACAAAATTTCAAAAATAAAACTCACTGCCCCCAAGGAACTTACATTCTATTAGGGAATAATGAATAATCCTATAAATAAGTCAAAAATCATTTGAGGAAGCTTGAGAGCAGTAGTGAGTAGAGAGATAAAGAAAGGCTTTGTGTAGAAAAAAAAAATATCAGAAAAGTCTTGAAGGAATCCAGAGATGCTCAATGGCAGAAGGGAAAAGGTGGAAAGCCAAATTTGATGATCATCAGGTAAGGTAGGTTGGCTGGGATATATGAAGGAGAGTAATGTCAAGTATCTCAATGGATTAACTGTCTCCACTGAATGTCTCCCATGACTTCTTACTCTATTTCTCTCGATCCTCCCACTCCCTACCCTACTGCTCTATTTGGATCCCATCATTTCCTATTTCTTTGACACTATATTTTGGAAAATCATCTGTCTGTTTATCTTTAAGTTATGTGAGTGTAGACTTGGCTTCCTTGACTGTCAGCTGTCATGAACAGAAATCAAGGCTGACCACCTGCTTTGCCAAGATAACAGATTGGGGGAGATCCGGCAGAGTCCTTTCAGCGTGACAAACTGAGGAAGCTGATTTCATTGTGGAATTTTAACAAAAATTAAAAATTTTTTCATCAAGGCCCCTTATGTGGCTAAGCACAAGAGGGCAGTGTTACGTTAAATTAAACCTTATGAAGATGTGATTAGCGTGGGGAGGCCAGGAGGGCTGAGATTAACCATAACTTTGGGAACGGGATGACTAAACTCCTAGTGGCTGTGGAAATCAGAACTTCCTTAAGGTAAGGGAAAAATAGAAGAGAGGTTAGTGTTCATCCCCCAGTGCTCACCACAAGAACTGCATATCATGGTATTGACCGGAGCTCTCTTGGCCAAGAGAGACATGAAGTTACTCATACAGAGCCACTCTGCTTCAAGGTTTACTTTAGGTTCTTACTCAATGAATATAGAGACTTCCATATAGATAGAGCTCTACAAAAGTGGCTTCTTCGGAGAGCAGATTTGCCTTTGCTGGACCTCTTCAAAGAACAATGACCGCTGCAACAGCAATAATAATGGCAACAATGCCAACAGCTAGCATTTATAGAACATTTTCAAGTTCTCAAAGTACTTTATGAAGATCTCATTTTGTCCTCACTTCAACCTTGGGAGGTGGGACATTGTTTTCCTCATTTCGTAGACAAGAAGACAGCGGGGAAGACAGAGATGAAAATCCTGACCCAGAATCACACATCAAGCCGTGTCTGAGGCATCCTTTAAACCTAGGTCTTCCTAAGGCCACGTTCAACATGATCCACTTCTCCAATTCCAATCCAAAGCTTGATGATCATTTGTTGGGTATGTAGAAGGTGCCATATTTGTTCTTGGGTGGGTTGGACTATCCAGCCTCTGAGGTCCCTTCCAATTTAGAAGTTTTGTGTGTGTGTGTGTCTTGCATTTTCCACCACTTATAAGTTTATGTTGATCTATGGATAGGCTTAGAAGCACAGGGAAAATGATTCACTCCCCTTCATTCTTTCATCGAGCAAGGATTTCCTACTATATGTAAGGTCCCATTTTGGATACAGTATACACAAAAAAAACAAAAGCAAAATAATACTTTCAACGAATGGAAATTTTATTGAGGGTAGAAGATGGAGATAATATTAATAAAAACTCCCTCTTAAATAAGATTTAAAATTTGCAAAGAAGTTTGCATAATCATCTCATTTCCAGGAAGGTAAGTACTCTCCATTCAAAGGGATCCTTGATCCCATCAGTGTGGGCATACTCTTCAGCATATAGATTGCCACCCATCCATGGCAAAAAGAAAGGCTCCCTGTGACAGGAAGCACCTGTGTGGAGTCTTTAATTGAGTAAACAATGATTAAGCTCTACAAGGTTTAAAGGATGCTGTTCTAAGCTGGGGATTCAAATATATTTCCATCTCCTCCTCCCCTTGAGAACCTAGCACCCTCATGATAGCCCACAGCTAATCAAAACTCAACCTTTGCTGTTCTATTTGCTTCTTCTCATTGTGCATTAGGCCCTTTCTTTCCTCCTCTTGTTACCAAAGCTTGGGGCAGCTAGGTGGTGCAGTGGATAGAACACCAGTGTAAAAGTCAGGAGGACCTGAGTTCAAATCTCACCTCAGACACTTGACGCTAGCTGTGTGACCTTGGGCAAGTCACTTAGCCCCAACTGCCTCATCCTGGGTCATCTCCAGTCATCCTGATGAATATCTGGTCACTGGATTCAGATGGCTCTGGAGGAGAAATGAGACTGGTGACCTGCACAGCCCTCCCTCCCTCAAACAAAGTCAAGTGTAAGTCATGTCATCATTTCTCTGATGGCATGGTCTTCTTTGGCAATGAAGGATGAATACACACATATCAAAGCTTATCTGACTTGGAACATCTTTCTTTCTATTCCTTCTTTCTGCTTGAGCTAAAAAGACAGGGTGTATGATTGGAACAAAGTATTTATGGTTGGTGATGACTTCCGGGCTTTCTTCCCTTTGTTGTTTTCCTTATCTTTCCTTTTCACTGATGGCATCAGGAGGAAGTTTAATAGCTGCCTTTAGGGTTATATTCAGAGGAATGAGGATGAATGTTTAACAACCAGCTCTTTGGAGAAAAAAATATACTCATGACATACTTTTAAGATTAATTGGAATTATTAGCATTTTCTCCATCACTTTCTTAAGGCTAGACAATCAGTCTAATAATAGGTCAAGACTTGATTTGACCTGGCTTGTAGATTTCTGGGTTATAAATACTCAAGTGAAAAATTTAACAATTGACTCTTCCTAGCCAGTAGGAGCTGGCTTCTCTTACCTTGGATATCACTTAGAAAACCACACATTAAGGGACTTGTCCTGGGTCACAGAGCCACATGTCACACAGTAGATGTCAGACCTTCTTGAACCCTGGCTCTTCTTGTCCTTACGGGCCTATTATCTATTCACTTCTTTGTGCCTCATTTAGGAAAAGAAAAAGCTCCTTTTTCTACTGCTGCAATCAATTAGGCCAGCGCTGCAGGGAAGGTGACAGATGATATTTGGTATCATTAGCAAGTAATAGGAAAATATTTATTTAAAGACCTATCATGAGCTTATTGCTTAGAAGGTGAACCACATATTATGCACAGGCAGACAAGCTGGCAAAAACAAACAAACTAAAAAAAAATTAAAACCCTGGCTCCCTTAGTGCTAGCCCCAAACCTGCCTCAGTTTCCCAGCCTGCCCATCCATCCTCAGGCTTTATCTTCTGCTGGACTGGTCTCCCATTGCTTCCTGGGTCTTCTCCAGTCATCCTGATGAGTATCAGGCCACTGGATCCAGATGGTTCAGGAGGGGAAAGTGAGGCTGGTGACCTTGCACAGCCCTCCCTCATTCAAATCAAAGTCAACTGTAAATCATGTCATCATCTCCCTGTCATGATCCTCTTCAAGAATGAAGGACGAACACAATATCAGCTTTATTTTTAAACAGCAAACTCCTTTCTGCAGCTCTCTGAAGCCTGGGGTGGAATGCTTGGGATTCAGTTATCTATTGATAAATTAGAAAACTTTCCTCAGACTTCCTGTTCCATGCTTTGTGTCCTTGCTACCTTCTTCTGCCTCCTCATTGTGGCTGGGCCTCAAGACTCTATGCCACAGTCTTCTGCCCTGGATGGCTCACTATGCCTGTTTCCATAGAATTTTCCCTCACTCTCGACTGACTTTGACTCTTCTCTCCCCCATCGTCATCTCTGGTTCAGAGTCCCAAACCCTCATTTCCAGAGCCATAGTGGACAATTCCATTTGGATGTAGGACCATGACCCAGAGAATCAGTGTGTTCTTATGGAAAGACAGAAAGAGCCCTAGACCCATCGTTAGAAGATTTGCCTTGTAGTCCTAGACTGGTTGCTATGGCAATCCATTCACAAACCTTTATCAGATACCTACTGTATACCAAACACTGTGCTAGACATTGGAGATAAAAAGACCAGAATGAAACAGTCTCTACCATTACACTGTGTGGAGGGAAGGGGACGTACGTATATTTAAGTAAACAAATGAAAAATGATAAGCACAGAAATACCAGGAAGGATTCAGTTACTTCTCTCAAGGTGGTTTTATTTCATCAAGAGTGATAAGTGTACACACGGTGTCCCAAAAGTCTTAGTGCAGTTCTAAGCCATGAACACTTAAATTAGTATCTATAATCGTATATACTTATAGGAAAAATAAATAAACAGATGATGAATATGAATAAATAAAAGAGAATTAAAAGCAAGGTTGTTAGGGAGGGAGGACACTAGCAGTCTGGAATGAGGCGATCAGGAAAGGTTTGCTGGTAGTGCCTGGGCATTCGCTTAACTTCCCTGGGACCTATAAACTGGGGGAACTGGGCTAATTGACCACAAAGACCCTGTCCAGCTCTAACAGGAGGCACTTGCAGAAGACACAGAAAACAACAATTGGGTAGATCCTATGATCTTTTCCATGATTGCACTTGTTATCTATGAGGAAGACATACAAGCACACATTACGAATGGAAGCTCCTTTAAGGTAAGACCTGGTGTTTTGGTCTGCTTGTTTATTTGTTTGGGTTTTTTTGCAATTCCAGCACCTAGCACAGTGCCAGACACATAGGAGGTACTTAATAAATGGATGCTGATTGACAAAGGATGTAAGATCATTTTTAAAGATGAGCTGGAAACAAACGCAAGCCAATGTTGTACATAACTCATTGATGGAATACTGAGGGGAATGAAGATAATGGGCTGAAAAAAACGACAAAAACAGTTAGGTCCTTGAAGGCAGTGACTGCCAGTTTTGGTATTTGCATAATTAATACTTGGGATTTTCTAAGCACTTAATAAATGCTTTTTCATTAAAAAAAAAAAGTAAGTAATGGGATGATCTGAGTCCCTAAATCAGTATATAAGGCATTTTGCAAATTGTAAACCATCATTAGCATCATCATCAGTGGAGATGATCATGGCCAAATCTGTGTCCTGGTCAACAAGGGGGGGATGCTCCTAAGATGCACTGTTGAGGGCTTTGGGACATCCCCTCTACCTAAGTGATTCAGATGTAATCAGTTTCTTGGATTGGGTATCCCTGCAATTAAGATCCATGAGAAGGAAAAGTAGAAATTTGATTTATAGCTTATTTTGGGCCATTTTGAAGGAATCTGTGACTTCATTCTTGCACATTCTCCCTCCAGTCATCCAGGGCATGTCTCATCCACAACCTCTCCTCCTGGGTGATTTCTTTCCCTATACACAGCCTCCAGCAATTGCCAACCCAACATGCTAAGCAGGGGCCTTTTTTTTTTTTTTACCTGAACTACTGGTTCTCCGTCACCACATTTATCTTGTATTTATTTTGTCCATATTTTGAATATATTTATACACGTACTTGTCATATTCCTGTATAGAATATCAACTCCTTGAAGGCAGGAACTTTCCAATTTATGTCTTTCCATCCTCAGAACTGAGGATGGAGCCTGACACACAGGAAGGACGTAGCAAATGTGTGGTGATTGACCAATGAACTTTATGAATAGCAGTACAGTACATGGGCAACCTGTGGAAGACACAAATTAAAACTGGCCCTCAGTCCTGTGAATCCTACTTCTCTGCTATAGTTATATTGACAGGGTAGAGAAAAGAGGGGCAGAGGTCATGAGGAAACAATGGATTTAGGCTACTAGAAACATTGACTTACCTAATGACACTCTAAATAGAAGGTCCTGATCCAGAGATAAAGTGAATATACCACAAAGGGAACTGAATTTTATCCATCTTGACATTGTAGAGAGATGATAACTTTGAAAGAAGGTGAGTGGGGTTTGAAATGTACATGTCACCACGCTTGTCTTTTCTTCTCGTATGGAATCAGTGAGAATAAAGCAGTGGCCTAAGGTAATCAGTAGCTTATTTACAGTAAAGCATTCATGTTTACAACAAAAAAGGGAGGATGTTCCTATTAAACATCTTCCTGATGCCTGGTTTTCATGAATGAAAGATCATAGTCATACAGAGTATGACTCATTCTTGGCTCCTTCTTATCCATACCTTGGTTGTATGAGGTTAAAAAAGGGCTGGGATTAGACTTAGATGTATAGTCACACATTAAAGGCAAGTTATGGAGGTAGTAAGGTTCTGTGGAAAGGCAGCCCTGATTCTGGTAAATCAGAGATCCAAATCCCATCTCTGGTACTTGTTACCTGTGTAATCATTTTCCTCATCTGTGAAATGAAATGGGTAGGTTAAATAGCCCTTGAAATCTAGATCTGTGAGTCTTTCTTTGTTTTTCCTTGAAGAATTATGCTTTGTGAATTCTCTTACTTGATGAACACTGTAGAGGAGAATGGTCCACATCCCTGGGCTAAAGGTAGGGAATGGAGGAAAAATTGCTTTTTGAGGTTTAAAGAAGGCATGGTAAGGGCTTGAGACTTTCTGGCCTTTATCATCATTTGTAATTAATCAACCAACCAGCTATTTATTTAGCACCTATCATGTTCTAGGCACACTGGATCCAAGTACAAAAGATGAAATAATACTGAATTGTAACGAGGTTATGCTATAAGAAAACAACCATTCTTGGGCTTTGGTCCTGCTGGACTTTGAGGCTATACAGTAATACCTGATGAAAACTGAAGGGAGGGTTGCAGGGAATCCAACAGTGTGTCTTGGACTGAAGTCAAGTTTGGAGAGTCATAGATTTAAAAGTTTAATGGTGAGTGAGAAACCAGTCCTACACTGTACCTGATGTGCCACCGCCACCCATCAATTAATCTCTGCATGTCTTCTTCCAACAAGATAAAGGAGTGATTCAGATTGTTGAGTTATAACTTCTCCAGTCTCTAGGAAACAATTTTTCTCTCTCTCCTCATCTTCTAGTGAAGCTCAGTGACTGCATTGTTATTCATGTGGACAAATCACTTGGACTTTGTGAGGTGCATCATACTCCATAACTATTTCCTGTACAAGTGTTGCCACTCATCATGGCTGGTTAGCCTTCTGGAGTTGATTGAAAGAACTTTTTCTTGAGAGGTTCTTCAAAGTGCTAGGTTTAAGGCCAATAGCTAAACACACACACAATATCTTTTGCTATTTAACTCGCTCTAAATAGTCTGACTTTTGTGGCTTCTCTTTGGGTGCATCCTATCAGCCCCAAAGCAATCTACACTATCTCTCCTCTGCCCAGTTCCCCTTTAGATTCAGCTGATACACATTTAATTGACAAGATTTCAGCTGCTTTCCTCTAGTGCTAAATCACCAGGTGTTACATTAATATGACATATTCTAACTTTTTGAAACATTCTTCCATGCTGTTAAGTTTTCTCTCCAGTAAACTTTGTTGGCTATTGGGAAGAAAGGAAATACAACATTTACAATAGAGCTCTTTTAAGACCCCCAAGTGCCTTAAGAGAATAGACAATATGTTTGAAGTTCAGCAGAACTTGGTTTACTAATCATTTAACAAGAAAAACCAATAACTTTGAAAAAACTAGAATTGGCAATAGCTGCAGAACTGGTATTTCCTCTTTGAGGATGGGATGAAAATTACAGGTATATATCTGTGTCTTTTTATGATTTTCTTTCAAGGGTTATAAAAGCAAACAGGAGGCTAGCAGAAGGGGATCTTTGTGAATATCTTGGGGGGGCTATAACAATATTTAAGTCTGATAAGGGCTCATTACATGGTCATAATGGTATATTATAGATTAATTATGGAATATGATGAAAAATTTTTTTCTAGGTGGGAGACATCATAACTTTAATAGGTTTGCATGTATCAAGTTGGTTCTGGGAGTATGCCTAGTACTTGATCTAAGAGTGAAGAAAATATACTGAGAGGAAAATACCACTGGAGTCAAGTTGAGGTAAAACCAAGTCCCCATTCCATGTAATCCTTTGCCTAAACTCTAAGCCACACTCCCCAAGGGGATGGATTCCTTAGCTCCAAACATAGGTTGCGATCTCTGTAGACCGAACTTGGATCACTAGGTAGTTTAGAATATTTCTACGATCAGGCCAGTGAGGAAAATAGAGTGGTTAGGGCTATTTAAGGCCATCCAAAGACTGGTAACTTCTTTCTATTTCCATGTATCCTCCAGTAATACTATGTAACCACGAGTATGTGCCATTGTATAATACACATGAAACTAACATCTAGACAGACATCCAATTATTCTCATTACCATACCACTCTTAATTTATCTTTAATCCTTATTATAATATTTACCAGATATTTTTTTCTGCCCCATTGGAGGCAATATGGCATAATGGGTAGGAAACTGGCTTCAATACTACAAAAACCTAGCTACAATCCCTTCCTCTACCACATTCTAGCTTTGTGACCTTGAGCAAGTCATTTCATCTTAGTCCTTTAGGCAACTCTCTAAAACTCTGACTTGTAGAGAAGGTGCCAATCTGCATTGATGTGAGGAATTTCCTCACCTGCAATATCCCTAAGAGGTCTAGTCCTTACCTACATTTCCTGTGCTCCACTACATGAATCCTCTGTTCTAATCCATTTCATCAAGTTACAAACCTTTGAACAAACAGTACTTTACCATATCTGGCCATTGGTTTGTATCATTCCTCTGTCTGGGATACCTTTTATTTTTCCTTTCTATTTATCCAAATTCTACCTATACTTTAAAATAGAAATCTAACCTCCTCTGTGAAGCAGTCAGTCAACAAACATATATTAAGTGACCTGGGCTGACTATTGTAGTCAATAGTGATTTATCCATCTTCTGCAATCCCATAGCTTTGATCGATAACACTCCTTTGGCATTTATTGCAGACTGCCTTGCAATGTCAGTTACCTACTTGTGTGCAAACCTCTTTCCAAACAGATTGATTGAATGAAGGACTTATATCTAAATTTGTCTGGGTTCATCTTCCACCCACTGCTCCTGACTCTGCCCTGTGGGGCATCTCTTCCACATGTTAAGATTTTCTAAACATCTCCTTCAATGATTTTCCTATCCTATGCGCTCAGAGCCCTTTGACCTCAGAGACAGAGACCTGTCTCTGAATAATCTCTAGTTTACCGTTGTCCTCCCTAGAATGAGGTGCTCAGAATCCAGCCCAATCCTTCAGAGACACGCTAAAATAAATGACTTGATAGCCTAGTAGGAAAACCTGAAAGAGGGCTCTGGGGAGAACAGAGTTTTAGTCTGATTCAATCAGTTCCCTCTTGCCAAATCCTGACCCAGAGTGAAATACTGCCACAGCTGCTGTCCCTACCTCTCTAGAAATTCCTTTCTCTGACGGATCTCTTACTGCCTCCTTTCTTTCTACCATCTCATCCCCTCCACCCAAGTCTCGCAAAGAGAGTGCCCAATCTTGTCTTTCCCAGTCACAGCCTCACCCTTCCCTAGCACCTGGAATCCCTCACCGTTTTCTTCAAGCTAATAAAAACGTGACAGCACATCTGAGAGAAAAACCTCCTGGGGTGAGGGGCTTGTGGAACCCCACGGATTCCACAGGCACCACCTGTATGCAAGGTTGCTCCCCATCTCTTTATCTCACAATGGGGAGTAGAGTGGGTAGTCAGTGAGTTCCTTGAAGCCAAGGGAATGCATGACCTGTTTCCCAGCACCTAGGACAGTATTCCACATGCATAGGGTTCTTAAATACAATAAGTCAATGTCTTGGTGAATTAATAGGTTTGAGATTTTTCTTACAATTTTTTAAAGTACTGATATTCTTATGTTTCTACCAGCCAGTTCTGTCCTCTGAGGCACCAATGACAACCCAAAGTAAGAGGTTCAAAGATCTTAGGAACATAGATTTAGAGCTAGAAGGGACCTTGAAGTCATCAAATTAAAAGCTCTCATTTTACAGATGAGGAAACTGAGGCAAAGCATCATTTAGTGACTTTCCCAGGGATACGAGATAACTGGGGTAGAATTTAAATCCATTTTTTCCTTTTTGCGAGTCCAGTAACCTATCTACCATGCTTCCCCATTGAGAAACACTACATGTGCACAGATAAATAAATACAAATTATGCACAAAGCAAGTATAATTTTTTTTTGTTAGTGGAAGGGGCAGCACTAATAAGTGGGAGGATTAGAAAAGGCCTCATGTAGTTTGGAGCACCATCTTGTATTATTCCTATAAAGGTGAAAGGTCCTCGATCTCTCTATAAAGTAAATAAGTCAGTCAGAAGGCATTTATTAAGCACATACTATATGCCAGGCATTGTGCTAAGTGCTGGGACAAGAAGGCAAAGGCAACCCTTTCCCTCAAAGAACTTACACTTTAATGGGGAGACAAGAAGCAAACAAGGTATGTACAAGATCTATCGAGTGGAAATAGGAGGTCATCTCAAAGGAAGGACATTAGCATTGACTGGGAAAATCTTCCTGCTGAAAGTAGGAATTTAAATGAGTTTTGAAAGAAGGCAGGAGGTCAGGATGAGGAAGAACATTCCAGGCATAAGGGATGCCTTCAATCCTCTGCTCTGCATTAATAAGAGAAGTGAAAACCCTTGCCTATAGCCCACTGTCTTTGCTATTTGTACCCAAGTTGAGGCCATATTTGATGATCACAACTATCTGGGCTATGTTCCCTGTGTGACCCAGGATGATTTGAGGGTTTCAGGGTCAATCCTCTGCCTTTCCTTACTCAGATTCTAGAAGCAAGATGCCATAATGGTAGTTCTAGACCATAGTTCAGGTCATTTTATTCCATTACTCAAGAATATGACTTTGAGGGAAAAAAAGATAAACTCTTCATTATGGCATCTAAAACCTCTGGCTCTTGCCTATCTTTCTAGACTAATTCCATATTGCTTCCTTTCACATAGTCTACATTGCAGGTAAGTTGGCCAATTTCATAGGATCACAGCTGGGAGGGACCTTAGAGTCCCTTTCATTTTACAGATGAGGAAACTGAGGTTGAGTGAATCAATTAGTCAATATTGATTAGACACCTACTATGTGCCAGACATTGTATCAGACAATGTAGAGACTGAGTGAGTATCCCAGTGGTGTTAGAGCCAACATTCAAACTCAGGTCTGGTGACCTCAAGAACAACATTTCAAGGTCATGTTACCTCTCCATGCAGCACATTGCCCCCTCTTGCCTCCATGCTTTTCTGTAAGCTCTCTTCTTTGGCTTGAATGTTTTTTTTTCTTCTTAAGTCTCTGTCTCTTGGAATCTCCATCATTCTTCAGCCCTCAGCTCAAACACCACCTTGTGCATTGGCCCTGTTCTGATATCTCTAGGCATTAGGGCTCTTCCCCACCGCCCCCAATTACTTTGATTTTACTTGATATATATTTTATACTTACTTATCTGCAGGGTTTGCTTCATTTTCATCTCTATCTCCTATGCTGCCAGATAAGTGGTAAATGCTTAATAAATGCTGGTGGAATGGGATAGGATGGAATTACAACTCTGGAAATAAAAAGAATGGCTCTTGTCCTGGAGCTGTCCTGGGGACAAACAAGTGAATATTTAGAAGATACTTTGGATAAACCAGGTGAAAAGGTCTTGGGGGAGAACAGGAGAGTGTTCTAATCCCCCTTTCAAAGTCTTTTGGGGAAGAATTCAAGAGCTAGAAATTCCACAGATGTAATGTCAGGAAGGGTGACAGGTCTTCTTGCTTCTGGTTGATTACTTGGGAAAGAAATGGCCATTTCCGGAGGAGCTAAGATAGAGGAGTAGAAAGACACACATATGCTAGCTCCTAATACACAGACCATAAAATACCTGTAAAAAAGAACTCCCAACAAATTCTGGAGCAACAGAAGCCACACAGCAATGGAGTGGAGGAGATTTCTGTTCCAGAGAGTCCTGAAAAACCAACACCAAAGGTCCATCGCAAACCGAACCCAGAGCAGAGCCCAGCCCTGCCTTGGCCACGTGGCACTGAGAGGAGCAGATCTGAACAGGCTTCAGGGACAGAATCTCTAGAGGCTGTGCAAGTTTCTCCACCCACAGATGCCAAAGATCAGTGAGAGAAACTTTTTGGTTGGCCAAGAGGGGAGTGGGGTGTTTTCATAATTCAGGCCCCCTTGGGAGGCAGCAGCAGAGGCAGCAGCAGACAGGAGCTCCCAAAGCAGGCAGGAGCTTGGATCCATTGTTGAAGATCTCCACATAAACCCCCTGAGGGAACTGAGCCATGTGTGTGTGTGTGTGTGTGTGTGTGTGTGTGTGTGTATGTGTATGTGTGTGTGTCATGGCCCTGCCCCTACCTGAGCACCTGAATTTAATCTCACACTGAATAGCAGCCCCACCCCCACTGAAAGCCCTGAGACTAGGAAGCAGCATTTGAATCTCAGACCCCAAGCACTAGCTGGATGGAACTGGAAGCCAGGTGGGTGTGGAAAGGAATCTCAGAAGTCAAGTAACTGGCTGGGAAAATGCCCAGAAAAGGGAAAAAAAAAATAAGACCATAGAAGATTACTTTTTGGTGAACAGATATCTCCTCCCTTCCTTTCTGTTGAGGAAGAACAATGCTTACCATCAGGGAAAGACATAGAAGTCAAGGATTCTGTATCCCAAACATCCAAAGAAATATTCCATGGGCTCAGGCCATAGAAGAGCTCAAAAAGGATTTTGAAAAGCAAGTTAGACAGGTGGAGGAAAAACTGGGAAGAGAAATGAGAGAGATGCAAGAAAAGCATGAGAAACAGGTCAATACCTTGCTAAAGGAGACCCAAAAAAATGCTGAAGAAAATAACACCTTGAAAAATAGGCTCACTCAATTGGCAAAAGAGGTTCAAAAAGCCAATGAGGAGAAGAATGCTTTCAAAAACAAAATTAGCCAAATGGAAAAAGAGGTTCAAAAGCTCACTGAAGAAAATAGTTCTCTCAAGATTAGAATGGAACAGATGGAGGCTAATGACTTTCTGAGAAACCAAGAAATCATAAAACAAAACCAAAAGAATGAAAAAAATGGAAGAGAATGTGAAATATCTCATTGGAAAAACAACTGACCTAGAAAATAGATCCAGGAGAGACAATTTAAAAATTATGGGACTACCTGAAAGCCATGATCAATAAAAGAGCCTAGACATCATCTTTCATGAAATTATCAAGGAAAACTGCCCTGAGATTCTAGAACTAGAGGGCAAAATAAGTATTCAAGGAATCCATCGATCACCACCTGAAAGAGATCCAAAAAGAGAAACTCTTAGGAACGTTGTGGCCAAATTCCAGAATTCCCAGGTCAAGGAGAAAATATTGCAAGCAGCTAGAAAGAAACAATTCCAGTATTGTGGAAATAAAATCAGGATAACTCAAGATCTAGCAGCTTCTCCTTTAAGGGATCGAAGGGCGTGGAATAGGATATTCCAGAAGTCAAAGGAACTAGGACTCGAACCAAGAATCACCTACCCAGAAAAACTGAGTATAATACTTCAGGGGAAAATATGGTCTTTCAATGAAACAGAGGACTTTCAAGCATTCTTGATGAAAAGACCAGAGCTGAAAAGAAAGTTTGACTTTCCAACACAAGAATGACAAGAAGCATGAAAAAGTAAACAGAAAAGAGAAGTTATATAAGGGACTTACCAAAGGTGAACTGTTTACATTCCTACATGAAAAGACAATATTTGTAACTCTTAAAACGTTTCAGTATCTGGGTAGTTGGTGGGACCACACACAGACGTACACACACATACATGCACACACACATGTACATGCAAACACGCACACAGACATACACACATGCATGCACATACAGAGACAGAGAGCACAGAGTGAATTGAGTAGGATGGGACCATATCTTAAAAGAAATTAAGGTAAATGGTGAGAGAGAAATGTAGTGGGAGGAGAGAGGGTGAAATGGAATGGGGTAAATTATATCTCATTCAAGAGGCAAGCAGGAGACTTTTTAGTGGAGGGAAAAAGAGGAGAGCTGAGAAAAAAACAAGAAGTTTACCCTCATCACATTCGACTAAAGGAAGGAGTAAAATGCACACTCATTTTGGTATGAAAACCTATCTTACAATACAGGAAAGTGGGGGAGAAGGAGATAAGCAGGGAGGGAGGGATGATGGAAGGGAGGGCAATGGGAGAAGGGAGCAATTTGAAGTCAACACGGGGAGGGACAGGATCAAAAGACAGAATAGAAACAATGGGGGGCAGAATAGGAGGGAGGGAAATACAGTTAGTCTTACACAACACGACTATTATTGAAGTCATTTGCAAAACTACACAGATAGGGCCTATATTGAATTGCCTGCCTTCCCAAAGGGAATGGGTGGGGAGGAAGGGATGGGGCGAATTTGGAACTCAAAGTTTTAGGAACAACTGTTGAGTATTGTTGTTGCTACTAGGAAATAAGAAATACAGTTAATGGGGAATAGAAAGTCATCTGTCCCTACAGGACAAAAGAGAAGATGGGGATAAGAGAAGGGAGAGATGATAGAAGAGAGGGCAGATTGGTGATAGGGGAAATTAGAATGCTTGGTGTATTGGGGTGGGGGGAGGGGATGAAAGGGAAGAAAATTTGGAACCCAAAATTTTGTGAAAAGGAATGTAAAAAGATAAATAAATTTATTAAAAAAAAAATGGTCATTTCCCAGAAAAGGTGGCCTTCAGTGAGCTCATCATAAAGTGATTATTTTGGGGGTTTTTGAGGACAACCTGACCCTCACGGAACCTGCACCTGTGCTCTCCTAAACCAGCCAATAGGGCTATTAAATTGTATTTAATGATTGAAATGATTTCTAAATATTTTATTTGGCTCTGAATTAATAGGTTGTAACTATTTTATATTAGTAAATCTGATCTAAGTACCTCCGGGAAATCCTGAGTTCCCCTCTCTTTAAGGAATCCTTTGTTTATGTGAGACTTGACTTGATGGGCTGCAAAGTCTGCTTAATATACATGGTAAGTTAATGTCATAAAAGGTAGCTGGTTGTAAAACATGTGGGAATCCAGGGGCCAGAACTCCAGTTCTAGATCATAGTATCATAGACTTGATACTGAAGAGACCACTATATCTGCGTTATAGAGTGAGCACTAATATCTATTTATGATTCGTTTTGCTGCCTGTGGGTGACTGATTTAGCCTTAAATACTCTGAGTGAGGTTTTTATTTTACTGAGAAGGGGAGGCATTGTTTAACATCTCAACACAGATCCTCCTAGTAGATTTCCCTTGCTGCAAAGGAGATGAAGGGAAAACAGAATTTACAGAGCAGATGAACTATAAAATATCAGTCCCATCCAATAAGCATTGATTAAACACCCATTATGGATAAAGCAGTAGAGAGATACAAACATCAATAAAGAAGCATTTATTAAGCACCTATTTATCTATTAGCATTTATTAAACATTGACACTATGTATCAGTCATTTTGTTAGTCGGTCAGGACACAGAAGAAGAAGTGAAACAGACACTGGCCTCAAGAAGCTTATTATTTCACTGGCGGTCACCAACTTATTACATGTATTCCTCCACTTCTTTTGACATTCATTGGATATCAGTGGAGCGTTCTGGCTTTCTACCTATCATCCTTTCCCTTCCAAAGATGATTAGCCTTTTTCTTCCCATCATGTAATTCCTTAATGCCATCTTTTACACCTATAAGACTCTGCTAGATGGCAGAGTGGATAGAGTGGTTAGACTGCAGTCAGGATGACCTGAGATCATGTTTGACCTCAGCCACTGACTAGCTATGTGACTCTAGACAAGTCACTTGACCACCATTTTCCTCACTGATAAAATAGAGATAATAATAGTATGTACCTCACAGGGTTGTTGTGAGGGTTAAATGAGATAAATTTGTAAAGCACTTAGCATAGTTCCCAGAACATAACAGCTACCTAATAAATGTTTGTTTCCTTACTTTCCCTTTACCTTTTGTTCTGTAGAATGGATTGAAGGCAAATTGTCAGGGAGAAGAGTTTCAGGAAGTCCGGAGACAATTACTGTGGTAAAATCGATTCTTTATCACAACCTGCTCATATGCATTCTTTGTCTTTCCATTGTCTTATATGTGATCAGGTTCCTATTAGTGGGAACAAAAAATTCTATGAAGCAGTCACATTATTTGAGTTTTCATTGCATATTTCCATTGGTCTAGAATCCATTTTTCATCTGTAACTTGTAACAGTATGAATTCATACAATGCCTCATTTAATGTAATTTATTATATACACTAATGGGGACCTATTCCATGTTTTTCTGCCATATTGAACTCAAGTAGAATGTTGGTTTAACATTGAGAACTGTGGCTACACCACAGGCTATGGAAGTGAGCGTGCCCATTCATCTTCATTAAGATTCTCTCTGCTCTGAACCTCTTGCATACAGTTCAGACAAGGTTCAGTTGTGGGGGATCCTGACCTCTAATGGGAAGGGATGGTGACCCTATGTGCCCTTTTATCATATGTACTTTTTAACTTATTATGTCCCCCATGCTAGTTCATTGACCTGAGTTTCCCTGAAGCATAGGCCCAGGGGATTTAGACCCATGTTGCCTCCCTCTTCTATCTATCACCTTAAGACAATTGTTCCCAAGATTCCTTGGTAACATCTCTGATTTGTTTTTTCCCTAGGACTACATTAGAGGTTCTGGTCCCAACCCAGAGTGATGGGCTGGGTGGAGCATCATAGATGGATGGAGTCCAGCCCTTGTCCTGCAGTATCATTGGGCTGCCTTCATACCCCTCCCTTGGTCTCTATTTCCCACCTCCTTGGGTATCTCAGATAAATGAAGCAGCCTCTCCTTTTGGGTCTCCCTTTAAACAAGGGTTCCTTGCTTTCAGTATCAACTGACTTTTCTCCTGCAAAGCTCTTTTGAGTCCCACAAATTAATCTTGATGGCAACTAAACTTTAAAACCTACTAAAAATCTACTAAATTGAAAATACAGCCCTAGGGCATTTTTATTACATACTCTTCCCAAGTACCATTTTGAAATCTGACTTCCCTGAGCAGAAACCATCTCCAGAGATAGCTGATGTAAAAATTGGGGAAGGACAAAGTCAATGAGAAAATTGGGCCACCTTACTGGCCTTTCAAACCACTCCATTCTCATTTCTGACTTCAGGCTGGATATAGTGGAAAGAATATTAAATTTGGCATGAGAAGACCTAACAGGGAATATTTCTTTAAATTTATAACTTGCAAAACACTACAAATATGATCCTCACAGAAGCCCTGGAAAGGAAAGCTATATTATTCCCATTTTACAGAAGAGGAAACAGAGGCAGGGAGAGATTAACTGACTTGGCAAGAGTCACTCTGCTAGTAAATGCCAGAAGCTAGATTTGAGCTCAGTTCTCCCACTCCATGTTCAACATGCTATTCACAGCTCTACCTGTAGGTGGCAATCAGTTTGAATCATGGTTCTGCCTTTTTTCTATGTATGTGACCTTGGGTAAATCATTTCCCCTCTCTTGGACTCAATTTTCTTATCTGTAAAATGAAGGGGCAAGATCAAATGGTCTCTGATCTTCCTTGCTACTCTGCAATGGTGTAGAATGGTGTAGAATCTTGGCAGAGAGGATGAGAATGAGGCAAGTGTTGGAGGACCCAACCACTATTTTATTTGCTTTACTCAACTCTACTTTCTTCCAACAGGACATTCTCATCTCAACCTTAGACATTTAACTATCTGTGTGACCCTAGCCAAGTCACTCAACTTCTATCTGCCTCAGTTTCCTCAACTGTAAAATGAGAATAATACTAGCACTTTCCTCACAGATTTGTTTTGAACATCAAATGAGATAATATTCACAAAGTGCTTACCTACTGTAGTAGGGCAGCTAGGTGGTGCAGTGGAGCACCAATGCAGGAGTCAGGAGGACCTGAGTTCAAATCTCACCTCAGACACTTGAGACTCACTAGCTGTGTGACCTTGGGCAAGTCACTTAACCCTAATTGCTTCATCCTGGGTCATCTCCAGTCATCCTGATGAATGTCTGGTCACTGGATTCAGATGGCCCTGGAGGAGAAGTGAGGCTGGTGACCTGCACAGCCCTCCTTCACTCAAAACAAAGTCAAGTGCAAGTCATGTCATCATTTCTCTGATGGCATGGGCTCCTTCAGCAACCAAGGATGAACACACACACATACTGTAGTGCTTGGCACATAGTAGGTGCTTGATAAATGTTTATTCCTTTCCTCACTTACAAGGGGAGAGGGGAAGAAACCATGGGATTCTCCCCTTGGTAAGAGGTAGGTACAATTAAGCCAAACAAATCTAGTCCCTGGGAAGTGATATCATTATTAAATAGAAAGAACCTTGATAAAATGTTTTTTAAAGAGATAAAATAAAATCAAGAATCATACAGCATGAACAGGTGTCAAGGAGCTGAGATTTACACCAGTAGAAGGAATATGCTGAAATGTATACATTGAGCAAATGGAGCACATCTCTGAAAAATTGTGAAGTTTCAGGTTGATTATATTGCCCCACCTATTTCTCTATTTGAGCTATCTGCTTTCCTTGCACCTTCAAACCATTCTCTTCCCCAGGTGCTTAGCAATCTCCTGCTGATGGTTGATAGACCCCCTCCTTCTTCCTACGTTCTCTCTTTCTCATCCTCCCTCTCTCTACATATTCATACAAGTCCTGTACTTTATTTCCTTAGTGTCCAGACCAAATAAAACTTCACATCTTACCCCTCTTGGACAACAAAGCCAACGATTGATGATGAGCTGTCTCCAATACTAGAACCCCAAAGGAATGCTTAATGCTTAAAGAGCATTGGAGGGCTACAAAAATGTGCATACCCTTTGACCCAGAAATATCACTACTAGGATTGTATCCCCAAGAGATTATAAAAACGGGAAAGGGACCCACGTGTACAAAAATATTTATAGCAGCACTCTTTGTGGTAGCCAAAAACTGGAAGTCAAGGGGATGCCCATCAATTGGGGAATGGCTGAATAAATTATGGTATATGAATGTAATGGAGTACTATTGCGCCATAAGAAATGAGGAACAAGAAGACTTCAGGGAGGCCTGGAAGGACTTATATGATCTGATGCTGAGCGAAAGGAGCAGAACCAGGAGAACTTTGTGCACAGCAACGACCACAGTGTGCGAGAGTTTCTTCTGGTAGACTTGGAACTTTGTAATAACACAAGAACTTACTGAGGAAAAAAAAAAAAAAATCCTAATGTCGGTCTTCAAAGGCAAAACGCCTTCCACACTCAGAGAAAGAAATGTGGAAGCCACTTGCAGAATGTAGCAGATCATGTTTGTGTGTGGGTGGGTTTCAGTGTAATATGTGTTGATTTGTTATATGATTTCTTCCATTTATTTTAGTTCGACTACATAGCATGAATATAGTGAAAATGTGCTCAATAGGAAAGTATATGTAGAACCTAAACAGAATTGTATGCTGTCATGGGGAGGGAGGGGGGTATTGAGGGAAGGGTGGGGGGAATAAAATCTTAACTTTAAGGAAATGATTGTAAAACATTAAAAAAAATAAAATTAAAAAAAAAAAAAAAAAAAAATATATATATCATTGTTAAATATATGAAGATGTTCCCTCCTGGACTGTAAACTCTGTGAAGACAGGAAGTGCCAGCCAACTTTATACCCCATCTAGCATCTCATAAAATATTCTGTACACAATAGATGTTTAATAAATGTTTATTGAAAGAAAAAAAAAAAAAAAAAAAAAAAAAAATAAAGAGCATTGGAGGCAGGTAGTTGGGGAGAGGGGATGGGAAGAGTTTGGATTAAGCAGGAAATTTCCTGGTGCAATTCAAATAATACCTCACACGTGTCTACTTAGCCCAGTTACATAAAGAACCACCCATTTAGACAGAAGCAGCTTTAATTTTGAAAATCAAAAGGTAAATAGTCCCAGGTGGTCACCAGGAATAATGGATGCTTAGAGTGTCTACATCTATTTGATGCCTTGGCATCTCGCAATCTATAAATCTATTTCTTTTTTTGGCTTTCAGGCTATTTCCTGTTATCTTTTCAAATGCCTCTCTTCTCTCCTACTGCTCATCTGATACCTTTCTAGCTTCGATGGACACATCAAACTACCTGACAGTGTCTTCTCTGCACCCTCCCTGGCGCCATGCCCCTTTCTCCTTCTCCCCCCATCATGAGCCGCTGATAATACTGCATTAAGCGTTGGAAAGCAAGTTTGGTTATTGACTGCCGTGGCTCCAGCCCACAATTGAAAAGCTGATTTCTATCTCTTTCCCTCCAGTGAAATTATAGATTTCATTCCCCTCGAACTACACTGGTGAGATTTAAGGATGTTTCTGCCTGCAGGGAGGCTGAAATAAAGTCTTCAGAGATGAGCAAATTCCCCACACAGGTCTAGGTGAATCACTATTGTTTATGGATTTTCCACAGACCCAGGTCATAGATATAGCTTATTTAGTAAATGTCACTCAGTTTTTCATTCACAGCAGGACCCACTACTCTCAAACGAGGGGGCTAGTATTGGTCTGTAACAGGATCATGAGCTAGGAGAGACATAGTGGACATTGAGTCTGACTCCCTTATATACAAACACACAGACATCCATCCAGACATATATAGTGTGTGTATGTGTACATGTATATAAAGGATATAGATCGACATGACTTCAGGTTTGGTCCACTGCTGCAGAAAGTATCAGTAGTGTCTGAACTAGCAGCAGCCTAGCTAGAGGTGGGGAAGGGAGGGAGACACAGGGTCTGGGACCACCAGAGGTTTAGCATCTCTGCTCCAGTTACTAACAAGGGTATCAGGAATTTATATACACAAATGGCCCCCCCACATAAATGTATGTATATGTATATATTTGTGCATATGTGCATATATATTATGTATATAATATATAGCATAATATCACATAACATAATATATTATAACAACAACATTATAGTATAGTATATGTGTTATAATCCTACATATTAATCATATAGTATTCATTATATATTACATACTAATATATAATATATTTATATATAAGTATATATTTTTATATTATGTTATGTTATTGTATTATTCTCCTTAAATTCTCCAGTACAATAGGTTCACAACAAAAGCCACTTCCCTCATCACGTTTAAGGAGTAGGATAGCCCTTAATCTACACTCACCAGCTTATCATTTTTCCACCAAGTGCTACTTACAAAAGTGATTATCACAAATAGCCATAGCAAGTAAGCCCATTTCTCTAAGAAAAGTACAAAACAGTAATGGGAATTCTTGAGATTAGAGCTTGCCAAGGAATTCGCAATAGGAAACAAACTCTTCAGCTGGGAGTGGGAGAAGACCTCATCTCAAACTAGGAAAAGGAAATGGTCTTATCCAGGGAGCCCCACTCTTGTCAGTCTTTAGCATTGTTGGCACTACAGGGCAAGAAATAGGAGGTGGCCAATGTCCCATACCTGCCCATAACTCCCAGAGCTCCATTCATCCTTTGACTGCCTCCTTGGAGTTTCTACTTTCTATGTGTGTCTCAAAGGGAAATAAATCTCTTATGTGGATACACAGTTCAGTGCTCAGTATTATCTCGGTCAATCAGGACCTTCCTCAACAATGAACGAAGTGTAAACTCTTCCTTTGCAAAGTTTTCTCAGCCCTGTCACAAACATGATTACTGCATAATAGATACAGGAAGGTTTTTCAGGGAGGAGTGGTAGGGGAAATGCTCTAACCTCTTGGAGATGGGAAGTTCAAAGAAAGCCACATAAAAGTAGGCTTCTAAGCTGAGATTTGAGGGAAATTGGGTGTTGGAAAAGGTGGACTTAAGGAGTGTGTGCATCCCCCAAATCAACAAGATTGCAGAATTGGAGAGTTGGAAGTGACAGTCATCTAGACCAACCTGCATACAAAACCAGTCATCACTGTAACATACCTGACAAAGAGTGGAAGCTTTTTCTCAAAGACCCCAATAGAGGGGAGACCATCACCCTGGAGGAAGCTCATTCCACTTTAAGACAATTTTAATTTATCATAACTATTTTCCTGATGTCAAACTATTTTTAGACAAGGGGGCCATCCAGTGCAAAGGAACATAGGTGGAAATTGAAGAGTCCAATCATTTCTTTAGCCTAAGGGCAAGTGTTTCTTGGAAATGACAGTAGAGGCAGTAACTTTCGGACAAGTAGACACCAATTTAGTTGCAGAATTTGGGCCAGGGTTAGGCAATAAACATTTATTAAGCACCTACTATGGGTAAGGCACTATGCTAAGGATTTTTTAAATATTATCTTGTATGATTCTCACACCAATCTTGTGATGTAGATGCCACAATGATCCTCATTTTATAGATAGATGCCGTTATGATATTCCTCTTACAGTTGAGTAAACTGAGTTGCCCAGGGCCACACAGGTGAATTTTAACTCAGGTCTTCCTGACACCAGGCCCAGAGCACTATCCACTGAGACACCTGTGTCTATGTCTGCCTCTTAGATATGCAACAATAGAGAAACATAACAAGAATATTGTTAATCTAATTCAATAAGCATGTATTTATGAAGTTCAAGTTGTGGGACAAACATGGTGCTTGGATGAGAGGCATTCAAAGACAAAATACTGACCCTGTTTTTTATAAGTATGCAATTTTTTTTTTTTTTTTTTTTGCATTACCAGAAAATCCTACAGGCAGGTACTGAAGTTTTGAAAATTCAAAATTAAGTGTTTCAGAGAAGGCTCCATACTTTGATTAGACAGTTGTATAGGGGAGGAGCCATTTTTAGCCCTTTACCTAGGGTGTACTGGGTCTAATCAGTTTTTACTTCTCTTCTGATCTGCTGTCTTGAAGGCTAGTCCTGATTTTTCCTGGTTAGGGAGATAACTTTTTATTTTTAAGAAGTCATTTTTCAACTCAGGAGGAAGTTGCCTTTGATTTCTCAGCAATGATGGGTTGTAATATTTCCCAAATTTAGGGAGCATCCCCAGCTGAGACATCATGATTCAGTAGGAAAAGTATTATTTTTAGAGACAATGAACCTGTACAGTAGAGGACAGTGGAAAACAACTGACTTCCCAGATCTGTAACTTACCACCTTTGTGACCTTCAGTCAATCATTTCCCTTTCTTGGCCTCAGTTTCCTGATACTTAAAATGAAGTAGGAACAACAACAGGGAAAATCAGGAAAACTGTGTAAGAGTCTGCATAGGAAGCAACATTCATAAATGAAACATCAAGGAAAAATTCTAAGATGCTGGGCAGAGGAAGGTACAGGATTCCAACATGAAGGCTGAATAAGTAATTGTTTAAGGTGGACAAGTGTCCTTGGATTTAAAATTGGATTCTTGGGTGAAGTGGTGGCTAGCCTAAGGTATGGCATAATATGAGAGGAGAAGCACAGTTAAAATGAAATAATGCATATAAAATTCAATTCGATATTTTATTAAGTTATCTATGCACATTGGCAGGAAAATGCCCCAAAAGTAGAAAAAAAATAAGACTATAGAAGGTTACTTTCTTAGTGAACAAGTATTTTCTTTCATCCTTTCAGATGAGGAGAGCAATGTATACCATCAGAGAAAGACCCAAAAGTCAAGGCTTCTGCATCCAAAACCTTCAAAAAATTATGCAATTTTTTCAGGACATGGACAAGCTCAAAAAGGATTTTGAAAATCAAGTGAGAGAGGTGGAGGAAAAATTGAGAAGAGAAATGAGAGAGATGCAAGAAAATCATGAAAAGTGAGTCAACAGCTTGGAGATCCCAAAAATGCTGAAGAAAAATCACCTTTAAAAATAGATTAACCCAAATGGCAAAAGAGATCCCAAAAATCAATGAGGAGATGAATGTTTTAAAGACCAGAATTAGCCAAATGGAAAAGGAAGCTCAAAAGTTCACTAAAGAAATTAGTTCTTTAAAAAATTACAATGGAGCAGATGGAAGCTACTGACTTTATGAGAAACCAAGAAATTACAAAACAAAACCAAAAGAATGAAAAAAAAAATAGAAGACAATGTGAAATATCTCTGGAGAAACAACTGACATGGAAAATAGATCCAGGAGAGACAATTTAAAAATTATGGGACTACCTGAAAGCCATGAGCGAAAAAAAGAGCCTAGACATCATCTTTTATGAAATTATCAAGGAAAACTGCCCAGATATTCTAGAACCAGAGGGTAAAATAAATATTGAAAGAATCCACTGATCACCTCCTGAAGACCAAAAAGAAAAACTCCTAGGAATATTGTAGCCAAATTCCAGAGTTCCTAGGTCAAGGAGAAAATATTACAAGCAGCTAGAAAGAAACAGTTTGAATATTGTGGAAATGCAATTAGAGTAACACAAGATCTAGCAGTTTCTACATTAAGGGATCATAGGACTTGGAATATGATATTCTAGAAGTCAAAGGAACTAGAATTAAAACCAAGAATCATCTATCCAGCAAAACTGAGTATAATACTTCGGGGGGAAAAATGGTCATTCAATGAAATAGAGATTTTCAACCATTCTTGAAGAAAAGACCAGAACTGAATAGAAAATTTGACTTTCAAGCACAAAAGTCAAGAGAAGCACAAAAAGGTAAACAGGAAAGAGAAATCATAAGGAACTTAGTAAAGTTGAACTGTTTACATTTCTATGTGGAAAGATAATATCTGCAACTCTTGAAACTTTTCTCAGTATCTGGGTAGTTGGAGGGTTTATACACACACACACACATATATATACACACACATATGTGTGTGTATATACATATATAAATATATAAAATATATATACATACATATAGAAATATATATATAGACAGAGGGCGCAGGGTGAGTTAAATAGGAAGGGTTGATAGCTAAAAAAATAAAATTAAGGAGAAAAAGAGGAATATATTGGGAGAAAAAAGGGAGAAATGAAATGGGGCAAATTATCTCTCATAAAAGAGGCAAGAAAAGGGGGAAAAGGGGAGATGAGAGTGAAAAAGTGAAGATTACTCTCATCACATTTGACTTAAGAAGGGAATAACATGCACATTCAATTTGGTATGAAATTCCACCTTTCACTACAGGAAAGTAGGGGGAGAAGGGGATAAGTGAGGTGGGGGGATGATAGAAGGGAGGGTAAATGGGAGGAGGGAGTAATTAGAAGTAAACACTTTTGGGGAGGAACAAGGTAAAAAAAGAGAGTAGAATAAATGGGGGACAGGAAAAGATAGAGGGAAATAAGATTACTCTTACACAACAAGACTATTAAGGATGTCTTTTGCAAAACTACGCATATATAGCCTAGGTTGAATTGCCTGCCTTCTCAGTGGGGATGGGTGGGGAGGGAAGAAGGGAGAGAAGCTGGAACTCAAAGTTTTAGGAATGAATGTTGAGAATTGTTTTTGTATGCAACCGGGTAATAAGAAATACAGATAATGGGGTACAGAACTCTATCTTGCCCTAAAAGAAAAGAAAAGATGGGGATAAGGGAAGGGAGGAATGTGATAGAAGGGAGGGCAGATTGGGGGAAGGGGTAATCAGAATGCACATTGTTTTGGGGTGAGGGGAGGTGAGAGATGGGGATAAAATTTGGAACTCAAAAATTTGTGGAAATGAATGTTGAAAACTAAAAATAGATAAATAAATATAAAAACCATAAAAACATTAAAAAAACAAAAGAAAACAGGTAAAGAGATTTGCCCACTGTCACACACTTAATAAATGTCTGGGGCAGAACTGCCTCTGGTCTTCCTGACTCCAGGTTTATCTATCACAGCGTTCAGCATCTTTGTTTAAAGATGGATGCTCATTAAGACTTTATTTATACAAATGTACCGAATATGACACTTGAGGACTAATAATAATTGATGCCTTAAAATAGACTTGGAACGCAGCCTTTTAAATTCAGGCAGCTCTCACTTTACAAAAATTCAATTTCACACAAAATATTCTGAAAAAAATTACAGCCAATCACCAGTGACAAAGGCATGATGCAGTGTGTGGGGAAGGGGTTCCATACTGCGCTTCTATGTTAACTTTACTGTGCATGATGGTGCACACTTTATCATTAGCTTTACCTTTTATTTCACAATTCTGTTCATTATCATGACATAGTATTTAACACATCTTCATTTTAACCTATTTTACAACATGATTTTGTATATGCCTTTGTTATACAGCCTAAGGAATGTGAGTGGCCAGGGACAAGCTCTATACCCTCACCCTGAATCTGCCTGCACTTTAACTCTGCCTCTACCTTTAACCCTATGACTCCAACCCTAACCCTCCCCGCTCTTTAATTCTAACCCAAACTTTGCCTAACTTACATTATGTAAAAATTGCTTTGTCTGAGGGACTTATGTAAAGCAAGAGCTGTCTGTAAATACCCCAAATCTGCCAATCCACAATGAGCTAATTAGGCTAAAAGTAGCAAAATTATAATAATTATGATGATGAAAACAATAATTACTATTATTATAGGCAACTAGGTGGCATAGTAGATGGAGTTCTGGACCTGGAGTCAGGAAGACTCCTCTTCTTAAATTCAAATTCATCCTCAGACACTGTGTAATCCCGGGCAAGGCACTTAACCCTGTTTGCCTCAGTTTCCTCATCTGTAAAATGAACTGGAAAAGGAAAAGGCAAAATACTCCAAGATCTTTGCCAGGAAAAAAAAAATTAGGTCATGAAGAGTCAGACACGACTGAAATGACTATTCAAAATAAAAATTATAGCTCACAATTACATAGCACTTTAATATTTGCAAATAACTTTATATACATCAGTTAACTTGTTCCTGCCCTCTGGTCAAGCTACACAGCTACGATGACACATATAAAATAAATGAAATGTTTACCAAGTAAACAAAATGCAAATAGTTATGTGCAAGGCTAATGTGCTGGAGTTGATGGGCTTTTTATTTCTCTGAATTTCTATAGCATAATTATATAGTATTTTATATTGGTCCTATATCATGGGGAATAAAAGATATCCCCAAAAGATGCTTGACTTGCCAAATGAGTGAAAGTTCTTAGAAAAACTGCAGTGGAAAAAGGTCTGGATTTGTAATTAAGGGATCTGAATCTGAACGGCAGCTTCACTGCTTTTGTGACCTTGGAAAATTACTTAATCTATCTGGCTTTCAGTTTCTGTTCTGTAAAATGTGTTGGTCGGACAATCAATGATTTATAAGGTCCTTTTTTAGCCTTAATTTATTCTCTCTCTCTCCCTGTCTCTCCTTCTCTCTGTCTCTGTCTCTTTGTCTCTTTCTCTCTAATTAGAAAAACAGATAGGTTAATCATGCAGCAAGGTATTATAGATAAACACGAGTAGTGCTCTGGTGACCATCAAATGTCAAAAGACCTTCTAGAGGAAGCATCCTGGGTGGAGCCCATATGGAGGATTTATGGATGGATGTGGATGAAATTTACACAGGATGAGAAGGCTTGGATGACTTACATTCTCTAGCAGTGGAGGGAAAACTTACATTGATGCAATCATGGATCCCTTAAAGTATTGAAGAATCTCTTATTCTTTGGTCGTACAGGTCTTCTACCCCCAACTAGAATGGATGCTTCTTAAGCACATACTACGCTTCTCATTTCTTTGAAGTACATCAAGGTGGTGTGATTTTCTTGGTGTGGATGGTCCCTCTAGTTTGTCCCATGATGCCTATATGCTTTGGGTATCTTTTTGAATTAGGGTGGCTGAAGAATCATGTCACCTAATGGTCAACTTCCTGATCCTGAGCCTCTGTACTAAAAAACAAACAAACCAACCAAACTAGGCTAGCCCTCCAACAAGTCCATTATTGAGTTCATACTCAAAAACCTCCAAGGTTGGTTGGATGGGCGTGGTTGTGCTTTGCTGCCATAGCTTATGAGACCCAAGGGCCACCTGTATGCTACAATGAACTCCCAACAATTTCTTAAGCATCATGTAATACCAGTGATTTAGGCAATGATCATGTTCATCTGCCCATGAGAGTTCTCTACTGTTGTTCACAAATTTTAGCCATTCACACTTAATTTAGGGGTCATGTCAACTAATACCAAAGAGATCTTTATTAGTATTATAGTGAGAAGACAGGACCTGGGGCCTGAGTTCCAGCTCAACCACCTACCAAATTTTGTCCCCATGTGACAGTCTTGTTTTTATTTCTGGAGGGTCAACATTATTGGCTGCCTTTTCTTCCCTATTCCATTTCACCCAACCCCAGGGTTAAAGAATTTCCCTGGATGAAGTGTGCAGATCATGTTGCCTCCACTTACATTAGTAAGTGGAGTAATTTTGACCAGAAGACAAAAACTGTTTTGTTCCTTGCTTTGTAAGTATGGTGGATGCAATTCTTTGTTCATTTGACAGAGTACTCACTCTTACAAGACAGTACACTAGATACTAGGCATAGACAAAAAAAAAAAAATAAAGCCCTTGGCCTTAACTAATATATTCTACTGGAGGAAATGTCCATAGGTAAGTCAATATAAAATACAGAGAAAGTGGATCCAAAGTTGATACTCATGACTGGGGAGAGCTGGAAAAGTTTTGTTGTAAGTGGTTCTTAATCTGAGTCTTGAAAGGAGGTAGGGATTCCCAGAGGGGAGCAGAAAGTGCATTGCAAGCATGGGGATAGAACCTATGTTGAAACATAGAGGCTGCCAATGAAATTCTGGATCCTGGGAACAGCAAATAGGCAATTTGAGTGGAACCCTGAAGACATAAGAACAAGTAATAAGGGATCAGTCTGGAATGACAGGCAGAAAGGAGCCTGCAAAGGGCCTTACATGTCATTTTATTCTAGAGGCAAGAAGAAGCCACTGAGACTTCTAGACCAGAGAACAGTTACATGGCCTATACTTTAGGAATGGCCAGCTAGATGATGCCATAGTGAACAGAGTGCTGCATCTGGAGTCGGAAAGACTCATCTTCTTGAGCTCAAATCTAGCCTCAGACACTTACTAGTTGTGTGACCTTGGGCAAGTTAATTCACTTTGTTTGCCTGAGTTTCCTCATCTGTAAAATGAGCTGGAGAAGGAAATGGTAAGTCACTCTAGTATCTTTGCCAAGAAAACCTTGAATGGGGTTATGAAGTGTCAGACACAACTGAAAAAAAATGAAAATGCTTTAGGAATATCCATTTGGGGAATCAAAAGCCAATGAGGCTTTTGTGAGAAATGTATGTGATGTAAAAACAAAAGATAGAAATAAAATCTTTATAAAACAAAGACAATGAGGGAGAAAACCTACTTATTTAGTTAAAATGCTTCCTTTAGCAAGACCCCAGAATATAGGGAGAGATCAGCATCCTTTGTTTTCATAGGCATAGGTCATCTGTTGCATTTATTGGATGTCTATTACGAGGCCATTTTTCTTTCTAACTACCATAGATAAGGCTGATTTATTGGCTTCTGTTATCTTTGACTGGTTTGGGATCTTCATTTTATCTGTTTTATTCCAAACACCCAGGAAATCACTTTATGGAATATAATGATGCAATCAGTGCTCCTACTACCATTGGGAATATTCTGCATCTCAAGGAGTTAATTTCAAACCATAAATAATGACCGAACTACTCAAGTTTCAGGCCAAGTTAAACAAAAGCAAAAACCTCAAATACAGCCCCCAAAAGCACATTTTGCAATTTAAAATTAGATAGTGCTGGCCTCTTTCTCCCCACCACATGTACAAAACAAAAGAAAAAGAATAAGATTCTGAGCGACGTTTGGGTGATCCAATTCAATGGAACAAGATTTTATTGAGTGGCTACTTAATGTCAAGCACTGTTCTAGGCACTAGACATACAAATTTGAAAAAGAAACATTTCCTGACCTTGAGGAGTTTACATTCAACTATAGCATATAAACAGAAAAGTATAAACAGGGCTGTTGGAGGAGGAGGAAAGCTCCAAGTTCTAGTGAAAAGGATTCTGGGATTTGGGGCTGAATTCTGGTACTGATTCTCTCATGACTGAGGCCCAGAGAACAGAAAAATTGTCTCTAAAGTTATAACCAAGCTTAAGCAAGACCTATTATTCCACAGAGAGTTAATTACAAGGGAGTCAGTTAATTGGGAAGGCACTAGCAATGCAGAGAGCAAGACAGGAAAACCACCACCAATGAATGCCTCAGTTTGTGATACTTTGCATTTATCACCTTTTGATCCCTTAACAACTCTGTAAGGCAAGTATGACAAGCATTATTATCCCCATTTTTCAGATGAGGAAACCAAGGTCACCCAGGGTCACATAATAAGGGCTGAAAGCATGATGTGAGCCTAGGTTTCTCATGACTCTTCATCTAGGTCACTTTCATCATAAAATAGAATGTTCCAACAAGGTTCTTTTATTGCCACAGAAACTGACTGCCAGCGAAGGATGGGGATCATTTCCAAGTGTATTTTCACTTTTGCTGATTAGAAAATGATTGGGTTCCACGATGACTTCAGAAATCCACTCTTGTTAGCTGGAAGAAGGATGTGCTGTTGCTCTAAACTCTGTTTCCTGACTCCCGACTCCCACTTGCACACATTCAGTAAATGTGCTAAAATTAGAAGGCTGAAGAAACTGCTAAGAGTAGGTAACCCAGCTGTAATATGTCAAGTGTTCACCAAGCTGATTCAACAGTCATCAAGTTAACGAAGGATGATAGGCTAAGGGGGGGTTTTGGCATCTGGCTTGTTTCTGGCTCTTTGGTTTTGACAAATCATGAAGTTCTAAGAGCTCCTCACATTTCTTCAAAGCACACCCTGAGAGCTCTTAAGCACCATCACACCAAAGTCAGCTATTGCTTTATTAACCATCTTTAGAGATCTGGATCCACTCTTCCACATGACAGTGAAGGCTCTTTGAATGATTTAGCTAATGGATATGAATGGCACAATGATATGACCATTACCTAGCCCATCCAGAGCAATTTCTCATCAATATAGCATTGATTTCCTCTCTTTACTTCTTGGATAAATGCTAAAGTTTGCTCGTCAATGGCAAGAACAGAGCCTATTGATTCACCTAATGTGACGAGTATATAGCAACAGAGTGGCAGTGGTAATTCAGGGCCTGATCTTTACACAGATTATATACAAGTTTCCAAGTGAGTTTAATTCAGATGTACTGGGAAAATGAACTAATTTATCTGAGAGATAGGATGGCGGAATGAAAATCATTTTAGCGGCTCATTTTTGTAAAGATTAAACATTACAAAGTGCCTTTATGTGCTTGATTGCAATAAATTTTTTCAACCATTTAGAGGTGGTGCATGCAAACATGAAGATCCCCATTTTTCAGATAAACAAAGTGAGAGTCAGAACATTTGTGTCCCTTGCTAGTGAAATATAGTTGGGACACAAACTTTGAATCTTCGGGAAGTTAGTATAGTACCCTTGCCACTGTGGTTCAAATCCTCAAAGAAATCTGCGACATAACAGTAGTGGATGCTCCCTCCAGAGATATAGATCACAGTCCACATATGTGAATCTAGCCCTTGTCCTCTACTGAATTCTGCCCAATAATTTATTTATTTTCTCTCGAAATTGGGGAGATACCAGTGAGACATACAGGTAGTCCGTTGCTATCTCTTGGGCATGGCACCACACCTTAGTGAACTGTAGAATCATTGATCTGTAGTTAGAAGGGACTTTAAATATCATTTAGTCTAATCCTCCCACTTTACAGATAAGAAAATTGAGGACTATAGAGGTTATGTGACCCATCATTGGATAGGTATTAAGTGGAAGAGCCAGAATTTGAATACAGGTCCTGCCATTTTCCCCTCTTTATTTTTCAACTCTAACATTTGTTTTTCTCCCACCCACTTCCCTCCACACCTTGGGAGAAAAAAAAAAGGAAAGAAAGAAAATGTAAGATATATAGAAGGACTTTTTATTATATAAACATAGTCAAGCAAAAAAAAAATTCCCACATTGTCTTTTTCCAAAAGCACATTTCTCATTCTGTGCATCATTTTTCTGTCATGAAGAGGGCAGTGCTCTTCACCATCTTTCCCTCCTTCTCTGCTAATAACACAGTTTTTGCTTCCTATTTTCTTGGAAATAATAATGATATGGCTATGGATAACAACCATCATGGACAGTGAGTGATGTGGTGCATTAAACTTGCCAAATTCCTTTCCCTGTGTTATCTAATAGTTCGTCTCACAACCTTGTAAAGTAAGTATTTGGAGTATAAAGTGATGGCCAAAGTCACTCTGAGGCTGTGGGTGTTCTGTGTCTGCATTTCAAAAGATTCCTGGTGCAGTTAAGTGGTTAGAAGATCCCCATACTTAGTTTACCTAAGTGACTTTTTCCTCCCCACTCAGCTAAATGGGTGAACGGAAGAGACTTAAGGTTGTATTTTCACAATTATAAATACTGAAATTAACTATAAAGGACATATGATAAAAGACGCTATCTGCATTCCGATGAAGAACTGATAAATAAAAGTATGAAAATAATAATTTTATATACAAATATATGTGTATACATATTTGTGTGCCTATACATGTATGTACTGTGTTGTTGTGTTCGTCCTTCATTGCCAAAGAAGACCATGCCATTAGAGACATGATGACATGACTTGCACTTGACTTTGTTTTGAGTGAGGGAGGGCTTTGCAAATTCACAGACTCACTTTCTCTTCCTGAGCCATCTGGATCCAGGGACCAGATACTCCTCAGGATGACTGGAGATGACCCAGGGTGCACTGGGAGACCTTGGCCCCTTCAGGCCAAGATCCATTCAAGTACTCACTTAGGGTGAGGTAACACCTGTTCAGTGAATGGGCCTCTTTCTTGCATGTACATATGTATGCATGTATATATTGCATGTGTATGTATATATACGTGTGTGTGTGTGTGTGTGTAATGTGCCTGTTGGTGTCTAATGGTGGCCATCTCTGGGGTGGGAGAGAAAGGGAAAAACCCGTAAAAAAAGAAATTTACATGATAACGTTGTTGTTATTTAAAATGAATACCGGCTAGATTTGCTGTTTCATATACAATTTTTTTTTTGTTTTATTATTATACTATGTTATGGAAATGCTTATTTTATTCCATAAATTAAAAATGAAATAAACAAATAAAAAGAAAACTGGGTACCACACTCCTCCAAATCCAAAATTGTTTTGTGGTTATACTATGCTTATAATCTATATATAATATATGTATAATATATAATCTATATATAATATATGTATAATCTATATAATATAATAAGCATCGCTATGCTTATAATATATGTATAATATATAATCTATATATAATATATGTATAATATATATAATCTATGTAATATAATAAGCATTACTATGCTTATAATCTAAAATCTGGGAGGTTGGGAGAACACTCACTAGGATTACCTCTCTGACAAGGGGACCAAAACCCCGAGCCCAGGAGAAGGGATCCCCTCTCACCAAAAGGAATAGTACTAATATTTAACAATTGAGATTATGATGGTGGTGATGATAATAATTAGCATTTAGCTAGCTATTTAGGGTTAAATGTATTCATTATTTTATCTAGTGTTTTGCATACAGTGTCTCCTTAATCTCTTTTGACGCCTAAACCAATAGAGGACCCTGCTTGTTCTAGAAGGCTTAGTTTTGGACTGAGCATCCTTTGTGGTTTGCAAAGAGGCTTCAGCTGTCAAAATTTGGAGAGGAATGGCTAATTGAATGGTCCCAAGAGAGGCGTTGGGTTTTTTTATGAATTTTCTTATGAATTTTTATGAATTTTCTTTATGAATTCTCAGTTTCTGCCTTTTTTAAAAAATGAATTCTAGTTTTAGCCTTTTCTAAAGGAGTTGGGCAAAGTCCAGGGCTTGATAAAGTAGCACAGCAGCACCCATCCATTCTTCACTTGAATAGATGGTCAAAGGTTTCAGGTAAGCCAAAGTATGGAGACCTCACCCTTAACAGGGTGTCATTTGCAGTCTTCAGAACTAGTGGGGAGCAGATCTGGAGGGAAAGAAAGGAGGAAACAATCATTTATTAAGTGTCTGCTATGTGCCAGGCATTGTGCTAAGCATAAAGTATTATCTCATTGGAATCTCACAACAGCTGTGGGAAGTAGGGGCTATTATATTGTATTATGTTATGTAATGTTATGCTACGTTATGTTATGGTATGTTATATTATACTCATTTTACAGTTGAGTAAACTGATGCAGATAGAGGTCAAGCTACTTGCCCAGAATTACGTAGTTGGTAAGTGCCAGAGACCAGATCTGACTCAGGTCTTCCTGACTCCAGGTTCAGCCCTCTGTGTCCTATGGCACCACCTAGCAGGGTGATGACCTCATAACAAGACAGAAGCAGTATCAGAGGTGTGAGCTGTCTTTTTCCAGAGAAGTTCACTGGCCATGTTGTCCTATTTATGATGCATGTATCAATGGGATAATGCACCCCCAGGTTGATGGAATAAATCTCAACTACATTTTCTTACTATGTCACTTTATTAAATGCCCTTGCTCTGAATTAATTATATCCTTCAGGTGTCTATTAAGGATAAACACATTGCTGGGGGACATGTAAACTATGCTTTCAAAGGATTTAAACCTACAGAGTTTCTTGAGTGGGGTAGCTGTCTGCTGCGAGAACAGCACATGAATTAGGAGGGTTTACCCAGATACTAAATAGATGTTTTGGTTTTGTTTTTTAGAGAAGAGTCTGGATGTATAATTTCACTGGTGGAAAGTATTTTAGAAAGGCATAGAAACTTCCTCTCCTAGTGCAGACCAACAGCTACCGGCAGTTTCGAGTAGAAAGTTGCCTGGGGGAAGTAGGAAGGTTAAATGACTTACCCAATACATGGCACAGATAGTCTTTGAATTTAGGTCTTCCTGACTCCAAGGTTGACTTTCTTCTATGCTGTGCTGTCTCTCACGGCAGGCACTCTAAATCCCCATTTTACAGATAAGGTGCAGAGAAGTTAAGTGACTTGCCCAGGATCATGTGCCTAGAAAGTACAAGAGATGGAATTTGACCCCAAATCTTCCTGACACCAAGTTCAGAGCTCTATACACACCGCTCCCCATACCACTCTCCCAAACAGTTCTAAACATAGCCAGGCAACCCCTAGGACAGGCCCAAGAAGGATCAGAAGTAAAGGGAGGTTTCCAGGCTGACATGGGCCACCAGAGCTCTTGGACCAGTGACTCCCTTCACTCAGTCAAAGAGGAGACTTGAAGTCAAAATCCCTCCCTTAGCATCCAGAGGTTATTGCCAATTAGTCTGTGACAGCTTAAAATAGGTCAAATCTTTGGCCTCAACTATTCTATGATGACCCTTTAATTGAAACCAGTTCTTTACATTCTCTTTGATTTGGAAAAAAATCATTAAGAGAAAACAAAACAATAAGTCCAGATAAGAAAAAAAAGTTGTGTCACTTTCAAACAGCCCTTGGTTTTTTTGTTGTTTTATTTTTTGCTCTTTTTTTCCCCCTCTAAAAATGAGGCACAGCCCTGCAAGTCAACCTTTCTCCCCACGATGCTGCTGTCCAAGCTGGAAGGGTCCACTGTATTTGGGAAGTCACTTTTCATTGTGTTTCTCTCGGGGTCTCTTTATCGTCAAACTCTTGCAGAGCTCATTTCCCTGACCTTGACAGCTGATGCAGTCTGGGGTAGGCTGTGCTCCCATAGCATAGCCCACACCCTAACTAAAAGGCACAACATTTGATGGTTCAATGAGTTGGAAAGAGTGGTTTCATAGTAATTGTTTTCTAAAGTCACAACTGCCAGGAAAGAGTTGGCAAGAGTGTGCAGAGTCTTAGGGTAGCATGTCTGCAATGGCATCTTGCCTCTGGGCTTTTTACAACCAGCTTTTAATATCAATTTCCTGATCTAAGAAATATGAAGCCAATTGGATGACCTTGAGACTTTGCTAACTGGTTTTTCTTTTTTAATTTTTATTTTTTGATATAATACAGGCAAATGCCTAGGGAATGGGTGATAGAATGTACTATGCGGAGCTTCTCCAGGACTAAGGCTGTTTTCCTTTTCTTTATATTCTCCAACATTTAGCACAGTGCCTGCTCAAGTAGCTGACACTATAAATGCTTGTTGATGGGCTACTATCAATATTCCAAGAGGCATTCTGACTGTCTCACCCAGTGAGCCAGAGCAGCGATGTGCTATGCATTAATTCAACCAATTCAATTTAATTCTACAAACATTTATTAAAGCTTTTAGTCATTCCCAAGTGAGATTGCTGTTAGTGAGGTGGCCAAGTAGCTCGGATCAACATGCCCCTTTTCCAAAGCAAGCTGTGCTTAGGGCCAGGGATTCCTAGGACTGGGAAGACACTGTTCCCTACAACTTCAGAGTGGTTGGAGAGGGAGTTCAAATCCTGATGGCCACTTTCTACCTCCATGACCTCAGGCAAATCATTTAACATAATATAATGTATTTATGGAATAGATGTGAATGACTTTTTCTTTTTCCTTAACTGCAAAATGAGAGGAGTTAATTAGATATCCTCCATAATCCCTTCCAGCAGGGAATTTCTGAAATCCACTAGGGATTTCTAAAACTTAGAATAGTGTTTAGAATGCTGAGCCTGGATTCAGAAAGACCCAGGCTAAAAGTCCACCTTTGCCACTTGTGCAGCCATAGGCAGGTTTTGTTAACTCTGTAAGCCTTGATTTTCTCATCTGTAAAATGGAAGTATCAATCACTGTCATTATCTCATAAGATTCTTACGAGGAGTGATTGTGGATGTGTTGAAGTTTGGGGTACCTGGTACTCCAAAATACTGACACTCTGGTCCTGCACAAATGAATTTGACTCAAGACTTCTTTGAGCCAAAGAAAAACAAAGTTTATTTAATATTCGACACATTGGGTGTCAAATCTTAAGGAGTCTAAGCATTTTCGATGCTTGTATTGACAATCTCAGCTAGATTGAATCTGAGAGCCTTCATGGAGGCAAGATTTTTATGCAGAAAGATTGTGGGAGGGATCTGGAGGGGCAGAGTCTAGTAGTCTGGGAGAGGTCTAGGGAGGTTCTTGAGGAGGAGTCTAAGTAGGATCTTGGTGAGACTGGGGTGACTAGTGGTCAGAACCAAAAGAGTGGAAATGTGGTGGAATCAAGGGTAGGAAGCAGCCAGAGACAATTGGACAAAGTGAAAAAGAAAGGCTTCTGGCTTCCAGTGAAAGCCAGATCAAGTGGGAAGGAGAGTTCAAGGGGATTCCCAGAGCCTGCACCTCATCAGATGTACATATATACATACATATGCATATGTACATATCACATACATATATAGTCTATAGAGAATAACTTTTGCAGACTCAGATTAAATATAAATATATTATTATTGTTGCTTATTATTTTTATCATTATTAATTGCCAGGAGAAAGGGTTGGACCAGGAGGTTGAGTCTGAGAATAAAGGATTTAGAAGTGGGAGGGACCTTAGAGATTTTCTCACATTGTGCAGAGTAAGAAGCAGGCCCAGGGACTGTGGGCCGCCCAGTAATCCCCAGTTGGTAAGTGGCATAGATGAAATTCCAAACTCTGTCCTCTTGACTGCCAATCAACGGTCTTTCCAATTTGCTAACAAATTCATCAAGGTGATAGTGCTAGACTTTTATGTAATATGTAATAATTATGTAATAGTATGTATGTTATGTAACAAACAGATAGTATAATAGATACGAACAAAGCACCTGGAGTCAGGAAGAACTGAGTTTGAATTCTGCTTCCAATACTTCCTAGCCATGTGACCCTATACTCCTTTGAGTCTCTGACCTGTAAGCTTGAAAGGATAGCACTCAGTTCACCTTATGGGTTGTTATGAGGCCAACATTAGTTGATCTATGTAAAATGCTTTGTAAACTTCAAGTAAAATTGTTACATCATTCTTAAAAACAAGCTGTGCTTGTTATTTTTTATGTGTTATCATGAGGTCTCTCGTGAAACTATGTTCAAAGATAGCAGCCTTCTGTGATTTCTTCATGTCTATTCCACATTCTTGGCCCCTCCTCAGAAGAACAGGGTAGATTTAGAACCAAGTGTCCTTGAAGGCCTTTACTTGCATCTTCCCATGTTGCAGATGATGAAAATGAGACGTTAGATTACTTTCTAGAGGTCACAAAGGTAGCAGCAGGTAGAAGATTCAGGATTCATCATTGGTCTTCTCATGGAAAATCCAACATCTTTTCCAGTGTATCATGCTCACTGCATTTTGGGGCAATACTAATGGGGTACGGACACTGGGAACCTCCTAGAACTCCCCTCAAATCTTCCCATTTAATCTGACTTTTCATACCCAAATCTGTTACCCTTAACCTAGCCTGGCCTTCTATTGTCTGTTGCCTCCAGATTGCCTCTGGCTGATTCCCATCCTTGATTATTTCCCACCCAAGTCCTCTATGGTCTGATAACTCCCAATTGCCTCCAGCTGTTTACCACTCTTGATTACATCACTAGTTACCCCAGTCCCATCAAGATCCTCCTTCCTCCCAGACTACTAGACCACCCCCTAGTTTCCCGCCTGTATATAAATTCCATCTCACTTCTATAAAGGCTCTCTGATTCTGTTTAGCTGAGATTTTATCTGGCCAGTTTGTCAGTACAAGAATTACAAATTAGGCTTCTTAAGAGTCAACCCAATATGGTGGGTCAACCCAATAAAACTTCGTTTTATTTTGGTTGAAAGAAGACTCGAGTTGAATTCATTTAGGAGGACTCGGTGTGTCAGTATTTTGGGTTCCTGAGCACCCCAATATTACGGTTCCCTGACTCTAACAATAACCACCATGCTTTTTTAACACAAATGAACAAATGGGACCATTTACTGAAGACTAACCACAGGTAGGTGGAAAAACTACCATCTTTCTACTTACTAACACCCAATCGAATCCAACAAGCATTTTTCATCTACCCACTATATACAATGTACTTGCTAGGAATTGAGTCTGCCAGGATAAAACAGACCAACAAGAAACAGTCCCTCCTTTCAGGATTTTACATTCTACTGGGAGGATGTAACATGTAAACTGATAGCCACATGAACATTTAAGGAGAAGGGAGAGCCATTGAGTTCTAGGGACAGGAGATCACTTTTTTTGTGGCATGGTTGCCTTTGGTAGTTGGGTAAAGCCAACAGATGTTTCTCATAATAATGTTTTGAATACATAGGGCTATAGTGAAAACTAATTATATTAAAATACATCTATCAAAATACTTTTGAAACAAGTTCATGGACCCCAGGCTAAGAACCCCTGGTAAAGAAATCGGAAAAGACTTTCTATAGGAAGTAGCCCCTAAGATGAGCCTTAAAGGCAGCCAGAGAAAGAAACAATCCTAAAGTAAAAAGTCATTCTTTGTGTAGCCCTTTGTCTAAGAAAAGGTGAAATCTGCTTTAGAATAGTATATCCTAGAGAGTTGGACAAATGCCTTGATGCATAACCTTTTCCTAGGGCCAGCCCAGGATTTTTTTTTTGGCTCTTTCTTTCTTTTGTGTTAAATGAAAATAATTATGGCCCCTTCTGAAAGCTCGACAAATCGCCGGCTCTTATAGATCAGGTTTGTTTCCTTGGAGTCATTTGGCTCGAGAAATATGTTTATAATGAAGGAACTGGGATTTATAGAGTCATTAGTGGTTGGGAGAGAAACTTATAATACACAAACCTTTGCTGAAATAGAACCAGAAAATGTGCTACTGATAAGCAGATATCCAAGGGACTCCTTCCATCCCATGCACCCAATTCAACTCTATCCCACTCAAGGAGACCTATTAAGCCCCTAGACTGAATTAGGGAGACTACTACCTCCCTAAATAAACAATCCCTCACCTCAAGATTTCATTCCACTATGGAAATAAAGAGCCACATAAAGAATATAAATTAATTGGGGGTAGTAACAGGAAAAACATAATCAAGTATTGGGGAAGAGGACTGGCTTCATGTAGGAGGTAGAACATGAGCTAGTTCTTTCAGGAAGCTGGGGATTCCAGCCACCAGAGGTGAGGAGAAAGAGCATTCTAGGCCTGAAGACACAGACTATGCAAATGTCTAGATGGGATATGGAATCATTTGCAGCAGGAATTCTTAATGATTCACTAGTGTCTTCTGCCATATTACCCAGGGACCCAAGTCAGAGATACTGTGGGCATTAATTCAATTTAACAAAATTCACTTAAAAAATTACTAAACGAAATTTAAACGTTTTTAAATTCTCAAGCTGGTTTTCTGGTAGGGGGCCTAGTAGCTTGGATTAACATGGCCCTATCTAAAATGGGCCATGCTCCTGGTTGTTGTCCTTCGTTTTTGAAGAGGGCCAAAAGGACATCACCATGATAAACTCAAGTTTCAGTGCGTCTGACTATGGCTGATCAGACCAATACAAGCTCGGAATGCTTGTAGGCACAGATTGTCTGTGTGAACATTTGGGGTTGTTACTCCAAATTTGTGCATCCTATGTTTCCTTTGTGTTGTTTCAATTCTGCTTTGCTCATAGAGCACAGCACCTTTTCTGATGTGGGCATGCCATGCTGAGCCATCCTGTGCCAATGTCTACCATGTTGCACAGTCAAATCCAAAGTTCTTGAGAGAGACCTTGAGAGTGTCCTTTTATCGCTTCTTCTGACCACCTGTGATCGCCTGCTGCATGTGAGTTCTCCATAAAACAGTCTTTTTGGCAAGTGTACATTTTGCATTCGAACAATGTGGCAAGCCCATTGGAGTTGTGCTCTCTGAAGCATAGTTTGAATGCTTGGCAGTTTAGTTTCAGCAAGGACCTCAGTGTTTAGTACCGTATCCTACCAGGTGATCTTCAGAATCTTCCTAAGACAGTTCAAATGGAAGCAATTCAATTTCCGGGCATGGCATTGGTAGACTGTTCATGTTTTGCAGGTCTACAACAAAGAGGTCAACACAATGGCTCTGTAGACCTTCAGTTTGGTAGTCAGTCTAATACCTCTTCTGTCCCAAACGTTTCTTTGGAGCCTGCCTCCCTGAGCTAGCTCTGCCAATGCATGTATCAACTGGGTTGTCAATGTGTACATTCCTGGAAAGTTCCAAGGTAAATGAACTTATCCACAGCATTCAAAACTTCTCCATTTGTTGTAACCAATGATTCCACCTATGGATGGTGTGGTGGTGACTGATGGAGCATCTGTGTTTTCTTGATGTTAATTATTAAGCCAAAATTAGCACAGGCAGCAGAGAATTGCATCAACTTACCATCAGTATGACAGTTGACCTTGATGCCATGTTCATCCTCATTGAAACCATTTGTCAACATGGCTGAAAACATTATGCTAAAAAGCAGGGGAGAAAGCACACAGCCCTGTTTCACTCCATTGGTGAGTGAGAAGACACAAGAGCTTTGTTCATTATCCAGATCCTGGGCAAATATGCCATCATGAAATTGACATACAATATTGATGAACTTCTCCAGGCAACCAAATTTTGACAGAATTTTCCATAAGCCTCATGACTAACAATGTCAAAGGCCTTGACATCCCTGGAAAGCACACTACCAACATAAGCGAATTTCACAGAATTCAAAACTCCATTTGTTGTAATTGATGGTTCCACAATGGTGTGGTGGTGGCTGATGGAGCCCCTGTGTTTTCTTGGTTTGGATTATTAGGCCAAATTTAGCATAGTCAGCAGAGAATTGATCCATACTTTGTTGCATCTCAGCTTTAGAGGCTGCATTGAGTGTACAATCATCTACAAACAGAAAATCATGCACCAACACTCCTCCCACTTTGGTCTTAGCTTGTAGCCTTTTCAAATTGAAGAACTTACCATCAGTATGGTAGTTGACCTTGATGTCTTGTTCATCCTTATTGAAAGCACTTAACATGGCTATGCTCATGGTCAGCAACTGAAGGCACTATGGCCCTAGGAACTTTAGTGAAAAAATGGGGATGGGATCTGAATCTCTGAAAGAAAAAGAACATGTCTTTGGGATCTGGACCCAAAAAAGGAAAAGCTCCTGGATTCTCCCATGAGGCCCAGGTCCTTGGCCTTTACATGCAGCAATCAGCCCTTCCCAGTTAATTAACTACCCTTTCATTGTCTTCACCCGGCCCCACTCTAGACCACCACTCCTTAATTCCATATAGACCTCTTCTTAGTTCTCACAAAAGATCCATCTTTCCTTTGCTCAGATTCAATCTGGCCCATTTGCATTAGTGTTATAAATGTTCTCCTTAAGATTCTGACCAATATGGTGGATTTTTAAATAAACCTTGTCTTTCTTTAGCTGAAAGAAGGCTTGAGTGCTATTCATTTGGGCAGGACCTGAGTTTTGCTGTTTTGGTGTCCCAGCTCCCCTAAACCTCAACAGAAATTGGGTTGGATTTGAAGTACAGGAGATAATTACTGATTTCTATCTGTGATTTTGAACAAATCACTGTCTGTCTCTAAGACTCAGTTTCCTTAACTGTAAAATGAGGGGATTGGATTAGATATCTTCAACAATTCAAGTTTTAAATTTGGGATGTTAATGAACTTTCTGTGTCCCTGGCCCCTGCCGCAGCCTGCTTAAGTTTGTTACTATTATGTCAGAGAAATCATCCTTAGAAATTTTTTTCTTTTGTCTCCAGAATTTTAAGACAAATTAGAGTTCATCAATATTGTATGTCAATTTCATGATGGCATATTTGCCCAGGATCTGGATAATGAACAAAGCTCTTGTGTCTTCTCACTCACCAGTGAAGTGAAACAGGGCTGTGTGCTTTCTCCCCTGCTTTTTAGCATAATGTTTTCAGCCATGTTGACAAATGGTTTCAATGAGGATGAACATGGCATCAAGGTCAACTGTCATACTGATGGTAAGTTGAGATGCAATTCTCTGTTGCCTGTGCTAATTTTGACCTAATAATTAACATCAAGACAAGTTAAAATGGAAATACCCCTGGAGAGGTCACAATTTCAGCTGTCATCCCTCACTTAATCAATCCTTATGATTTACTTGAGGTGTTTTTTGTTTCTTTGTTTTTTTAATGAGAGACCTCAGAAGAGATTGGAGGCAGAGGAAGAGGAGGGGGGAGAGGTCCAAGATAGAGCATATGAACCTATGGAACAGGACTATCAAGGAGAAGAGAGGGGGATTGATTTCAAAGGCATAGTTTGAGGTGTTTTCCATAGCAAGAAGGAGGAGCATCAGAACCTCCAGAGTGAGGAGATTAAAGCCCAGTTCCTTATACAGGGGGTGTTGCAGGTGCCAGAGGTGCAAGTTAGAGAAGATCGCATCTAATGTTCTTGGACTTGTCAGTAGAGTGGACGGGAGGTCATCCGCGGAGAGAGAATGGTGGGGGTGGAACTGCATCTCCAGGAACATAAAAAAGATTGAGAAGAGTCCACTGTAGAATGTTCTCAGAAATGAATCAGAGATCAATGAAAGGAAAGCTGTAAATCCTGGTGAACCCAGAGAAGGCAAAAGCATGGACTTGTAAGAGTCCAGGTTAATTGGGTGATTAACACAGCTTCTTCAAGTACACCTAGCAGCAGAGAAAGCAGTGGGTATGTGTGTGCCAAAGGTGTACATTTAAAGGGCAGGACCTGTAGAATAAATCCCAATTTCCCTTGTCCAAAACAGAACAGAACTCATCATTGTTATTATTTTTGAGATGGGAACAACTGGGTGGTAGAGTGACTAGAGCTCTGGGCCTACAGGCAAGGAAGACCTGAGTTCAAATATGACATCAATAATTTACTATTTGTGTGACCTTGGGCAAACTTCTTAGCCTCTGTGGATCTCAGTTTCCACATCTGTAAAATGGGGATAATAACAGCACCTACTTCCAAAGGTTGTGGTCAGAATCAAATGAGATAATTATTATAAAGTACCTGGTGCATAGTAGGTATAGTAGGTGCTACACAAATTTGAGCTATTATTTTTACATTAGCTGTTACTGGCCCCACTACCACAAAGGAAAAAATCTTCCTTTTTACTAAACTTCTTTATTTCTGTTGATAGCACCACCATCCTTTCAGCCCTAGGTTTGGGTCTGCTGCACTTTTCACTTTCCCTCCCTCCCATATATCCAGTCAATCACAAAAATGTTCCATTTAGACAGCTACAAAATCTCTCTGCTCACACAGCAATCATCATATTTTGGTTTCTCCTTGCTTCTCCCTTGGATTAGAGCAATGGCCTCCTAATTAGTCTCTGACAGAAGTCTCTTGCCTTTTCAACCTGGTGTTCACCCTGTTGTGACAGTGATCTGTGCTTAATGCGAATCATGTCACCCCTGCCCCACTCAATGAAAACCAACGTCCCCCTCTTCTGGAATAAAATACGAAGGGATTTCTGTCTTTTCCAGCCCTTTATGGCATGATTCCGCCTGTCATTCTTGCCTCATTCTACATGATTCCCCTTCTTGGTCTCCGTATTCAGCTAAATCTGTTCTCACACAAAGGGTTCCATCTTTTATCTCTTCACCTTTGCAGTGACTATTCCCAATGCCTAGAACTGACCTCTGTCCCATAAAATCCCTCATTTTCTATAAGATACAATTTAAGCACCAGCTTGTACATGGCGTCTTTTCCAATCTCCCCACTCCTGCTTAATCGCTAACGTTCCTCTGGCTTCCTTAACTTTCTGTGGTTGTTCACTTATTTTCAATCATATCTGACTCCTCATGACCCCATTTGGGGTTTTCTTGGCAGAGATGCTACAGTGGTTTGCTGTTTCCTGCTCCAGCTCATTTTAAAAATGAGGAAGCTGAGGTAAACAGGATTCAGTGACTGGTCCAGGGTCACACAGACTGAGGCTGGATTTGAACTGAGGAAGTGCTCTATGCACTATGCTACCACCAAGCTACACTTCTTCTCTAGCTACCTTATCCTTATTTTGTACTTATTTGGTGTGTGTGTGTGTGTGTGTGTGTGTATTTTCTCCTTTTTAAAAAAAATTTAATTTATGTAATAACACAAGTACTTCCATATCATAGAATTAAAAAAAGGAAATTGCATGTGAAACTGCAAATCTATTATGTACAGCTTCTATTCCTTTTAAATATGTAATAAAGGTATCATGCAACTTTCTTCCCCCCCACTCCCCAACCCTGGCCCTAGAGATGGGGAAGGAAACCATTAGAAACAATGTTTTCTTATAAAATGTAGTTCTTTGAGAATAGACTTTTTTTCATTTTTTTTGTGCTTGTCTCCCCATCAGCTGGCACAACGCCTGGCACATGTGGCTGCTTAGTAAGTGCTTGTCAATTGGTTAATGTAAAGATGGGGGATTAAGGACTCGAGAATTGCATTATGGGGATGGAAGAATGAGGATGGGGTCAGGAGAGAATAGGGATTGTTTCCTTCTATTTATTTGTATACTCAATGCTTAGCACAGTGTCACACACGTAAGAGGTGTTTAATAAATCTTTTTTGACAACTGTGATTCCCAAGGATAGATAACATGGCAGGCTACCCACTTCTCACCACAGAGGAGATGGACTCAGGGTGCAGAGTGAGACACAGTTTTGTGGGCACAGCCAGTGGGGAATTATTATAAGGGCACTATTGCTTTGCTTTTTTCCATAGTGGTGGGGAAGTATAGGAGGGAGAGAAAATCAATTTTTGTTAATTTGGGGGGTAGTTAAAAGGGAAGAGTGAAGTAAGGAGAAATAGGAAAATAATTTACATAATGTCAACATTTTAAAGAAAAATAGCTTAGAGAGACTTCTGAATGATCATCATGAACCATGGTCCCAGAGGACCAAAGATGGCGACCTCTGACAGGGAGGGGGATGGGCTCCAAATGCACAATGCCACATACATTTGCAGACAAGACAAACTAGGGAATTTGTTTCTATAGGCTACACATGTTTATGATACTTTCTCTTTCATCTTCTATCTCTCCCTCTCTCTCTCCCACCCCCTATTATTCAATGGAAGAAGTAGGAAAGAGAGGAAATAAATGCTCATTAATTTTTCAAACAATAATTAATTTTAAAAAACCCTTATCAATTAATTGAGGAACAGAGAGCAACCCAAAGACTAGACTAGGTTACAAACAGAAGAAGTGCCAGAGAAGTGATGGACAGCATTTCATGCTCATAGAGGAACACCTCAGAGTTCAAAATATTGGACGTGAAGTAGTTTTAAGTGGGGAAAAAGGAAGGGAAGGGAAATATTAACTCATCTGATCCTCACAATTCTGCAAGGGAGATCCTAAGACCATTTTATGGTTGAGGAAATTGAGGCAAATGTTGAGTGTCTTGCCTAGGGTTACATAGCTAGGAAGTGTGGAAGTTTGGATTTGAACTTGTCTTCTTGACTGGCGGGGGGAAGCTAGGTGGTACTGTGGATGGAGCTCTGAGCCTGGAGTTAGGAAGACCTGAATTCAAATGTGACCTCAGACCCTTACTAGCTGTGTGACCCTGAACAAATCACTTTGTTTGCCTTAGTTTCCTCATCTGTAAAATGAGCTGGAGAAAGAAATGGCAACCATTCCAGTATCTTTGTCTAGAAAAGCTCAAATGAGGTAAAAAAGAGTCAGAGATGAATGAAATGACTAAACTACACTAGCTTCCTGACTCCAGCCCCAACAATCGGCCCCTGTGCCCTGTTTTTAGTGATAGTGAAGTGTAAGGTGTGTGCTCTTTGGCACAAGATCATGAAAGTTGAGAAGATTATATAATTGGGAATCTGGATGTTGTCATTATCATCTATGGGTATATTGAAGCCATCACTACCTCTGTGACCTTGAACCAGTCACAGATTTGGATTTACTCTTCTCCCTTTGCCCCTGATCCCTATATTGTAATGGGGTCTCTGAGTTCTGAGAGCCTCCAACCATAAATAGAATTGTTGCTCTAGAGAAGGGTAAGCCCTTAGAGGCCATCTAATGCAATGGCCTTCCTTCTACAGAAGAGGAATCCTAGGCCCAGAGGTGAAATAATTTGCATAAGGTCACAATGATAGCAAATGAGAGCTAGAATTTGAACTCGATTGCCTTACATGAAACCGCAGTACTATCTTCTGAAAAAGATCCAGTTCAGCACTTGAAACATTAAGAGCCAGGTATCTATTCTAAGACCTTCAGCTGGAGAGAGATTTGTCTCCTTAAAATGTTACAAAAAGGCTGGTTCAGCAATGCCGAGATGCAACAAAGTCTTATGCATCTTGCAGAGGCAGCTCCAAGTTCACTCTATGGTCTCTTACAGGGGGAACACAGTGCAACTTCCATGATGGGAGGCCACCCCACTGTCTAGGAATGAAGTGGTGCGTGTGTGTGTGTGTGTGTGTGTGCGCGTGTGCGCATTGTGGGGTGAATTCCATCTCCATGTCCTTGCTTCCGATGGCCAACATCCAAACAAGTAGCATCCTGCTTCTGCTGGGGATGATGGAACCAAGCTGCCTTTGGGAGCCCCAGAGAAGCCTTACTCTTAGTAATGGCGTTAGACAAGACATTTGGATCAGCACAAGATGGCTCCTGACTGGGGTTGTCCACATCTCCCGAAGCCTTCCTGGACTGTGTCCTGCCCATATCTGAAACAGAGAATGAATTACAGCTGGCCTTGTCAAACTATGTTTTCTTCGGAAAATGCCTTTGGATTCTTGGGACATTTCCCTCTCTTTTTATTGTTATCAGCTGTTAATGAAATGGTTCTCATTCGCTGTAGGTGTCTCCTTGAAACGGAGTTGAAAGTATCTGTAATTTTGCCAGGACCAACACTTCAGCAGATAAGATGTTATGTGTGCCAAGATTAAGAAATAAATTCTATCTCTAGCATAGTTACCTTATTTACTTAACATGGCCCTACTGCTCCAGTAGAAATTCATGACTTCCATAATCTCAGGGTCTTAATTCTAACCCAAGTTTAACATTCCAAGGTTTATGGAATTGCCTTTTGTGGCTGATTTTCCCTGGATTCCTTGGGGGCATGGTAATTTGCATAACACGGGGTCAAAAGTCCTCTGAGAATGCGGTTACATGGAAATTTTGTAGAACAGATTTCTCCTCCTGCTGTGAAGGAAGCCAGACTTGTAGTGGGCCTTTCCACACTGCCCTTGAAGCTTCACCCCTGGGTAGCCTCTATTCCCATCTCAGTGTTTGCCCCTGCTTCCCCCCAGCCCTGAAAAGGTTGAAAATGGGGATGGAGGCAGTGAGCAGTCAAAAGGCCTATCCTGGGTGGGGTGAGATATAAACCAGGCATTGTCAAGGTAGTGGGAACTGGAATGCTTCTTTTAAGAATGCTCCCAGTTGTTATGTATAAAGTGATTATGGTTCAGTGGCTTATTGGGGGTGGCAGGTTTGGCAATCTAACTGCAGGCCAATGCAGGAGCCCTTTCCAGAAGTTGAGAATTCCCCTGCTCTTTACCAAAGAAGCCCCAATTTGGAGTGGATTTGGATTTTTCTGCCTGTTGAGCCCAAGTCCACTTGGTACTGGTCACAAAGCAGGCCTTTGGGATCAGGAAGCACACATATCCTTCTGGTCCACAGCTGTCACTGTAACATACCCTGAACTTTTTGGTAGGCTCTGTCAGTAAGCAACTGTACTGTGGAGATTAAGAGTAATTGCCATATTTATTATTTTTATAGCAGGTTGTTAGCAAAATATATGTGAGTTTATATGTCATATGAAGATCACCCTTTCCAAAAGCTGCTCTCCAGAAAACTTTTAGCCAAAAGACTTTCTGTCACAGAGCTCTGGTATTGGGGATGAAATTCAACCTAAAAGAGAGTCTCAATCAGAGACAAAATCAATTGAGCAGAGAAGAAGCACGTAATGACAAATTAAACCATCCATTGTGTTATGTATACTTAAATAAAAAACACACAAAAGACCCAAAACCACAGTTCTTTAAAAAGGGGAGAAAAAGTCCTGGATTTAGATGCAGAAGACCAGGTTCAAATCACAGCTCTGTGTAAATGGGTGGCACTGGACTAGGCTTTTAGGGTCTATCCAACAATGCTGATCATGGAAATGAGGCCAACATTTACTTTCTGTCAAGAGCAGGGGGCAGGAGTCAGGAGATCTAAGATCTAATTTGAGCCCTTACCCAATCACAGGCCTAAGAAGCCATGTGACTAGAAGGAGTTTGGATAGCCAGTGATGGTACAGTGTTGTTTATGTAAAAGAGGTCCTTCCTTTGGATCCTGTCCTCATGTTGGGCATAGGGGACAGGAGAAGGAGGGCCTACTATGAAAGCAAGACCAGTGAAAGGGCATCAAGGGCAGGAATGTAGGAGAACTGATTAGGAGTTCCTAAGGAGAGTGTCAACCAGGACTACTGTGGAAATCAAGGGTCAGAGCAGATTTAAAATGGGGAGATGAACAATTAGGGGGAAGGGTGGACCTTGAGGTCCCTTGTAACTCTTGATTTATTATTATAACTGATGAAATCATCAAGGAGAGTCATCAAGGTCACCTAAGAGGTGGTTGGGAAAGGGTCAAAGTAGATAGAAGCAAAAGATAACCGAGCGATGGATAAACAACTTATTCAAATACTGGTCCCATGTTATCAAGTGAGAGCCACTGAAGGGTCTGTCAGAGATGATCCTAGGTGTGGGGGTTAGGGAGGTGCTACATTTTGATTCAGGTTCTCAAGTCTGAGAGAAGTTGGGGTAGGGAGTAGATAGTTCCTTTCTGGTGTAGATTGAACCTAGTTCAGGGCTTGTTAAGTTTTTGCATATCGTGGATCCCTTGGACAGTTTGATGTTCCCTTTTTCAAAAACATGTTTTTAAATATGTAAAATAAATTTGTTGTTTTGCAGTTATGTTCGACTCTTCATGACCCTATTTGGGGTTTTCTTGTCAAAGAGTATAGTGGTTTGCCATTTCATTCTCTAGCTCGTTTTACAGATGAGGAAACTGAGGCAAATAACGTTAAGTGATTTTCCAGGGTCACATAGCTAGTAAGTATCTGGGGTCAAATTTGAACTCAGGAAGATGAAGACTCTTGACTCCAGGGCCACCACTGTACATAGTATTATAAAGGAAAACAAATTTATTGAAATAGTTATCAATTCTTTTTTAAGTTCACTGCCCTTAGGTTAACTCTTCAACTAGAGAGGCGGGTCCTCTGAGACTCAAAGAAGTTCTCAAACTTGGTTTATGAGAAGACATCCCTCAGTAGAAGGGGGCATCAGGAGACTAATGGATCTTAATTGTCATCTGGGAGTGAGTCTTGGAGGGTCTATGGAACAGTATCCAAATTGTTGACTGCCTCACAGAGATACAGTAAAGTTCTGGGCCTTCACTAGGGATCCTAGAATTTACAGTCTTTTCAAAAGAGCAAATGATTAAGCTATGCATTTTATGTGTCGAAAAACATTATTCTAAAAAGGTATCCATTGACACCTTTGGCCAATTCATGCCCATATTCATGTTTTGTCCATGTCACAAAGAAAGTTGACTGAATAATTTCCTAGGTCATTTCCACTTCTAGCCATTTCTGATTTAAGATGGTGACCATTGAGTTGAGGAGGAAACCTCTGGCTTAGAGCAGGTTACTTAAACAATCAATATCCTCCCCCATCCCCACTTCCAAGATGTACTCTTATAAAATGTTACTGAGAAAATGCAAGCGAATGCCAGGCAATTCTCCATACTCATGTGAATATTCCTTTTAATAGGGTTCTGAGAATGCCTCAGACATTGTGCCTACCTGACTCCCAGAATGGCAGGCTCCTGTGGTTTTCATTTTGAACTTTACTTAATCAAAACAATCAGGGCAATGAGACAGAGAAAACTAGCCTGGCTCCTTCCCCATTTTTCTATTGTGCCGCCTGCTTACTGTTGCACATCTGAAAGAGTTTTTTAAAATAGACAATGGGTTAAAAATAATTCAATGTAGAAATATGGGGATAGGCTAACTTTATGGTAATCAAGCATGAAAATGGGGTGAGGCTTAGGAAACAGATTTTCTCTTCTCCAGAATTCATGAACATGACACATAGGACATGAGTCTTCAGGGCATGCCTGAAGCTGTCCCCCCAAAAGACTCTCATCAAACACACAGTAGAAGGCACTAAACACACAAGAAGAATCTTATGTCCCTTTTTGTTCATAGATATAGAAAGCTAGAGGATTTTAGAGCTGAAAGAGAAACTATGAGATCATCATTGACAGATGAGGAAACTGACACCAAGGAGAATTGCCTGAGATCATTGGGACGGTTAAGGGCTTAGTCATAATCAGGAGCTTGCGTCTCCCTGGTCCTCAAGTGAGGATTCTTTCTACTACTTAAAGCTGCTACCCTTGTTGAATCAATTGTTCTTTTTCTGGGAAATAATGATCATATTTCTTGTGAGAGCAAGTCAGTGGGCTGTGACTGTCAGTGACCCCAAAGATGCTGCTGAAATGTTCTCCACTGCCCTGCTAGAGTGACAGAAATTCTGACTGCTCCTTTATTTTATTTTATTTTTTTAAATACAAATTTTTTTATTTAACTTTTTACATTCATTTTCACAAAATTTTGGGTTCCAAATTTTCTTCTCATTTATCCCCCCCTCCCCCAATACACCAAGCATTCTAATTTTCCCTATCACCAATCTGCCCTCTCTTCTATCATCCCTCCCTTCTCTTGTCCCCATCTTCTCTTTTGTCCTGTAGGGTCAGATGACTTTCTCTTCCCCATTACCTGTATTTCTTATTTCCTAGTAGCAACAACAATACTCAACAGTTGTTCCTAAAACTTTGAGTTCCAAATTCCCCCCATCCCTCCCTCCCCACCCATTCCCTTTGGGAAGGCAGGCAATTCAATATAGGCCCTATCTGTGTAGTTTTGCAAATGACTTCCATAATAGTCGTGTTGTGTAAGACTAACTGTATTTCCCTCCATCCTATCCTGCCCCCCATTGTTTCTATTCTGTCTTTTGATCCTGTCCCTCCCCAAGTGTTGACTTCAAATTGCTCCCTCCTCCCATTGCCCTCCCTTCCATCAACCCCCCACCCTGCTTATCTCCTTCTCCCCCACTTTCCTGTATTGTAAGATAGGTTTTCATACCAAAATGAGTGTGCATTTTATTCCTTCCTTTAGTCAAATGTGATGAGGGTAAACTTCATGTTTTTTTCTCAGCTCCCCTCTTTTTCCCTCCACTAAAAAGTCTCCTGCTTGCCTCTTGAATGAGATATAATTTACCCCATTCCATTTCACCTTGTTTCCTCCCACAACATTTCTCTCTCACCGTTTGCCTTAATTTCATTTAAGATATGGTCCCATCCTATTCAATTCACTCTGTGCTCTCTGTCTCTGTATGTGTGTGCATGTGTGCATGTGTGTGTATGTGTGTGTGTGGTCCCACCAACTACCCAGATATTGAAAAGTTTTAAGAGTTACAAATATTATCTTTCCACATAGGAATGTAAACAGTTCACCTTTGATAAGTCCCTTATGACTTCTCTTTGCTGTTTACTTTTTCATGCTTCTTCTCATTCTTGTGTTTAAAAGTCAAATTTTCTTTTCAGCTCTGGTCTTTTCATCAAGAATGATTGAAAGTCCTCTGTTTCATTGAAAGACCATATTTTCCCCTGAAGTATTATACTCAGTTTTTCTGGGTAGGTGATTCTTGGTTTGAGTCCTAGTTCCTTTGACTTCTGGAATATCCTTTTCGATGCCCTTCGATCCCTTGTTGTAGAAGCTGCTAGATCTTGTGTTATCCTGATTGTATTTCCACAATACTGGAATTGTTTCTTTCTAGCTGCTTGCAATATTTTCTCCTTGACCTGGGAATTCTGGACTTTGGCCACAATGTTCCTAGGAGTTTCTCTTTTTGGATCTCTTTCAGGAGGTGATTGATGGATTCCTTGAATACTTATTTTGCCCTCTGGTTGTAGAATCTCAGGGCAGGTTTCCTTGATAATTTCATGGAAGATGATGTCTAGGCTCTTTTTTTGATCATGACTTTCAGGTAGTCCCATAATTTTTAAATTGTCTCTCCTGGATCTATTTTCCAAGTCAGTTGTTTTTCCAATGAGATATTTCACATTCTCTTCCATTTTTTCATTCTTTTGGTTTTGTTTTATGATTTCTTGGTTTCTCAGAAAGTCATTAGCCTCCATCTGTTCTATTCTAATTTTGAGAGAACTATTTTTTTCAGTGACCTTTTGAACCTCTATTTCCATTTGGCTAATTTTGCTTTTGAAAGCATTCTTCTCCTTATTGGCTTTTTGAACCTCTTTTGCCAATTGAGTGAGCCTATTTTTCAAGGTGCTATTTTCTTCAGCATTTTTTTGGGTCTCCTTCAGCAAGGTATTGACCTGTTTCTCATGCTTTTCTTGCATCTCTCTCATTTCTCTTCCCAGTTTTTCCTCCACCTGTCTAACTTGCTTTTCAAAATCCTTTTTGACCTCTTCCCTGGCCTGAGCCCACCGGACATCCACCTGGGATGTCTGGGATAGAGAGTCCCCGACCTCCACGTCCTTCCCTGATGGCAAGCATTGTACTTCTTCATCAGAAATGAAGGGAGGAAGGAACATCTCTTCCCCAATAAAGTAGCTCTCTATGGTCTTATTTAGCTTCCTTTTTCTGGGCATTTTCCCAGCCAGTTACTTGACTTCTGAGATTCCTCTCCACCCTCACCTAGATTTGCCCAGCTAGTGCTTGGGGTCTGAGATTCAAATGCTGCTCCCCAGCCTCAGGGCTTTCCGTGGTGGGTGTGGCTGCTATTCAATGTGAGCTTAAGTTCTGGTGCTCGGGTGGGGGCAGGGCCTCCTCCCAGGCTCAGTTTCCTAAGGGGCTTTATGCAGAGAGTTTCGGTAATGGCTGCTGCCTCCCGAGGGGGTCCGAGTCATGGAGACACCCAGCTCCCCTCTCAGCCAACCCACAAGTCTCTCTCACTGACCTGTAGTGCCTGTGGGTAGAGGGACCTTCGCGGCCACCGGAGATTCCATCCCTGAAGCTTATTCGGATCTGCTCCTCTCCCGCCATGTGGCCAGGTCAGCACAGGGGTGAGCGATGGACCCCTGAGGATGGCTTTCCAGGGCTCTCTGGAATGGAAATCTTTTCCCCTGTGTTTCTGCGCAGTTTGCACTGATCCAGAATTTGTGGGGAGTTCTTTTTACAGAAAATATATGGGCTGTGGGTTTGGAGCTAGCATACATGAATCTTTCTACTCCACCATCTTGGCTCCTCCCAGCACTCCTTTATTTTAAAGTGTAGGGAGGCTCTTGTTGAAATGCCAATAATATGGGAAGTTAAACTGTTAATACTTCAGGACTATGAGATCCATAATCTTTCAAAAGTATTCAGCCCTAAGTAGCCACATGAGAAAAACCAAGGGAATGGATTTTTTCCAGCATATGATATGCTGTGGTATGGACAAACCTCAAAACTTAACCAGTGGTACATCTATCACAGATTGACATTACAAATCCACAAAAATCTGGATTTGGAATTGACCAGAAGGAGAGTGTATTGGCCTGCTTTGGGGAAATTGTCAATTAATGTTAATGGTATCCAACTTACCCCTGAAAAGATCCATCTTTTTTAATACTAATAATTTTGAGATGACATTTTAAAGATTGGAGTCATATATAACCAAGTATTCAGAGAGAGAGAGAGAGAGAGAGAGAGAGAGAGAGAGACAGACAGACAGACAGAGACACAGAGACAGAAAGAGACAGAGAGACAGAGACAGAGACAGAGAGACAAAGAGAGAAGAAGGAAGGGAGAGGAGAGGGAGAGAGATGGAGAGAGAGAAGGAGAGCCTTTGGGAGATGTTTTAACAATATAATTCAGAGACCATAGTCTACTAGAGTCTGGCTGTTGTGGGCTTGGCTTCAGGAGTCATAACCTCCATTCATAAGAAAGAAACTGAGGAAAGTGACTGGAGCAGACTAAGATTGCTAGCTATTGTCTCTCCTTTCAAATGCGAGAAAATAAAGTCAAGGTTCCTTTTCTTATGTGTATAGCTGGCAAGCATTTTTTTTTTCTACATGGTTTCTCTATTTCTTTAAGCTGTTTCTATTTTTTTATTTCATCTAAAAATATGATTGATCATAATTTGTGTTTCATGTCTGTTAATTAATGGCATACAGAGAGCTTTGTAAGAAAAGAACTAATGAGCACATGCGGTCCAAACTTATAATTTCCAAAATTACAGGTGTAGACAAACCATGAGACTCATTTTGGGGCTATTCTTACTTAGGTGGTTTAGCCCAACAGACATCTCCAGAGGAAGAAACAGATTAGAGGCATGGACCACGGGAAGGTCACACCTCTTGGACCAGTAACCAATGGGAGGAGGAAGATGTGATCTAGAAAGAATTTTCAGGAAAGCATTTACTCTGCTTGGAGTTACCCATCCCCTCCTCTATATTACAAAGGGTCAGGTTTAGTCTCTCAGCTCTCTAGCCCCAAGCTCTCTCTCACAATGTTAGCTGCAAGTTGCATATCTAATACCAGTCTCTGTAGAACTGAAATTATAGATCATTCAAAGGGCAATGGAAAAATGAGTCATAGCTACACATAGCAAGCAAGGAATTATGCAGGAGAGGCATAGAAGAAATGATCTGGGTCAACTGCATAGTGTGAATGAGGGATTACTGATAACCTATGTGGTCCATTAAATCCAAGTCTCTCTCACTGACCTGTAGTGCCTGTGGGTAGAGGGACCTTCGCGGCCACCGGAGATTCCATCCCTGAAGCTTATTCGGATCTGCTCCTCTCCCGCCATGTGGCCAGGTCAGCACAGGGGTGAGCGATGGACCCCTGAGGATGGCTTTCCAGGGCTCTCTGGAATGGAAATCTTTTCCCCTGTGTTTCTGCGCAGTTTGCACTGATCCAGAATTTGTGGGGAGTTCTTTTTACAGAAAATATATGGGCTGTGGGTTTGGAGCTAGCATACATGAATCTTTCTACTCCACCATCTTGGCTCCTCCCAGCACTCCTTTATTTTAAAGTGTAGGGAGGCTCTTGTTGAAATGCCAATAATATGGGAAGTTAAACTGTTAATACTTCAGGACTATGAGATCCATAATCTTTCAAAAGTATTCAGCCCTAAGTAGCCACATGAGAAAAACCAAGGGAATGGATTTTTTCCAGCATATGATATGCTGTGGTATGGACAAACCTCAAAACTTAACCAGTGGTACATCTATCACAGATTGACATTACAAATCCACAAAAATCTGGATTTGGAATTGACCAGAAGGAGAGTGTATTGGCCTGCTTTGGGGAAATTGTCATAGCTACACATAGCAAGCAAGGAATTATGCAGGAGAGGCATAGAAGAAATGATCTGGGTCAACTGCATAGTGTGAATGAGGGATTACTGATAACCTATGTGGTCCATTAAATCCATATAATATCTGGAAAACTAGTGGAAGGCATCCAATATGATGGAGAGAATTCCTGTGGGGGATTTATTGGAAGACTGATAAGAGCCACATAGGCCAAAAATAGTGAGTCATTTCTGGGCTGTGATCTGCCTAATGGGAGGGAGTGTTCAAATAGATAAAATTATAGAGTACTAGAAGAAGATTGTGGAAAACCCAACTGACCCTTCAGGTTAGATCTGAAATAGATAAATTATTTTTCATCTCTTTCTAAAAAGCAGGAAGTTTCATGTCTTCTAAGACTCCCAAGGAATGACTTTGTAGATCCACAGGTGCAGTCAGCTGAGAAAGGGTCAGACATTAGGAGACAGTAGCTCCCAGAGGAAAGGAACCAAGGCAACTATTGCCTGACCTGATAACAATTAAGCACTTTGTTATCCTTCTGGGGAATTTATCCAAGATATGATAGAGATCCCCACCAAGACTTGTCAGACCTTATGACTATCACCCATTTTGGATGATTCACAGGGGCACAAATGATTCTTCCAGAAGGAGTAGATAAAACATTGATCAAGAAACTGAAAACTGTAGTGGGATAAATAGTGTTTTCATCTCTGCTGCCATTCCAGAGTAATAATCTCCAAGGCAGATTTGAGAAATGAGCAGCTAATCAAGAATATGGTTTCTGAAAATGGAATTTGAATGTCTGGATCATGACTTTACATATAGGAATAACAGGTTGCTGTTCAGGGATAGAGTACACTTAATAAAAAGTAGTAAGGATGTATTTCCTTAAGACTTGTAGAACTATCCAAAAGGGCTTTAAACTGAAAAAAATAAGTGGGTAGAGGTAATGGTAGAGAAAACTATCTAAAGCAATGTGCATCAAGGTAGATTCCAGAGAGCAAAACTTTGATGTAAGACCAGCAATTGAGATACTCATAAATTCAACTGAGACCAAGTCTAAGAACAGAGGCAGTGAAAAAATCCATGGTTTCAAGACATCTACACTCAAATGGGACAAAATATGGATAACAAACAAGGTAAACTAGGATTCTTCATGCAAGAAGGTAGACTTGATCTTACATCACTGAGACTTGTTGGGATGAGGTGACCCTAAAAGGACATAACCGATTTGAAAGATAAAGCAAAGGAATGATTCGAGCTAGTTAGACCAAGTTCAATCCCCCATGGATTGCACCATGTAGACAGAAACAACTAGCATGATGGACACATCCATGAATGCAAGCCATGACACCAAAGGAATTCTGCAAATTTCTGTGTTTATTTCTCTGACCTCATGATTAGTATTCAGAGGTGACTGAGGTCTGTTGACCCTAGATGCATGTATTTATAAAAGACTCCACCTATGTCTGTCTACAATATAAAAATACATTGAACATAAGTGTTTCAGGATACTCTGACTTGAGCTTTTGTTTGAACAGGAAAAATTTCTTGGGTTGCACTTAGTTTTGTGGCTTCATTTCCCAGCATGAGACCAATATGGATAACCAAGGATGCTGGTGAAGTGCAAACACATCTCCTCATTTCCTTGTTCTGAAAGTGTATATTTTACTTCTGTTTTATGGTATAAAGCTTGTAGTCAGATAAAAATTGAGAGAAACTGTGCTTCAATCACTTCAGGTGCAGAATCAGAGTAGTGAAAAAGGATAAAAAAGACTTATGCCTTTAGAAGTATAAACATATGAGAAAATTGAGGAGCTGGAGGTTAAAAAATGGTAGAGATCATTTGGGTGAAGAAACAGTAGATAATTAGAACTTGCTTCAGATCACCTGGGCTGAAGGAAGAAATAGATGAAGTTTCTGAGAAACAACAGCACAGAGATGGGATATAGCAGTGGTGAAGGAAATCCAAATATCTGGGTATTCGCTGGAGTTCTCTTTCTTCCAGAAGCAAAGCAGTTAAAATTGTCTTGTTTTGTCTCAATGATAATTTCATCCTTCAAAAGGTGAAAGAATCAATTAGGAAAAATACTGCAACAGATCCAATTCTCACCAAAGAGGAACTTATTGCTGAATAATGATAATGAAATGATAGGAATCTTTGAGGGTGGTTGAATAAATGCAGAGTATGTGATATAGAATGAAAGAAAAATTAAGAATAATCTAGAACTACCTTAGACTTTAGATTGGGAGATTCCAAAGGATTTGAAATAGAGATAGTAGGATCCCAAGGACTAACTTTACCTCAGAAAGATGAAGAAGTTCTCCACAGTGACCTCAAGAACAATAATCCAATGAGGAAGAAAAAATATGAAGCTGTCAAAAGGGACCAACGTGGATCAACAGAGATCTCACTCATTTGGATTTTTAAAAAAGGATACGTGCAGCAAACAGAAGCTTGGAGAGGCCAGAGATGATGAATATGAAAATGTGACAGGGACCCTTATAAATAGTGTCAGGAGTGGTCAAGCTTAGCATGATCTGGAGCCATGGAGGAATAACAGTAAGTAGCATTTATATAGCACTTCAAAGTTTGCAAAGCATTTTACAAATATTTTCTCATCTGATCCTCAGAACAAGTGTGGGTGCTATTACAACCACCATTTTATAAAAACAGACAGAAGCTAAATGACTTTTCCAAAGATGCCATGCCAGACAATAATAATTGTCTGAGATTGGATTTGAACCTAGGTTTGATGTTTTATTCACTGAGTTACTAAGGATATCAAGGGAATTCTAAGGTATATTGGGGAAAGAGAATGACAAAAGTGGGGATAGAGCCACTCCTTGAGATGGATAGGAATATCATAACTGTTAACAGAGAGAAGGAAGCTACTTTATTAGTTTGCTTTTTGTCTGTCAAGGAAAATAATTGTGGAATAAGAAGAGCAGGAAGAAGAACAGGTTAATAGAGAGTTGGTATTCAAGATAAATTAGGGGAAACTGAGAGCAGAGTCAGCTACCAGGGATGAATTCAAGTCACTTGGTACACATGAGCTATACTCTCAGACTAGAAGATGTAATTGCTGAGATAGTGTCAGTAATATCTCAAAGGCAGTGGAAGGTGGGAGAGGTGCCCCAGAAGGGCAAATGTTGTTCTGATTTTTCAAAAAAAGGGAAGGGAAGAGAGTCTGCCATTTATGGCTGAGAAAGCTTGACTTCTTTTACTGGGAAAATTCTGAGATATGTTATTAAAGAGATGGTTACTGAACATGCAAAAAAGGAAGAGATGGGAAGAGATGATCATAAAAAACTCAGTATGATTTCATTAGGAAGATGTCACACCAGACTAATCTTATTTTTTTTCCAATAAATTGCCAAGGTAGTAAATCAGAAGGATCTATAAGTATTTTTAACCTAAATTTTTAGCAAAATATCTGAGCAATTATCCTTTGCTATTCTTGTGGGAAAGATGAAGCAAGGTAGGCTGAAGGATAACATAATTTGATAGATTCAGATTTAATGGACAAACTCAAAGAGTCGCCGTTAGTGACTCCATGGCATTTTGGCAGGTCTCCAGTGAGGTGCCTGAGGGATCTGTGGTTGAATTTGCGTGGTTTCTTATTTTTATTAATAATGTGATGTGGTAATAGGTGATATAGATAGTATTAAATAGGTTGATGACACAAGACAAGTACTGATATCTAACACATTAGATGACAGAGGCAAAAAGATCCTGACCAATAAGACCAAAGGGCTGACTGAATCTAATAATAGGACATTTGATTGGTGTTTGTGCTATATCATATACTTGGCTCACGCCATTAGCACAAGATGGAGGAAGCATGGTTGGACATCAGTTTATCCAAAATGATTGAGGGGTGTTGGCAAACTACAAGCTTGATATGTCAACAAAGAAAGTGAATTATTCTTAATTAATTAATAATTCTTAAGTATTCTTAAGCTGGTTAACAGAGACACACTGTCCAAGACAGTGGAGGTGATGTTCCATTGTCCTCTCTCTTGATCAAACCATCTCCAGAATATTTTATTCAGTTCTAAGATCGCATTCAGGAAGACAAATGATAAAATTAATAGTATTCAGAGGAAATAAACACGTAATACCATATGAGCTAATGTCACTTGGGCATGTTTAGCTTAAAGAAAGGGCAGCTAGGTGGCACCACAGTGAACAGAGCACCAGGTCTGGAGTCAGGAAGTCTCATCTTCCTGATTTCAAATCTGGCCTCAGACACTATCTGTGTGACCCTGGCAAGTCACTTGACCCTGTTTGACTCCATTTCCTTATTTGTAAAGTGAGTTTGAGAAGAAAATGGCAAAACTCTCCAGTATCTTTTAGCCAGAAAACCCCAAATGGAGTCACAAAGAGTTGGACATGGCTAAAAATGACTAAATAGCAAAACTTTTTTAAAAAAACGAACATTTTGGGGGAGAGGAGGACATTTCAGATATTCTCTTTGCACCAGAGGACAATCAATGTGATGAAATGATTTGACTTATTCTACTAGGTCAAGGTTGGCAAACTAAGGTCCAAGGGCTTTCTTGCCTGGGGGCCTGTTTTTATACGGCCCCATGAGCTAACAATTGTTTTTACAGTTTAAGATGCAATTTGTTGTATTTGAATCATAGTGTATTATTATTCAACAAATTGTACTTTAAAATATGAAAGGTGGTACACCTCACAGGTGGTACAAGATGAGTGGGAGATTGGACAGCAGTTTGCCAGCCTCTATGTGGGGTCACAAAGGTCTGAACTGTTAGCTGGGAGCTGCAAGGAATCATTTTTAGGTCAGGAGGTAAAGCCCAATTTCCTAACAATGAGAGCCATTCTAAATTGAGATAGGCTATCTTCGGAGATAGTAGATTTCCTCCTCTCTCTTTTTTTTTTTTTTTGGACAGTTTGATATAGTTTATACATGTGCTATCATGTAAAAATATTTCCATTTTAGTCACACTTGTGAAAGAAGAAATAGATCAAAAGGAAAAAAAATGTTTCAATCTGCATTCAGAGTCCATCAGTTCTTAATCTGGATATGGATAGCATTTTCATTCATGAGTCTTTTGTACTCATCTTGGATGATTGTGTTGCTGAGAACAGTGGAGTCATTCCTGGTTGATCAATATACGATGTTGTTGATACTTTGTACAATGTTTTCCTGGTTTGCTCATTTCACTTTGCATCAGTTTGTACAAGTCTTTGCAGGGTTTTTTGTATTGTTTTTTGCTCATTTTTTTTTTTGTGGTTGTTCTTTTCCATCTGTTTTAAATTTGGGCTCTGCTCCTGCGGTGGAAGGGGCATTGTCTAGGCTTCTTGTGGCAGTGGCTGCAGGTCCTGGCTATTTACCTGGTGCTGTGTTGATGTTGCCCTGAGACCCTTGTGTCTGATATCATGCTGAAGGGATGGGCTGGGCGGTGGCTCGCACTACTGGAGCTGTAGAGGTCTGGCAGCTTAGCTGGTGCTGAGCGGGGTTCCTAGTGCTGGTGTCTAGCATTGCTGAGGTCAAGTGGGGTGTTCTTTCATTTTTCTGGAGCTACACTGAGGTAGAGGGACCTCTGGCCACCTGAGGATGCCTGTTTGCCCAGGACTGTGTTGAAGCACACAGTGGTTCTTGGAGCTACAGTCTGCCAGTTTCCTGGCTATGCTAAGGCATGTGGGGGCTGCTGGTGTTGGTGTTTACATCCTATATATACCATGCTGGGGCTCAGGATCTCTCCCTTGTTCCCTGATGTGGGGCTTGCTGCTGACTTGCTGGGATGCTTCCTGTCCTGGATTGTGCTGCCCTTTCACTTGATGAAGACGGACTTTTATTGCTGATCTTCCAAGTTTCTTGGGCTGAAAGATTGTTTCATCTCCATCTTTTTAGGGGCTCTGCTATTCTAGAATTTGTTTTGGGGTGCTATTTTAGAGTTACAATGATTTACTGTGTACTCTGCCATCTTGGCTCCCAGAAGTCCTCATCTGAATTTCTCTTATTTAAAGTCATCTTGCTAAGGTTGGGTGACCATTTTTTGTGGCATGATGTAGAGGCAACTAGGAGGCGCATTGGACAGAGACTGGTCCTGGAGTCACAAGACCTGGGTATAAGACTGACTTCAGACACTTATTAGTTGTGTGACACTGGGCAAGTCATTTCAATTTTGTCTGCCTCAGTTTCCTCATCTATAAAATAGAGAAAATAATAAAACCCACATCCCATAGCTGTTGTAAAGGTAAAATAATACTTGTAAAGTGCTTTGCAAACATTTGAGCCATATAAATTTAAATTACTATTATTAGCAGGAATTCTTGTTCAGGCACCAGTTGTCTTAGATGGCTACTTCTGTAGCCTTCTAAGTATCCCTCTACCTTTGAGTCTGCCCAGAGCCAGACTGTCTATCTTAGACCCCCCACTAGGGAATGATCTCAGGAAAAGGGACACAGAACAGTTATGTTTAGATAGAGGATGGACAATAGGATATTTGAAACTTGGGGGGTACAAAGAAAAAACAAAACCATCCCTGACCCCCAGAAACTTATATTCTAAAAGAAGGCGAAGAAGGCAGAGAGAGATCAATGAAGCAGAGGCATTATCACTGTTGCTTTTAGGGAGATGTAGCCCAAATAAACTTGATATATGTGTGTAGGGGGAGGAACATGTGGGTACACATACTTACGCATGCAAAGTGAGATGAGAGACACTAAGTGGTTGGAAAAGGACCAAAGGTAAATCATACAAAGTAAGTGTTTAATGAATATTAGTTGACTGACTGGAGGTAGGGATATGTGATAATGAATTAGGAGTCAAAGAACTGAGTTCTTATTCTAATTCTTATTCCACCGTGTTTGTGGACCCTAACTTCTCAAACCCTCAGTTTCCTCATCTGGAATATGAAAAGAACACTGTTTGAATTGATATCTTCACACAATAGCAAATGTAGCATGGGACTGGAGTTGAGAAGAGGTGCAAGGACTGTTTTTGGAGATTTGAGGAGTTATATCCCCAAAGATCAGAGATGATATGCAGAAAAGAACACTGAAAACTGGAAAGTGTCTTATAAATGCAAAATCATTTCATCAATGTAATTCCTCCACTAAAATCTTGCTCCAGTGCCTCATGGCACACAGCATGGACATAATCCAAGTTGTCCAAGGGTATTACAATCAAATTCCATCTCTGGAAGGTATTGCTTAGCTGGAAATACTTTGAATAAGAAATCAGTGACAGAGTGTGTGTCTGTCTTCTGAAGAATCATCTAGCTATATTTGGAACCAAAGGGTTGGGTACCAGGTAATGCATTCTACTTATTAACCCCAGCAGCTCATAAAGACCATCTGCTAAAGTTTAGGGGGGTGGTGATCTCTGTCAAAGGAAGGGGTGCTCACATGGAGTCTGGATTTTTATTCAGATCCGTTTTATTCAACAAACAATTATGACTAATACATGCAAGGTATGTTTCTAAGCATTTGGGGATAACAGAAAAAATCCAACTCAACAAAAAAGGAATCCCTTATCTCAAGGAGCTTATATTTTATTGGGGAGGATTGGACATATTGCATGGAATTGAGAACTGAGTTTGATATGAAGAAGTGGTAGCTAAAAGTTGTTGTCAACATTTCTGCTGTTTTGGAGGCATGCCCCCACTCCAACTGTCACTTTAAGCACAGGACGGATCATGCTTTGTTTTTAAAAATGTTACTGATGCCTTTGCTTTATACATCATATTCATTTCCGCACACACTCCTCCATCCTCCAAACTCTCCTTTATAGTAATGAAAGGAAGAAAAAACTACTAAGCAAAATAAATTTCCACACCCACATCTCTGACAGTGTGTACAGACACTCTACACCATTAGGTCTCCCCATGTCTCCAATGAAAGGAGGGAGGTGCATTTTCTCATCTCTTTTCCGGGGTCAAATGGATCATTATAATTACACAGCGTCTATCTTCATGTCATTTATCTTTTCATTTCCATAGTTGTAGTCATCACATATTTTGTTTTCCTGATTCTGTTTACTTCATTCTCCATCAATTCATAGATATTTTCCTCTGTTTCTCTGGATATAATATCATGTTTCTCAGCTTTGTACCTTTCTGAGAGAGAGAGAGAGAGAGAGAGAGAGAGACAGAGACAGAGACAGAGACAGAGAGAGGGAGAGACACAGAGAGAGAGACACAGAGAGAGACACAGAGAGAGACAGAGAGACAGAGACAGAGAGAGAGAGAAAGAGAGAGAGTCAGAGAGAGACAGACAGAGAGAGGGAGAGACAGAGACAGAGAGAGACAGAGAGAGACAGAGACAGAGAGAGACACAGAGAGACACACAGAGAGACACACAGAGACAGAGAGACAGAGACAGAGAGAGAGAGAGAGAAAGAGAGAGAGAGAGAATAGTCAAAAACCAATCCAACCGGACGTCTCCAGGTCCCTAAATCTATTTTTTTTAAATACATTTCTGTAAGTCAGACCCCCCCCACTCCCAAGTAGAAATCATAGGGATCAATCAGTCAGCCAACAAACCTTTATTAAACATCTGCAGTGTTCCAGACACTGCTCCAGGTGATAAGAGTACAAAGATAATGAGATGGTCCTTACCTGCATGGAGGTTACATTCTATCCAGAGTGCCCAAGAAGGAAGGTCTCACTTTGACCACTCAGGCCTCTTCTAACTCTAGATCCAAGATCCCATCATCTTCTAACTGACCAGAAGATTGACATGATGTCTTGGTGTCATGATCCTCTCCCAGAATGAGGGACGAACACCACCGCCTGATGACCCTTTCCTGGCTCTGCAGTGGCCGGAGGCCCTCTTGCGCCACACCTTCATCTCCTCTCTCTATTGTAGGGTAGAAAAAGCCCTAAGCAGTAGCACAGAAAAGAGCTAATGTTTCTCACTTTTCCCCCAAACTTCACCTTGTTTCATAAAGAATTTTCTTTAATGAAAACTTTTCTCTGCCAAGCCTGGACTGCTTAAATAAGTCACAGGTTGAATAGAAAAGTGAACATAAAATCCTGCTTGTCTGTTGGTGTCTAACTGGCAGCTGAAAAGATTCAGTCGACTCTGAAATGGGAGTTTGCCCTCTTCCCCAGAGAGTGACATGGCGCCTTTGGCCAATTTCAAATTTTTTTTTAAATGATGAATAATGTTATAGAAGTCATTGAGCATGTCCAAGGCTTTGGGAGATTCAGTGGTAAAACTAAAAAATCAACTTCTGCAATGTATCCACAGAAGCATTTCTAAGCTGTCCTGAGTTTTTCAAACATTTTCCACATATTTTTTTCTAAGAATGCTTAACTGCCCATCGACAAGATTTTTCTTGACAATGGAGGCATTCCATTACAGTAACGTGAGCATTCAGCAGCCAGTTTTCCACTGGCATCCTATTTATGAGGTTCTTGGGGTCAGGAGAGATTTGATTTTTCTTTCCTTTGAAAAAAAAGAACAGTTAATCTTATTACATTGCAGCATAGCAGTGAATGAACAGGGTCCCTGTTGCAGAGATGGACATTCATTTGAAGGTCACTCAAGTCCCATTGCTAGGAGCCAGCTAACATTTTGGATTCAGTGAGAGCATTCATGTTTACACAAATAGCTGCTGGTGAATGAACCTCAGAGAGCTTGGCATTCCAAAAAGATTGGCTGTAGGTCTATATCCTTTGGTAAGCTTCAATTCAATAACGAATTATCAAGCACTCTGCAGGGCCTGGGTATACAAATATGAAATACACCCTAGTGAGACAGTGGATGGACCGCCAGGCCTCGAATCAGGAAGACTCTTCCTGAGTTCAAATCTGACCTCAGGTACTTACTAGTTGTGTGACCCTGGGTGAGTTATTTAATCCTGTTTGCCTCAGTTTGCTCATCCATAAAATGAACTGGAGAAAAAAAATGGCAAACCATCCTAGCTTCTTTGTCAAGAAAACTCCAAATGGAGTCATGAAAAGTCAGACATGAAGGAAAAATTACTGAAGAAACAAGGGTTTATATTCTTTAAAAAATTTTTTTTTGTGATAGACATATGGCACATTTATTAAGCACTGTGTGTCAGATGCTGAGCTAAAGGTGGATATACAATTATAAGCAAGCAAGGGAAGATTTTACCTTTAGAGACTTTCATTCTAATGCATAAAGAGGACACAGAGAAGAAAGCTAGAAAGTAGGGGAGGGGGGGTATCCTAGTTGGGGAATGATGAAGATCCTATGAAAAGGAACATGGAGTTCTGGGTCCTAAGCAGGGTAAGACAAAAAGCTTGTCTATTGAAGTGAGGAGAGCCAAGGGCAGAGCGCAAGTTTCCAATATTTCTTACCAACAAATAAAAACATTTTAACAAAGGGCAGAAAGTAGAGCTTGACATGAAATTAAGCACTTTTGTTATGTGTAGTTTCTTTTAAGTGTATATTAAGCTTAACATAATGGTAATAGAAAAGACAACTTGGCAGAGGAAATAAAGAGTGAGGCTTGAAGCCAGGAAGACCCATGGAGAGGAGAAATTGGAATGCAGAGATCCTCAAAGGACAGAGACTAATTAGGAGGCAGCTATAAAATAATCCAGGCACAAAGTTTGATAAGGGTCTGAACTAAGATGTAAAGGTTGAGAAAGGCAGTGACATGATGATGTAGAGGCAGACCCAATGAGACATGATGATGAGGATGATGATAGCGATGAGGTGGTGATGATGATGATGGTTGATTGATAATGATGATGGAGATGATGATGATGATGGCTAACATTTTATAGCACTGTAAGGGTTGCAAAGCACATTACAAATACGATCTACTTTTATTCTCAGAATAACCCTGGAAGGTAGGTTCTATTATTAATTCCCCTTCCTATACCTCTATTTTCATTTCTCCATGAGGAAACTGAGGCAGACAGAAGTTAAGTGTCTTACACTGGGTCACACAGCTAATAAGTGTAGTAGTATAAAACTGAATAGAGAGAGTAAAGGAGAGAGAAGAGCCCAGAACGACTCTGAGGTTGTGAAGATGGGTGACTGGGAGGGTGGTGATGCCTTCATAGAAATAGGGAAGTTTGTTTGACCCAAGTATGGACTGAAGAGGCAAGATGATGAGCTTCATTTCAGACTTGATGAGTCTGGTGCCCACTGTATATCCAGGTGGAAATGTTTGACAAAGTCAATGGCACCATGGTAAGAAAACTGGTTTTAGAATCAGAATTTGTTGGTCAATTGTTTTTCAGTTGTGTTCAACATTTCACGACCCCACTTAGGGCTTTCTTGGCAAAGATACTAGAGTGGTTTGCTATTTACTTCCCTAACTCATTTGACAAATTAGGAAACTGAGGCAAGTAGGGTAAAGTGATTTATCCAGGGTCACCCAGATAATAAGTGTCTGGGGCCAGATTTGAACTCAGTAAAATGAGTCTTCCTGATTCTAGACCCCACACTCTGTGCATTATGGTACCACCTAGCTGCCCCTAAATCAGAATGTTTGAGTTCAAATTTTGACTCTTTTATTTACTATCTATATGAATTAGTCAAATTATCTGACATTTTTTAGGCCTCAGTTTTCTCATCTAGTAAATGGAATATTGGACTGAGGTGCCTCTAATATCCCCTTCAGCTCTATATCTGTGATCCCATGAAGTCAAGATAGCTTTTTTGCCTATCCAAGGACAAAGAGATCATCAGGGGGAAGAGTTAGTTGGAGAAGCAATTGTTTCTGGCCACAACACTCATAGTGATTATCCATCTACTTACTACCAAAGGTATGGATAACCAGTAATCTATGCCAGTGAACTCCAATTAAATTACAGCTATTTTGAAATATTGAAATATAATTTAGTGAAACCACCTTTCGTTGTAGTTTTCAACCATTTTAAATGTAAATTCTTAGTTTCTTCTATAGATTTGAGGTGGGGTATATTTCATATTTAAGGTAACTAGGTGGTTCAGTGGATAGAGCCCTGAAGCCTGGAAGACTCATCTACCTGGGTTCAAAGCTGACCTCAGACATTTGCTTGTGGTGTGATTAATCCATTGGAGAAAGAAATGGCAAATCACTCCAGTATCTTTGCCAAGAAAGCCTAACGGACACTACGGTCCCCGGGGTCACGAAGAATTGGACATTCTTGAACAACAAACAGAAATATTTTATTTAAGAGAGAAAGCTTTTACTGCATGGAATTTGTCTTCAGACCTTTTTCTTCCCTTTAGAAGTAAGAACTCTTTTTTTCCCTTTTATCTGAGAACCATTTCATCTCCATTTAGCTGCAGCCCAATAATTTTATTTTTCATTTCCTCCCGTTGTATTCTCCCTGGTCTTCATCCCATCTGTTGTGAGGCCCAGATAATCTGTAGTAATATTTCAGATTTATGGTGAAGGAAAATCAGAATCAGGTGGTTTGAAGGCAAAAAGGAAAAGGCTTGTAAATGTTGATATTTTAGCAGAATCATATGTGGTCCTAGGAAGCATAACGAGCTCTCTTCATGGTGGAAAACAAGGGAGATAAGGACGAACAACCTTTTCTTTTATTTTTACTTGAAATTTCTTGCTGAGTAGGGTCACACACTGTGACAAATAGTGAAGCCTATGAAAAAACCCTAAAGCCACAGTCTGTGGGATATACCCAAATGGAAACTTATTTTTTGGTTTGTAAGCTAGTTGTATTTCCCATGAAGATAAAAAGCAGAATTTCAAAGGCAAAGCTCTCTTTTTCTCTGAGGAAATGGTGTCGACTCATTCTATTGTTAAAAAAATTAATTTTTTTTTCTTTTTATGGAATCAATAGTATTTTGTTGTCAATACCATGACTTAATTTTAAAGAGTATAAGTTTCTCAAAGTCTTGCAATAACTATTCATTTCAGGAAATGAATGAAAACTCCCTGAAATTAATTAGAATGATATAGGCATATGAGCATGGAGCCAAGAGTTTTCATTTCAAGAGAACCCAAGTCATGTCATGGTGGCTCATGAATTCATATCATCAGGGTAAATGAATGTGGTAGTTAGCCTTTATGAGATCATTGGCTTGGGTTGTGGTGATCATCTAGCCCAACCCTCACGTATGACATATTGGAAAACTGAGGCTCAGAGATGCAGAAAAACCAATCCAATGTTACACTCGTACTAGATAACAGAGATAGCATTTATACCCAGACCCTGATCCCAAACCCAGGCCTCTCCAGCACCCTGCTTCCCATTTTAAAGTTTGTCCCCCTTTATGCCAACCTTTAAATAATGAAGAAAATCACAGAAGTCACTTAAGACTGGGAACCACTTTGTGCTTTCATCCATTTCATGGATCACCATGGTCAGAAAAATTCTTTACCCTTTCGGCTGGCTTTCTGGTACATTAGCATTTTACTGTGAATTAATTGTTCAATTTACCTTCCTGCCTGTGGGAGAGGTCGGATCAGATCACTAAAGGAATTCATTTTAGGGGATCTGAGCAGGGAGTTTTGGAGAGTGGAGGAGGGAAGTTTTCAAACACAGAGGCACTCATGGGGAAGAGTGTCTTGGGGAGGGCAGTACCAGGCCCTAGGAGGGCACAAGATTCTTGGGTAATACAATTATGGAAAGAAAGAATACCCAACAGCTATGGGTAGCATGACAGACACCAAATAGGAAAGGGGGGAAGGCACTAATGGAAGACTTTCTCTATATCATAGCTCTGCTTTGGCTGATGTTGATAATGTTCCCCCATTCTGAAAGTGGAAGCTGGGTCTAAAAAAATCAAGTGGTTTGTTGATCAGTTACTGAGCCTGAATGGTAACACTTGGGACAAGGAGGTGCATTCCTTGGCTCCTGGATATTCCTGTTATTGTTCAGTTGTGTCCAATCTTAGTGACCTCTTAGGTTTTCTTGGCAAAGATAAAAGAATGGTTTGGCATTTCCTTCTTTAGTGGATGAAAGCAAGCAGGGTTCAATGACTTGCCCAGGATCACACAGCCAATAAGTGTCTGAGACCAAGAGAGTCTTCTTGCCTCCAGGCCCAGTGCTCTGTCCACTGAGTCACCTAGTTGCCTCCTGTTCATTAGGCTATGCTAAATCCAGATAAATTCAAACGAACACTTTATGAACTTACAGCTTCTTATTTTACTATGTAAAAACAAAAACCCAAACCTATACTTTAAAAATGAGTAGCATGAAAAGAATGAAACCCAAATATTTCAGGAGTAAAAGCCCCTTTCTTCTCCAGGACACAGAAGTGAGATAGAAAAAGACAAAAACAAAATAAAACAACTTTTCCAAAGAAATTTCTTGTATGACTGAGAAAGTCCTGCAAAAACTGGGAAGGAGACCCTGGATTTTCCCGCCTGTTACAGGCAGCTAATGAGAGAAGGTATCTTGCTGAGTGGCTCCATTCAGCAGAACCTGTAGGACATGGATGGTGGAAAATATGCTGCAGTTGAAATCAAAGGATGTGTTCAAGTTTTATTATAGCTGTGTGAGTTTAGCCAAATCACTTTACCATCTGGACCTCAGTCTCCCCATCTGTAAAACAATAGTACTGGAGTCAGTGACCTCTACTGAATTTGGAGGATAATGAATCCTATTCTCTATTGCTATAGTACAATAAGCTTGCTTCTTTATACTCCCTGATTTTCTCTTTATGTGATTTGATAACTCTGGAAGTGAGGATAACTGAGCAAGGGGGCAGCCTGGGGTGTGGTGTTATACCAGCATTTTAGAAGGCTGATGATGAGGTTGATTCGCCAAGTCTATCATCCAAATATATACTCTCTCCTAATCGTCTATCTGTCTTCATGAGCACACTTGACCCTAACCATTCCACCTGGCATTGTGTAAGACAAGTAAGACAATTGATAGCTGTAAGAAGTCATACTGAAATATCAGTGATGCGACTAGACAAATCTGTAAAGATTTGGGCTTATTTATTAAAAATACCCAACATTAGCTGTACTCTTACTTTGATCAAACATTCTCTATTCTCTTTCTTTCCCTGTCTTAATTTTGATTTGTTTTCATCACATCATATGCCTCTTTGTCTATGTGAAAGTACTCATTTTCACAAAGGGCTTCTGTTCACTCTTTAGAAAAGAAGAAAAATGGTGAGTATAGTTTAATCCTTTGCATGTCCTAGATACGCTCAACTGAACACTAATCTGAGGTATTTTGGAAAGATGTACATGGATTTCTTATCTCATTTGGCTCACCAGATCATCTGGGCTTCATCCACATTCTGAAAGAGTGAGTCTGCCCAGCAGGCTTTTCTGAGGATGGCTGAATTGGTTATGTCTTATGAAGTTGAATAATTTTCTTTTTAGATACTTCTACCATCCCAGTGGTCCCAGAAATAGCTTTATGCTACAGTCAGAAGTAAAAATCTAAGGAAAATAACCAGTCAGCACTCCCCCAAGAAGGGAATGGCTTGGCTCAGTGAGAGACTTGTTCTGCTTAGCAGCAAAAAGAAGTGTGACTAGAGTATGTGAGTGGTTGGATCTGCAACCTGGCCAGTGATCCCTCTTGCATTTGTGTTAGGCATAATATTTTCCTCTAAACAAAATTGAGGAGGATCCTTTTGGTGCCTCTCCACCACCTCCAGAGGTCTGGTGCTATCATGATCTCTAAAGTATCCTTCTGGGGTACCCAGGTCCCACAACTCCACCCAAACTTTATTGTCCCATGTTCTGAGTCCAGTTACCTAGTTAGGTAACCGTAAGGGAAAACACTTCTGCCATTAATGGAAGATACCTGGGGGTAACACAGGGCTCGTGGAGCCGACAATCAACTTCTAAAGGATCTGCCTTGATAATTCAAGCTATTTTTTTTAAAGGGAGATTAACCTTAAGGTGCCAATGGGAGGTAGCAGGTTAATTCAGTCAGTGAATCTCTGCCAACTTTCTTATTGTTTTGCATTCATTTTCAGTTGTGTCTCCATTTGAGGTTTTCTTGGCAAAAGTTTAAGACCTCATTTGGGATTTTCTTGGCAAAAACACTGGAGTGGTTTGTCATTTCCTTCTCCAGCTCATTTTTACTGATGAAGAAACTGAGGCAAACAGGGTGAAGTGACTATTCCAGAATGACATAGCTAGTGAGTGTCTGAGGCCAGATTCGAACTCATGAAGATGAGTCTTCCTGACTTCAGGGCTGGCACTCTACCCACTGCACCACCTAATGATCCTTGCCAACTCATACCGTACCAGGTAAAAACTTATCCATTAGGGAATAATTCTGACTGGGAATTTCAGAAGAAAGCAGGATTATTGCATGAGTAGGGCTTTTCAATGGTCCTCAGAGCTTACCCTGTAAACATCTCTTCTTCTTGACCTGTTCCTATGGAGCTTTTTTATTCCTAGCACTTGAACTACATGAGAAAAGATGTTATGCTAGGAACTTCAAAGGTCTCTGTTCAGGGAGACCATCTTTTTCTTGGAGCCCACACAAAGCCCAGTTAGAGGAAAGTATGAAGAATGATTCCAGAGACAGGCATTTCTTCATTTTTCACCCAGGAAAGTCCCACTGCTAAGAGAAGAATTAGCCCTGATTGGGTATGATCCTTTTGGCAATAACCAAAGGTCAGAATATTTGTAGGCGAGTGTTGTTCCTTGGCAACATTCTGGCCTGAGGGTACCAAAGACAACCCAGTTCCGTGGCTGCCCAAGTACAATGTGGAACTGTGTACATGTGGTATAGCCACTGCCCAAGTAATCAAGATGTAGTGAAGGATCCATTTAGTACAGATGTGCTGGGGATCCCAAGAAGTTTGAGACTTTAAGGGGCTTACGTTCTGACTAGAGAGACAAAAGGTACATGAAGTCTTAAGTGGACAAGAGAGTACAGAATGCTAAATCCTAGGGTACAGGAAATAAGAGGAGGGGAATTTCAGAGCAGGGAGAGGTTAGTGTGGATGAGGGTCATTCCCGGTTCTTATTCTCCTCCCCCTCCACCCCATCCTCATGAATTCAAGTACAAGTTCACCCAGATGATGATTTTTTCAGGTGTATGTGGATTGTCACCAGATGTCTTGACCTACATCTTGCCACTGCTCTCCGATGACTCTGGAGGAGACAATGAGGCTGAAGACTGAACAACTCTGCCTCATTTAAATCTAATTCACTTACAAGTCAAGACTTCACCCTTCTGACATGATCAGTTCTCTCTGAGAATGAAGGGCAAAAAACCATATACTATATATACTGTACATCACTCAGATAGAGAGTGATGTATCCATGCATGGAATCCATCTTCACACAGTTCTTGGGGCCAGGGCTTCATTGGTTAGAGGGAGCTATCTATGGACTACGTAACCCAAAAGTACATGTGAAAGGCCCATAGTGTGGCAATGTCACCTCACATAGACTAAGTGGGCAGCATACCCAATGTGAAAGCCTGTGGGACTGTCACAAAGAGGATAGAAGACAATGATGAGAAAAAAGCCATTCAAGCCTATGGCATACTTCCTATATATTTTTTTCAATGACATTAACTCCTAGTCGTGGTATTTTATGGAATAACCATTTTAAGAAAAAAATGTTTCCCCACACTACTGCCTAAAAATTAAAACAAATTATAATTTAAAAAGCCTTTACTATATATTATTGACATGAACCAAGTACCCTGAAGGAAGGTGATGTGACTTATTAGAAAAGAAAGAACTCATGTAGAATAGTTTTCAGAAATAGGATAATAAGACAGTAAATGAGATATTCATTTGGCATTTTTCTCACCAGAAATAGAATCAGATATGCTAGCTGAATTAATATTATCAGCACCAGGCTGTGCTATAAAGTGGCATAATTAATTAGCAAAAATCTTAATGAGCTTTTCCCCAATTCCTACCTTCCTTTTTTATCTGTGCCTACCTAAGCTGGCAGAATATGTATAATGAGGCAAATCCAAACACTGGTACTGAGTCTGATGATGCTATTCTGCTGCAAAATATTACAATAGCAAAAACCACACTATATTTAACGGAATTATCTACAATGCTAGAACTACCAGGAAATGTCTCTATGTTTGACAACTAATTTCTAAGGATATAAGCTTCTTGAGACCAAAGACTGTTTCAGTTGGATTTCCAATCCCCAACACATAGTAGGTGCATTTACAAAGGGTCGTGCTGCTACTTGGGCTAGTCTTCCTGTGCTAATTCACTTAATGCATTTCCTACAGAAGCAGGGGCAGCCACACTTCAGGATTACAGTTGGGATTTGGGGTTGGAGAGGAATGTGATGAGTAGATTGAGGTCACCTAGTCACTTTAAAGGCAAGAAATAAAATAGCTCACATTTATGCCTTGTTTTAGGGTTTACAAAGCACTTTCCTCAAAACAACCCTATGAGGAAGGTAGTACAAAGTTTATCCTTAGGAAACCGAGACTCAGAGACTCCAAGTGATTTCCCCAGGGCCAGAAAGTTAATAAGTACTGAAGCCAGTATCTGGCCCTCATTTTCTAATTCCAAGGGAGGTGTTCTTTCTACCATAGAGACTTCCTACACTGAGACACATAATGAGTTATTTTAAGATGAACCTCCTTCTCCAATGACTTTTAACTTCAGATATTTCTTGGAAAAAACCCTTCCAGAACTGCAAACCCTTCATATGAGATTGAATTTGTACTTAGCAATTCAATTGTCACCATGTTAATAGTTACCACAATGCAAAAATCCCTTTTTTTGTACTACTATATTCCTTTCCCTTCCTCAAAAGGCTAGAATAAAGATGGTCTGTGGTGAATAGGTATAAAATGCAATATTAAATTATTCACATTAATTGATATAGCAAGTACTAGTCATTGGATAGATGAAATCACATTTTTGTCTATGGTGAAACAATAGAATGTTTTTTTATTAATTAAATTCATTGAAAAAATTTTATTAAATATCTGTTATAGAGCAGGCACTGTGTTAGGGACTAGAGGTACCAGAACAATAAGGACTTAGACTCACCTTCAAGGATCTTGCTTTCTACTGGAGAGATACAGTATGTGTACACATAAGTCAAGACTCTATTTATGTATAAATATATACACACATGTACAGGTATATATACACATATAGGTAAGTATATATTTAGGTTTGTGTATATATGTATATACACTATCTGTACATATATACATACACATATCTATACATATAACTATGTATACATACATACATACATGTGCATACACATACAGACACATGTATGAAAGGGGCACCTGTAAACTGCCTCTTGAACTCTTCAGGGCTGAGGTGAGGAGGGAGAACATTCCAGGTAAAGGAAGGGAGTCTGACTATGGGACAGCATACGTGAAGAAGAGGATATAGAATGTAGGGTTGATGAGGGGAGGAATGATGTGAAATCAAGGAGGAAAGAGATTTGAGTCAGATTTTAGAGGGTTTAAATGTCAGACAGAGGAGTTTGCGTCCTCTCCCGGGGAGTGTAGAGAGTCACTGAAGGTAACGTAGTCAGGCTTGTGCTTTAGGAATATGAATCTGAAAGTTCTGGGGATGGTGGATGAGAGAGGCTGGAGGCAGGGCAGTCATGAGGAGGCTGTTGTCATTACTGTGACATCGGACCAACTGGGAAGCTATTGCAATAGAAGAAGAGAGAGGTAGTGAGGTCCTGAAACATGGAGGTAGAATTGACAAGACTTGGCAACTAATTAAATATGAGTGATAAGGAAAAGGGGAGAGTGAAGGATGACTCGAAGGCGGTGAACCTGGGTGACTGGAAGCGAAGGTTAATGAGCCTAGTATGGGACATGTTGAATTCAAGAAGCCTAGGGGGCATCCAGAGGGAGATGGCTAGTGGCAGACTGGAGAAATGGAGGGCAGACATATTTGTTGAAAGTCATCTTCAGAGATGATAGTTGAACCCAAGGGAGTTGGATGAACTTGAACATCATCAAACATCTCTGGGTCTCAGTTTCCTCATCAAAAAAATGAAAGAAACAGATTAGATAAATCTCAAGGTTCTTTCCAGCTCTAATACCATTCCAATATAGAAATTAAAGCAAGATAAACACATCGTTAATTGCAGAGGTATATACGGTGCAGGAAATGATCATACAATCAGAGTACTGACACTTCAAGGTTGGAAGGGATCTCAGTAGCCACATTATCTAACCTATTATAGCATATCCAACAAATATCAAGCCTCAACTTGAACACCTCCAATGATTGGCCCATTCCAATAAGAGAATAAGCATTTAAATAGCATCTACTATATGCCAGGCACTGTGCTAAGTGCTTTACAAATATTGTCATCTGATCCTCTCTACAACTTTGAGAGGCAGATGCTATTATTATCTTCATCTTACAGTTGAGGAAAATGAGGCAAAGAGAGGTTTGAGTGACTTGCCTCCAGGTCGCACAGTCAGTAAATATCTGTGGTTGGATTTGAACTCAGGGCTTCCTGACTCTAGGTCCAGTACTCTACCTACTGTTCCACCTTACTGCCTAAGCTCTGCTTAGTACTAGTTGTCAGAAAGTTCATATAAAATCTAAATTTGACTCTGAAATTCACATCCATTGCTCCTCTTTCTGGCCTTTGAGATCAGAAAGAATCAGTCTTTCCTAAAACAGAACTACCATGTGGCCTGTGAGCCTTCTCTATACCAGGCTCAACATTCTCTGTACCTTTAGATAATCTCCATAAGGCAAATACTCCTCACCTGAATGCTTTTCAGGTTACAAATGTCCTCTATACGCTATGGTGCCCAGAACTGAAAACAGTATTCCAGATGTTCCGTGAATAGCACAGAGTACAAATTGACTATTACCTCCTAATCCTGGAAGTCATGCCTCTCTTAATCCAAGATCATATTAGGTATTCTTGGTCACCTCATTATGCTGCTAAACCATAGTGAGTTTACAGTTCACTAAACTCCCATCTGTTTTTCAGACAAAATCTTAATCATATCCTTCCATTCTTATTTAGGAAGTTGACTTTTTTGATCCTGAGAATAAGATTTTACATGTATCCCTATTTTATTTAGTTAAATTTGGCCTGACGCTCTAGGTCCACAAAGCCTTTTGACTCCAGACTTTGTCATTTAGCACGTTAGCCCTCCCTCCCAGCTTTGTGCTTTCTGAAAATCTGATAAGGATGCCATTGGTAACTTTATCTTTATCACTGATGACAATCTTAAATAGCCCAAGGTCAAACACAAATCCCTGGTGTCCTCCCCTGACAATGCCTTGGCAAGTTAAGATTGAATGATTAACCACTGCTTTCTGAGCCTGTTACTCAACCACTTCCAAATATATCATCTAGTCTACATCTCTCCATCCTATCTCTAAGCTTAACTTGAAATATTTTGTCACAGGACCTTGGAGATCATGGTAGTGCAATCCCTTCATTTAGTAAGAGTAATCTTTCCTATGGTTTTTGGAGTTTGTAATTCTTCTTTTGATAACCACTTGTTTATATTGTTTGACTACCTATTGGGGAATGGTCTCACGTTTCTTTCTTATATCTTATATCTCTTGGATAGCAGACCCTAATCAGAGATTTGAGGGAAAAAAAATTCTTTTTCCTCTATCAACAGCTGCAATTCATGTCCTGGTTGCATGGGTTTTGTTCATGCACAAGCTTTTCAATTTCTTATCACTGAAATGACTTGTTTTATCTTTTATGATAACTTCTTTCTCTTGCTTCATTAGGATTTCTCCCCAGCCATAGTTGTGTAACTTTTACCTGATCCAGTTGTCTTCTGATTTTTCAATAGCAATACTTTCATTTTAAAGATGAAAATCTGAGTCCTATGGAAGTTATCTCACTTTGTCAGGGTGAACCCAGGAAGATGGTGGTAGGGTCAGAATCTGGGCCTGTGTTCTTTTAGCTGTGACTGAGAATGATAGCACTTAACCCTTTGAATATGAACATTTATTTATTCATATGGGGTTTGTTTATGGCTCTGAGACCACTATGCATATGTGAATTAAAAGTCCAGGTAGGTAGATTCAAGCCATTTATAAAAATCTAAATAAAAAATGACATTCCAGTTTCTTTTAGCTCTGTTTTTCACTGCTGAAATTCTGGATTTGCTTAGCTGGATTCAACTGTGATTGGTACATTGAAGCTTTCACAACCTCTATGAGGAAAAGTCTTACATAGGTTTCCCTGTATTTTCTCTCAGTTCTCAGGGATTCTTGGATATTCCCATAGAGGGTGATGGGAGAATCACTGCTTTGTAACCTTGCCCCTTCCTCCGAGCTTTTTGGCCAGTAGAAAGTGAAATGTCCAAGATTATTGTCCTCTTTATAAAACTTAACTTTTCCCCTTCTCCCAAAATTCAGTAATCTCCTTCTACAAAAGTTATAATAAATTCATATAGTAGTTTATAATTTTTCATTTTTATTGATATATTTGGTTTTTCCTTTCTGAATATATCCCTTCTCTTCCCTTCCCTGTCAGATATTCCTTGCAGCCAAACATAAAAAGAAAAGGGGATAAAGCCATTTGGTGCAACTAGCCAACACCTCAATGAATAAACAGATACTTATCAATTGCCTACTATGTGCTGGGCACTGTGCCAACTGCCAAACACATCAAATGAGTCCGACGTTGTATGCCATGATTCACACCCATAGTCCTCACTCTCTACAAAGAAGAGAGAAGTAGAGAGAAGTAGGGACAAGGGCAAGCTTAGTCATTGTAATTAGATGGCATTCAATATTTTGTTTTTTTTGCGTGGGGGGCAGCACACTACTCATCTCCTTGCAGAGAGTGGAGAATTTGACATTTATTTTTTTGGACATGGGCAATGAAAGAATTTATTTAGCTTGACTATACATATTTGGTACCAAGTCTTTGTTGTTTATTTTTTTTTCAATGAGGGTAGGGAAGGTAGGAGAATGATTTTTGTTCATAAAAAATTAATTTAAAATCTCATTTAAATAGAATAGGGCAAAGTTGGGGAGGGAAAGCTGGAGCCATTTTTTTCAGCCTTATACCTTAGCACCGCTGGCCTGCAGATTGGTTTAGGGTCGTGGAGGCAGCTGAATGTGGGGCTGCTCTCCCTTTAACATTTGCGCTTCTTAGAAAGCTTATGCTCATCCATTGGAGAAGGCAGAAAAGAGGATTTATGTCCACTGAATCTTTTCTCTGGCCAGGGGTCAGAGAGAAAGGAGCTGAAGTTGTAAGATAGAGAAACAGATTATGTTAGCCACTTTTGAATTTTCCCCGTGGGTCTTATTTTCCTCAGGTTAATCCTCATTAATGTTGGGCAGATCCAACTTCTGAAAGAACTGACCCCTGGGGAAAAAAAGATAAAGGAGAAGGACCTGATCATCTGTGTGCAGACTCCAGCATCAATTTCAAAGTCTTCTGTGGGTAGAGGGCACTCCAAGAGGACCCGTTACATTTTCATGGTGGGAAAGACAACTCTAGGCTTTCCCATCATCTATATCAATATATCCACTGCCCTTTTTCCCAGATGCAATTCCTGAATCTGTTTAAATTTACTTGCACTGTAGGAGGAGAAATAAATGAAATATTTCCTGTTTATGAGTTTTATTGCCTCTGGTGAGGGGGATAATCAATTTTTTTTCCATTGTAAAAAGTTTTCATTGAAACATCCACATTCCTTCAGATTTCCCCCGTGGTTCTTTCTACCAGGCTTCATTGGTATAGTAAGCATAAGACATTGGGCCGCATCCTGCAGGGGGAATAGCCCGATCAGGGTGAGATGACTCTGGTAGCAGATGATGGAAGATCACCTCCAAATACTGAATTCTAAGGAGGCCCAGTAGCTTTAATTGTCTGCTGCCTGCAGCTGTTCCCAAAGGATGATGCTAGCAGGCTCTCATTCTGCAGGTTGGAATGGGCTTGTAAAGTTTGGTTGCAAAGCTGCTCTGTCATCTGCTCCCCGTTAGGCAGCTGAGGCCCTTGGTGGACTGGCACCAGATGCCTCAGATGCTCATCCTCTTGAGGAAAGGGGAGGCTGGTTTCTTGGATGCAGTCCCCCAATCTCGTCTGGCTGGGCTGATAGAGTTGGTTGTTGGCAGCTCTAAGCTGAAGTTCCCCACCTAAGTCAGCCTTTAGTCTCAAAAGGCCGCTGCTGCTTTCAGAGCTTACTTCTTTTCAAATTCTCTTGCACCGTCTCGGCTCTCTCATTTCCTGCTCCCAATCTGAACCTCCTTCCCTGTGCCCCCATCTTTGAAAGTATCTTGGTTCAAATGCCAGCCCTGCCATTAACTATTACCTTGGGCAAGTCAATTAACCTCTCTCAGTCTCAGTTTCCTCAACTGTAAAAGGAGAGAGTTGGACCATATGACCTTGAAGGTTCTCTCATGGCCTTGAGAGCAAGGACTGTCTTTTGTTGTTTTCATAGCCTCAGGATTTAGCACAATCCCTGGCACCTAATATATATACTTAAGAAACGTTTATTAACTACCTGACTTCTAAGAGCATCTCTGTATTCTTTTCACTAGATCACCCATCTGCAGTGGGGAGAACACTAGCTTTGGAGGCAGAGCCTTTCACTCGTCATTGATATAATGTTGGGTAAGTCTCTTAATCTCTAGGAGCCTCAGTTTCCTCAACTGTCAAATGTTGGGGGGAGGAGCTGGACCAGATGACCTCTAAGGTCCCTTCTGTCTCTAAAGGTTTGAATCTTTGTTAATACAATTTAGAAAGAACTAGGGGAAGTGGGCAGTCACCTCTTATTGACAGGAGAGCCAGATTTCAAGAGATAATAAGCACTCTTCCTTACAACTTACCACCTATTTCCATATACTTCAGCTTATCAATTATGGACTTGAGTTAAAATAAAGAGAAAATGAGATGGGAGCTCAGAAGGAAGATGAGTACAATTATGCAGACCTGGACCTTCCTCCTCTCCTCCTCCTACCTTAAACACTGATCTAGATCACCGCAGGAGTTATTTACATCCCCTATTCCAAAGCAAGGCTTTTATTTATTCATTTTTATCAAGTCTGCAAGCATGTCATATCACAGCCTGCTTCCAAACGTAGACAAAGAGAATTCTCAAAGTCAACTTCCCATTGGTGAGAAGGTAAGGTCAGAGGTAAGAAGAATGACCACCAGATACTGAAGGCATTATCTGGGGCCGAGTCCTAGGAAGTCATGGGTATTGGGCAGCTCAGAAAACAGGCAAAGATGTGATGAGCAACTGCTTCATTTGTCCCAGCAGGAGCAGAGGCTTTCGAGTCACCACTGGTATCTAGCAACTGTCCTGTACTTTGGGTAGAACTGAGCAGGTGGGTGCTGGTGCTAATTATTCATTCATGTTGAGCCAGTTAGAAGGGCGTAGGAGGTAGAAAGAGAAGATGTCAGCTTAGAGCCTGTATGATTAAGAGATCAGTAGTGTAGCAGGCAGCAAACAGTTAGTAGTAGGTATTAGCAGCAACTGGGTGGCTCAGTAGAAAAAGTACTAGGCTGGCAGTCAAGAAGGCTCCACTCCTTGAGTTCAAATCCAGCCTCAGATATTGACTAGCTATGTGACCCTAAGTCACTTAACCCTGTTGGCTGCTTTAGTTTTCTCATCTGTAAAATAAGCTGGAGAAGGGAATGGCAAGCTACTCCAGTATCTTTGCCAAGAAAACCCCAAATGGGGTTGCCGATAGTTGGACATGACTGAAAAAATGACAAAATAGCAATAAAAGTCGAAATTTTCAGAGAGTGCTGTTAAAAACAACACCTCAGTAGTACTTGAAAGAAAAGCAGAGGGGAAGGAAAGGAGGTGGGAGAAAAATTTGGAACTCAAAAACTTACAAAAATGAGTGTTGAAGATTATCTTTATATACAATTAGAAAAATACTATGAAGAAAAAAAGAAAGCAGATTTTCAAAATCTCAGTGAGTTAACAGGTATGATCACATGACCTAAAACTTAAAAATGAAAGATAGATAGGAAAAAGTGATTAAGAATTTCAAAACTGAAATACTAACAAAGAGATCAATGGGGTTGCCCAGGGAGTTCTCTGATAAGCTCAGATTTTATATGTGAAAAAAGAATTAAAGAATCTAAGAATGAAACAAGAGTAGTTTAAAACACTAAGTAGGGTGGCCAGAAGCTAAGAATGAGGTGAAGCTTATGAAAAGCTAGCAACAGCAAAAGAATTTTAAAAGGCATATTCAGAACAAAACAGGAAGAGAAAATAAGGAGTAGGCTAGATACAGAACAGTTGGTGTACAAGAAGCGGGAGGGGGCTGATGAATTCAAATGTTTCTTCAGTGTTCTCATCTTAAAAGAGAGTATAGTATCAGTGTGGAAGTAGAGATCCAGTACAACAAGGTGAGTAGATGGGAGAGAATGCTGAGCTAGTTCCCCATCTTCTGCCAAAAGCCTTTCCCAGTTGTCCCTAATTTTAGTATCCTCCGTCTGAGACTACCCCCAATGTCTCCTATTCATATCTTGTTCTGATGTTTGGATACTGTGTCTCCTGTTAGATTGTGACCTTCTTGAGGGCAGGGATTTTTTTTTTTAGCTTTTTTTATATCCTTACATAGTACCTGCCTGGCTCATAGTAGGCATCTAACAAATATTTGTTGATTCATATTTTAAATGACTTCACACCTAAGGCAGAAGACTCGACTTTTTGAGATATTGAAAGAATGTGGATAACTGAAAGACCAATAAGAGGAGGGGTGATGAAAGACAAATGTATTCTTTTTCAAAGGAAGGAGGAAGAGGTGGATTCCATAAACTATAAACTAGTCAGTTTCTCATCTATCTTCACAGGTTACTAAATGGATTTTTTTTTGAGCACTTAAGGGAAGCAATGATTACAGTTTTTAAAAAATATTTATTGCTTTTATTTCACCTAAACTTTTCCCCTCCCAGAGAGTCATCTCATGTAACAATGAATTTGATCACAGAGTCTGCCTTAGAGTTGGAAAGAAACAAAGAAGTCATTTTTAGCAAAGCATGATACAGTCTCACACTATTTTTTTATTTTATTTTTCATTTTTAACACAGTTTATAACAGATAAAACAATTCCAACTTTTGGTCAAGTGATACTTCTTTTTAAAGCATTTATAATATGGACCACAAAAGAATTTTTTTTAAACATTAACCAACTGAGACACAAATGATATTTATGTTGCTAACTTCACAAGCTCTTGACCTAATTGTCTCCATAGTATTACTAAGAATTAAAGGACCCTAACTTACTGTCGTTGGTCTTAAGTCCTAAACCTAATAGCTTAATTTTAGACTTAACCTCAGATGTTCCCCTACCAATAATCTATAATTTAATAGATCTGGTATTAAGCTTACAAACCTTTTGACCATAGGAAATTGCCACCAAGAGTAGGGACATTGCAGGGATACAATATCTCCCCAACTTCATGTCAATTCCAGGCAGGATTACGTTGTCAACTTGCATTCAGTCAGGCTTAAAGTCTTCCAGGAGTCAGTGGGGAAATTAAGTCAGGAGAATCCTACCTCAGCCCAGGCTGAACAGCTGCTCTCCCATCCTTCCCATGAGATCACCTTTTGCATCATACCAGCATCTCACCAGCTTACTGACATCATGGGTTGGAGGCTCAGACTGCCTTTCTTGCTACTCATACCTGGAGTTAGACTCAGAAGAACTGTCACTTAATAGTCCGATAGCATCTAAAAATGGCAAATTCCTATAACCAGGTTTCAAATACGATTATAATTTCGCTTTGGCTGAGGAACATCTTTTGAGACCAGTCTTAAGTGGCTACTTGCCTTTCTATACATGTTCTAGTTCCTAATTAAATAGCAATCATAAAATCAAATTTACCATTTAAACCTTAACTTTTCCATCAATGCCAAATTTTACCCGAGGTTACCTTTCTCTAGGAAATTTAGACTAAAATTATTTCCCCCAGACTAAAGATGTCATTGATTTATTCTCAGTAATTAATTCAGTCAATTGTTTTAATACTAATTGCTTTTACCTCACTTTGTAACATGAATACAACTAGTTGAATGGCTAATGATCAATGCGGTGATGTGAATTTGAAAGGTACCAGGAATTTTTCTTGGTCCTATGCTGTTCAACATTTTCTTTAATTGTTCAGATGATGACATATGTTGTGTGATTGTCAAATTACTGGCAATATTAAGCTATCAGGGATAGCTAACACATTGGGTGATACTTGGGATCCAAAATGAGTTATCAATGGGTCAGAATGTTATATGAAATCCAATCTGATTAAATTCAATAGGAATGAATTGTAAGGTTCCACACAGGATCAAAAAAAAAACTACTCTTGCACAGAGAAGGTGGGAGAATGGTGGCTAGATAGTTAATGCGGAAAAAAATAGGAATTTCAGTTCACAATAAGCTTCAAATGAGTCAACAATGTGATATGGCAGTCAAAAAAGCTAGTATCTAGGACAAGTTGATAAGACAGTGTTGTATAATTCTCTCATCAGACCACATCTGAAGTCATTTATTCAGTGTGGTCTGCCATAATTTAAGACATCCTGACTGTGACACTTCCTTTTGTGTTGGATTCAGAGTAGCCTATGTTACGACTGTTGACTTCTTAAAAATAAATAGATAATGCATTTAGGAGCACATCTAGAAGAAACTGATTGGGATCATGAGGGAGCCTGAGACTATCCTACACAAGAATCAGTAAGTACCTGGATTGATGGTTAGATAATATCTAGATAGAGCATTTAGTAAGCATTTACTGTGTGCCCGACACTGGGCATAGAGAAATAAGAAAGCAAGACAGTCTCTGCTCTCAGGAAACTTAGGTTTGAATGAAGAGAAGTGAAGCAAAAAGAGAGAGTTGGTAAGTGGAAGGAGAAAGGGCAGGATGGAGGGAGGGCACTTGAGTAGGAACAAGGCAGCTGGTGTGTAGAAGTAGCGGACCCAGGGAAGAGATGGTGATGAAAGAAATGGACATGTTTTAGTCCTGTAGAAGAGAAATTTTGGGGGACAGATGATAAAAGTCCTCAAATACTTGAAGGCTTGTCATGTGGAGGAGAAATTGTCTAGCTCAATCCCAAGGGCAGAGTTTGGCCAATTTGTGGGAAGTGTAGACTCCTAGAAAATGCTTCTCAAATATTACTCCTGAAGTAGGGGCAGATGATGGGAGCCTCTAATTCTACCTCTAAGATTCTAGGAATCTGTGGTGAATGAAGTCCAACTTTCCAGCTGATGAATGAATCCCTCCACAGTATCTCTAACAAGAGGCCACTTAGTCTCTCCTAAAATGCCTCCAGGGATGGGGAACTCACCATCTTATGGTAAAGCTACTTTCAGTTGTGGTGAGATTTAATCACTAGGATCCAGAATGAAATCCATAAAAACAAGTCATGTCAAATTAATAAGCTTCCCTTGCTTTTGTTGTTATTGTAAGGTTGACAGTGTGACAGGAAGATGTGTAGCAGATGTGAACTTTCGAGAGATAACTGGAAGAGAGAGCTGGATGATGCAGTGGTTAGAGTACTGGGCTTGGAGTCAAGAGGACTTGAGTTCAAATCTAGTCTCAGAGACTAGCTATGTGACCTTCAGTAAGTCATGTAATCTCTTGCCTGCTTCAGTTTCTTCATTTGTGAAACGAGGCTACTAATAGCGCCTACCTCCCAGAGTTGTTGCTAGGTTCAAGTACATAAAATTTGAAAAATGTCCTGCAAACCTTCAAGTGATATGTAAATACTAGGGATTATTATTAGCAATTACGACAAACTCTGATCTCCCTTCTAAATCTATAAGTCTGTGGCACAAGCTAGACTTACAGACAGGAAAACCTAGGTTCTAGTTTGGTCTCTGACTTATGCTGACCATACAACCTTGAGCAAAGCCAACCTCTCAGTGCTCTAGGAAACACTCAAGAAACTAAACTGTAAAGAAAGTGTCCACCTTTGTTGGTAGGAATTTTCTCAAGGAGTTTTTTTTTTTTGAGACAATTGGAGTTAAGTGACTTGCCCAGGGTCACACAGCTAGTAAGTGTTGTGTCTAAGGCCGGTGAACTCAGGTCTTCCTGACTCCAGGGCCAGTGCTCTGTCCATTGTGCCACCTAGATACCCCTAAGAAATTTCTTACATGAATGAAATCACAAGTTAAATCCCTATCACAATCCATGGACCACAAAATGCAGATCCAAAAGACCTAGAGAAATAAGAATGATTCAGTGAATTGAATTATTATTTGAAGGAGATTGGAAAATTATAGATTCGGAAGTAAATCCATCTGGTCTAACCTCATTTTATATAGAGGAAAACTGAGAAAATAGGTCATTTGCCCAAGGTCCCAGAATTAGCAAGGGAAGAACCACAACTCAACCTCAGTACGAACTGAAATATGCCAGTTCCCAATTTATAGATGAATGGAAAGTCTGTAGGTCTGTGAAACAAAATAATCTGAAGAAGTTTAGGATGGCTTGATAGCAGCTCTTACACAAAAGTTGGCTGGGGCTTAGAATGCCAGATGAAGACACTGAATAACCTCTGGGTATTCTAGAACTGCTCAAGGTAGACAGGAGGTACAAGATGTTTTATTCTATCTCTTGCTCCAGGAGTTTTCTGTGGTGGACTCTCCCTCCTCTGCTCTACTGATCTCCCTGGCTTCCTTTAGGTCCCAACTAAAAGCTCACTTTCAACAGAAGTCTTTCCCATCCCCTTTTACATCTAGAGCTTTCCCTTTGTTAATTATTCTCCATTTATCCTGTATATAGCTTGTTTGTACCTATTTGATGGTTGTTTTCCCCATTTGATTGTGAGTTTCTTGAAGTCAAGGATTATTTTTGGTCCCTTTTTGTATCTATAATGCTTGGCATGGTGCCTGGCACGTAGTAGGTGATTAAAAAAAGTTTATTGATTGATTTTAGGCAGGTTAATCTGATAGAAAGACCTAAGGACAGACTAAAAGGGGGAAACTAGAAACACAGTTCTGGCATAAGTGAATTGAAAGAGAGTGGAATGGAATGGAACAGGCTGTTGGTAGAGACATCATGGATGTATTGACTGAACGTGACTGTGGATTGATATGGGGACTATAGGAAATAGGCCATCATGGATAGCAATTTTTCATTTTTGCTGAATGGGAGAATGGTGTCTCTGGGGAAAGAATTTAAGAAGTCAGGATAAGGAGGAAATAGGGGAAAAGTGAATTTTTTTTTTTTAAAGATATGGATGGAATAAAGCAAAAACAAATTCTTCTTTAGATAGCCTAAGTTGCCACACCTAGGTAGAGTTTCCCAATGGAGATTGGAAGATGTTGGGACTGGTGTTGTCCATTTGCAGAAAGGTCTGACCTGGGATTATTGATCAAGGAATCATCTCATAGGATCATACATAATGATCAAATTAGAAAGCTTGATTGTAAATGGATTGTATCATAGTCTTAGAATTGGATTGGAGATCATTTAGTCTAGATCGTTCCTTTTATTGATAAGGAAACTGAGGTATAGAGAGGTTAAATGACTTACCTAAAATCATATAGCTAGTAAGTGTCTGAGGCAGGATTTAAACTTGGGTCTTCCTGACTCCCAAGTCATACATTATATCTACTATAACACATAATTCTGCCATTTACTCCCCATGTGACCTTCTCCCTCCAGGCATCAGTTTTATCATTTACAAAATAAGGCAATTGAGACAGCCTTGAAGAGTCTTCCATTTCTAAATTTACAATGCTTTAATAAGGGTAGGTGAGCTCTTTCAGCACATTTTCCACCACAGTGTGGTTCCTTCATGAGAAAATGAGAAAGTTCTCCTCTGACAGGAGACCGTGTGTCAGGGGATGCATTTTTGACATTTGCTAATGAGCTCCATGACTTGATATGGAAAAACAAAGTGTGCAAGCCTGTTCAGTTCAAAATCATTTCCCAACACATTTTATTAGCTTTCATTAGGCATGTTTAGCACCACTAAGACTCTTATCAGAAATAATTTCAAAGTGGAAACATCAACATAAAAAAAAGTTATTTTCAAGAAAAGAAAACTACGCTTTGTATATTTGTACATGCAGAATGTAGCCTGTCGGGGCTGAAGCATTTGGAACTTTTTTTAATTGCATCCTTTGCAGAAGTCATTTTGCTGAATAGGAAGAGATTTAAACTTTTGGAGTAGAGTTATGTATGTTGAGTATTTGGCTAATCTCTAAGGAATTAAATTTTATTCTATTTTCTAAGTTAAACAAAATCCTTTCTCTGAAAGGAAAACATTTAAATGGAGATCTAAGATATAGATAGTAACTGGCTTTCAAAGGAGAACTAGAAACAATTTTTTGAAAGGGGTGATCAGTTTTCCCCCACAAAGTGACTGGCACAGAAGGCATCATCATGTCGTGGAAAGAGCTAATAGGCAGAAAGGGTCTAGCACCTCTCTTGTTATAACCTGCTTTTGTGGCCTGGGGCCAATTACTTAACCTTTCTGGGTGTCAGTTTCTCTGTTAGACTCTTTTAAATGAGAGAATTGGACTAAATGATTTTAATGTCCTTGCCAGCTCCAGGTGCTAAAATCCTGTGAATTATAGGAATATCAGTCATTATAGGTTCTACAGTATATGCCCCAACTTTGGATTCTTTGCCCTCCTGTTCTCCCATCATTCATGACCCACCAATCCCTAATCCTGAAGCGCCCCTACTATAGGACATCTCATTGTTTTTTCTTGGACTGCTGAAGGCCACTAGATGAAATCCACCAAATGAATCCACTTTATATTCATGTTATAGGTAAGTGACTTAACCTCTCTGCGTCTTAATTTTTTATCTGTAAAATGAAGAGATCATCCTAGACAGCTTCTCAAGTCCCTTCCCGCTCCACCTCTGTGATCTTGTCAACGGAACCCTCCCTGAGTGGCAAATTTTCTCTGACTCATTAGCCCAATGTCTTAAGCTGCCATTCCAAACCTTCTCTTCTGTCATCTTGATAAACCACACCCTTCTCTCCAGCAAATGACCTTACATCCCATGATGCAAGAAAATAGAGTAGCCATGCTGACTGCTCTCACAGCCCTGAATCCCACACTTCATAACCTTCTTATATAATCCTATATAATTCTCCCATTCCTTTGTCATTTATTCCAGTCTTTGATGCATGTAGGATTGCCCTTTATCTCCTTTTAAAAACACTAAAAAAAAATTTAAATTTTTAAAAATATATTTTATTTTTCATTCATGGAATAAAACACATATTTCCATAACATGGTATATTAAAAAAAGATGATTGCACATGAAACTTGACAAGGCCAATCGCTCTATTTTTTGGGGGTATTGGAGGGGCAGAAGAGGAAGATGGTATCAATTTTATAGTCACATATCAGTGGCTTTGATTTTAGGGCTATCTTTTGTCTTTATATTGCCTAAATTTGCCCCTGTACCCCTCCTCCCTGAGAAATATCCTATATAAAAAGAGATTGCCTTAGATGATCTCAAAGGTACCTTTTGTTCTTTATCTTATTGCTAACTTTGAAATCATTATCTATTCCTGAAAAGTGAGCACAGTGCCTTGGCTAGTGGTCCTGGGTCATCAAGTGACCCAGAAATAGGGTGAGGATGGTTCTGGCTGGTAAGAAATAGTACCAAACTTTGTGTAGGCTACATGGGTCATAGTATCCCTGTTGGGATCGAAACGGTGTGGCAGAGGTTTCCATCCTAAATGTCTCCCCTGCTGGGTCCCCCAACCTGTTAGCATGAAAAGAAGAGACTGCCTCCAGAGAGAAGGGCAAGCAGGGCCCTGGGACAATGGGGCATAAAACAATATACCCCAAGCGGAACTGGGCTCTGCCTCTACCCTTCTTTCCACCCAAACCCTCTGCTGGTCCAGAATTCCATAAATTTGTCAAGGGAATGGCTATTCTCCCCATCACCCAAGCTCCAAACCTCAGTGTCACCGTCAAATCTTGTCTCACTCTCACCAAATATATCCATGTCTTGTAGTTTCAAGTTTCATGTCTGTGTTGCTATATCTGGCTGTGCTGAAGCCACCTCATACATGCAAATAAGAGCCAATTGTCGAGTTTTCAATATGAGCATTTGCTCTCTCACACTGGCAAGCTACAAATCAGAGCTTGTTACTATGTCTATTGTTTTGTTGATTATCTAGACTTAAGTAAGTGATAGGGAAAATATGGAAAATGCAGAGTAAATTTAAAAATGTTCTGGGCATACGTTTCTTTCCCTATGTCCTTCCTGGAAAGAGGGTTGTTAAACATCTGCAGTACTCCTCTACCTATACATCTCTTCTCTCCATTCCCAAAGCTACCTCTGAGTGATAGTCTGCTGCTTGTGATTTCCCTGGCTCAAATCTCTTCTCTCTCCAGTCCATTTTTCACTCAACTGTCAAAGCAGTCTTCCTAAAGTGTAGGTCTAACCTTACTCTTTAAACTCCAGTGGTTCCCTATTACTTCCAGAGTCAAACAGAAAATTATCTGGCTTTAAAGTCCCTCACAATCTGGGCCCTTTCTCCCTTTCCTAATCCTCCATAATCCAGAGACACTGCCCTTTCCCAGAATATTATATCTCCTAACTGCTTTGTTATTTTCCCCTTGTCTTTACATCCTGAATACCTTTAAAATTCAGCTCAAATTATACTTTTTGCAAGACGTGTTTCCAGGTTTCCATTACTGCTAGCACCTTCCCTCTGGGATTACTTCCCATTTACAGAGACAGAGAGGTAAGACTGGATAAAGTAATGGACTTGGAGTGAAAAAGATTTGAGTTCAAATCCTGTCTTCAGATCTCTTCTATCTTTGTGACCCTGAGCAAGAGTAACAACATCTTCCAGTCTCAGTTTCTTTTTCTGTAAAGTAGAGGTAATAATAGCATCTTTCTCACAGGCTGAATGTGAGGTTGAGATAACATGTATCTTGCAACTCTCAAAGTACTATATAAGTGCTAATATTGATATCAGTATTATATGTAAGCAGATATTTGCATCTTCTCTCCCCCATTAGCAGGGATTAAATTTTTACCTTCTTTGTATTTCCAGCAGTTGGCAGAGTACCTGGCACACAGTAAATGCTCATTGATTACTTGCTAGATTGAGCATGTGGTTTACCTTGAAAATAACATAAGAAGGGGATTGAAAAGGAAGTGGGTAAGCCACCAAAGAAGCTCCCCAAATTCTGTCTCAGGAAGGGTCAACTCTTGCAATTTTAATTAATTTCTGTGACCAAAATAACCACTTGGTAGCCACCTTTCTATGATCAGAGCTGTGCATGGAGAACACGTAAAATTCAGGAGCAAGGGGAAGAATATGATTAATTGTGATGCTTTTTTAAAAAATGTACTGAATTGACTTTAAATTAAGCAAATATATAGTCTTGTAGAGGATTCTTTTATTCTTTCAACATCATTCAACTTTAAAAGCTGTACACCATTCTGATAAAAATTCAAGGTCTCACTGTTTATTACTAGGCTGGTTTAAGTAATTTTTCATGGCTAGGTGGTGTGGGAGTGGGATGGGGACTACTGTGCTATTTAATAGTGTACTTCCCATAGTGCCCATGCCCTTAAAATGCATCTAATGAAATAGTGGCATAGGCTACCCAGCTCTACAAAGTATGATTGCTCACATAATCAATGAAGATAGCATGTTTTACTACATTGGCATTGGCAGGCTTTTCTTGTGTCTATCCCTCATATATATCTTTCTAAGACTCAGTTCATGCCTTACAATTCCCCTCTCACTGCAAGGTGATGACTTCAGCAGACAGCATGCTTTGAAATATGGATTGATTATCTGCAGAAGGATAGTTACTATGCCTATTTTTCAGTACAGAACAGAATAACTGGCATTTGTATAGTAATAACGATAATAAAGACCTAGCAGGGGAGATAAAAATCATGCAGGAATAGAATGAGGTCCACATCAACCCTGCTGTCCTTCTGATATTGGAGTTGTATGCTTGGTATAAGCTTACATAAAATGGCTTACTTCATCTATTTCACTACTCAAAAAAAACAGCTGTCCTGTTCAGTGGTCCAAGAACATTAAATATAACAAATAGCATTAGGTTAGTGATATCAGGATCTGAAACCATCAAAAAAGATGAGAACAAGATAACGATAATCGTTTTGTCAAATGTCTCTGAAAGAGTTGCATCTATGGATGGAACCAACAAAGTGTCTAAGATCCAATAGGGGAATCAGAAGGTTCTTCAGTCAATAATAAATGTGCCACTGAAGCCATTTTGAACAAATGACCATCCCCTCCTTGTGGATTGGTTTATAGAAACAAAAGAGGTTTATAATGGCAATTCGGTGTTAGGTCATCACTACAGGAAATCATAAACAAGTTACCTTGAAGGGCCTGAACTTAGCGATCCAGGTACATTAGACAAGGAAATGGAAAGAAACTGTACAACACACCTCTACAGACTGCAAAAACTTAGCATCTATTGAATGTCTAGCAAGAAGTGACCCAGTGTCTACTAGCATCATTCATAAGAAGCTCAAGAATTTTGAGAAATCTATGACAAATGCCCATACTGCAAATATAACCATCAAAATGTCCTTGAGAAGGCAATAAATAAGGCACATTGGAACTGGAGCATTATCGCAGATCCATGCTGCCCATAATGAGCCAGGCATAACAGTGATCCATAAAAGTTTAAGAGGAACCTTATTAATTATTGTCGAATCATTCCAGTTATGACTGGCTCTTTGTGGCCCATCTGGGATTTTCTTGTCAAAGATATTGGTGTGGTTTGCCATTTCCTTCTCCAGCTCATTTTTCAAATGAGCAAACTGAGGCAAACAGGATTAAGTGACTTAGCCAAGGAAGTGGGCAGTGCTAGTAAGTGTGAGGTCAAATTTGAACCCAGATCTTCTTGACTCCATGTCTGGTGCTCCATTCACTGTACTACCTAGTTATTCCCTCATTAACAGATTTTGGCAATGCAACTATAATTTCAAACTACACAAGATAAAAACTCTCAAACTATTTAGACCTAATAGAAGGACTGAAAACCACATGAGAATTAGATGAAACACATATGATCCCCATTATCCTGTTTGATCCAGGATACTTTCAGTGAATGCATCGAAGGTGAAGCTGAATAGCCATTACTTTAACCCAACTACATCAAACAAGTCATTTTTTTCCTTTCTTGTGACAGGTCACAGAATATCCAGTATCTATATCTATATATCCATATATATGTATATAGATAGATAGATAGATAGATAGATAGATAGATAGATAGATAGATAGATCTGGATACATATGTTAGCAAGTATAGCCACTTGTTCCAGGACTATTTCTATTTGAATGTCATTGAAAAAGAGGAAAAGATGGAAAACATGAACAAGATGAACAATGATAATGACAATGTGAAATGAGAGATGAAAACCTTTGACATCACCCTTAGTATCTGTGAGACCTGGGTTCAAATCCAGCTCTGACACGTG